>CM035155.1:109266521-109697550 GCA_020205615.1 Panax quinquefolius | reverse complement strand
GGCGAGCATCTATATTCTCCACCTATCATCCGCTCATGGATCCAAAAAGAATATGTTCCATCTCCATCTCTTCATCATCTGACTCATCATCCAGTGATCACGAAGAGGTTAACATGGAACACAGAAAATTTATCAGCTGGGAAGCTCAACAAGTTTATTATCACCTCGTGACTTAATCGTTTGTGAAGGAACGAGGATTTAAACCTGATAAGCAAGATGGACAACTATGGAATATGCTACGAGAAAGAGGCTGGGTTCGCCTAGCCGCAACGCTATCTTTATTCCGTGGGAGTTGTTCGGGAGTTCTACGTAAATGCAAAAGATGGAGTGAAAGGAGGGATAACGTTGGTTCGCCAAGTGCAAGTGGATTTTCGTCCCTCAGCCATCAGAGCAGTGTTTGGAATAACTGATACACCACCAACTGGGTCTGTGAATTGGGTTACAGGTGCACATTTGACGACAGACTTGGACGTAGTAATTTCAGATTGTGCATCCCAGGAATCAAATGGAATTATAAACCAGGGACGACCGAGCCACAATCTTTTCCAGCGACCACCCTGAATCGTTATGCCCAAGCATGGAATCTGTTCATATGCACCAAATTAATTCCGTCCACTCACAAACATGAAGTGCCTACCGAGAGAGCTATCATTTTATGGGGCATTATCACAGGTAAGTATATTAATGTCGGCCACCTAATTCATCAGAACATGCTGCGTTATTGGCAGGGGAGCATGAATGGGAGTATTCCGCGTGCCTCTGGGGCGACCCATCTTGCATGTACCCCAACAAGGAGTCACATGGAATGACGAGTAATTGCAAAATTCAAGCCACGACATCACTCCTTCCACCATTGCCAAGTTCAAGGATTGGACGGGGGGTGAATCGCATCCACAAGGATTAGGATTTATCATCCAGCCAACATTCTCCGAGCCATCGTCGCAGCCCCTCTCCGACGGATGAGGCCAATCCATCCACCCGAGAACACACTTCTCTGTAGATATCGCCACTCAGAAGGTCAAAGCGCAAAGTCGACGCCATGTATGCCAATTTTGGAACGTTTTCCCGGGACTCACTCGGGCCTTGGCGAAAGCCTTCGTCGCAAGCGAAGGAACAATGCTAGAGTGGCGCGATTTGGAGCCGCGATCTTTATATCCACCACTGATTCACCACCCGGAGGAGGGTGGCCGCGATCATTAGGGGTTTTTTACATACCCTTTACCTTCATTCAATGGGGACATTGAATATTTTAAGTTTGGGGGTATTGGGGAGCATATCATAGTAGTTTAGTTTTATTTAATTTTGCATGTTTATGTGTTTAGTTAAATGTTTATGTGTTTAGTTCAATTTTTTGCAGATAATTTTTAATTTTTATTCATTCTTGATTGTGTTAGTATGTTTTAGTTGCATGTCTCACACAAATTTTTGCTTAATAGAAATTCTTGCCTAGCCAATGATGATAGTGAATTGTGAAGGATTTTAGAACATGTTGGATAACACAGCTTAGATATAATGTTTTACACGATGAGATTCATGTTGCTTTTCAAATGCTTTCGGTATGCACAAACGTGTTCACAATCACTTGTAGGTTTAAGAAGTGTGTGTTGCATTGCTTGATAGAACATGTAGTTTTAAAAAGAGAAACATGTGGAAAGTGTTGTAGACTGAATGAGCCATTGACGTGCAAATTTTGGTAGAACATGGGTATGCTATGTATAAAAAAAAATCGGATAGTAATAACGTGGCTAGTCTTAATTGGGGGCCCTGGCTACTTGAGTAAGTACGCCCGAGGGGATTGTCTCTACACCTAGTGCCCTAAGGTCTTTTATGGTCTGGGAGTCGTTGGTTGAAAGCTCGCTAAGGGGTAGCAGTGACCCTAATGGATTGAGACATTGCACAGTCATGTGAAAAAAAAAAAGAAAAAAGAAAAGAAAAGAAAAATAGCAATAAACACCGCGGGAAAGTGCGTAAATCGCCCTCGTGTGTAGCAATAAAGCAATAAACCCATTATTGAACCTTAGTTTGTGTTGATATGTTGAAACAATCTGCGTTACATGAATATACATGAGTCTTGCTTTAGACTATAATTTTCTATTTGGAGCAGTGTAGCATATGTATTCTTTGCTTAGATCAAGTTTTGGTGAACATCACACACACACACAACATCTCTATAGCATATATGAAATTATCTGAGTGTATAATGTTATGTCTATAGTTTGGTTTGAAATTATATTCTTGGATCTCGATTATTCAATGAGGTAATTTGGGCTAAAATTCTGTTATGGCAGGGATTATGTGAGACTAATTTGCATCATAGAGTAGTTGCATATTTTTGTAGTTGCATTTTCATTATTCATTAATATGCATTGCTTGAGGGCAATCAACAGTTCAAGTTTAGGGGTATTTGATAAGTGGTATTTTTACCTACTTCTCGAATACCAATTAATTCATGCAATTGTGCCCATCTCAAGTACATTTTATTGTGTTTTAGTTGCGTTTCACGTTATTTTGCATTACATTTACTTAAAACTCTTTTTGGTAAATAAGTCACGAATCGACTTAATTTTGGTGGTATTAGAAGGCACGTGGCTAATAGATGCATGAAGGCGAGGCAAAAACGAAGATGTGCATGGCATGGAGGTACAATGAAGCATGGAGACCAAGCATGGAGCAAGAGATCAAACATGAAAGAACAAATAAAGAACAAAGAAAGCATGACGAAGCTAAAAACCGTAACCGAACTGTAACACCTGTAGAGTGCAATGGCAGCGGCCGCGTCAGCGAGAATAAACTGGGGCGCCGCTTCTGCTGATACCCGGCGTGACAATGATACCTCTCTGCAAATTCTGCGCGACAAAGCGGACACAGTCACGGGGGGCGCGCCTTGTGAGAGAGACTACCGACAGGCGGACGATCTCAGAAGTCTCACGCTGCTGCGAGACATATCTTTGGAGAGAAAGCCATGGCCACATGATCTTTGATCTTTGTAATTTTGTTTTAATTTTAAATTTTAATTAAATGATTTGTAATTGGTTTTTAAACGATTTTGACTGGTGTCAGACATAGAGAGGGGATAATTTTGAGCGTATTTTCATCATAGAAACTAGGGTTTACACCTTGGGAGAGATTTCAACGTAGAACGAAGCCAAAACGTATACTTCTCCAATTCTTCTTGGGATTCTCTACCATTGTGGATTTCTATCATTATTTACTGGATTTCTATGAGTATTTAAACGTTGATCATTGGTTTTTATTCAGCGATTGGGTTTGATCGTTCTATCTTTCTTATTTCAATTGTTTGTTTATTGATCATGTTTAGCGTTGATCCCATAATGGCTTTTGGTTCAGTCATGAACTAAACTCCATTATGGGATTCTAACGGATTTTAATATGTAGTTTGGTTACACGCTTAATTGCTAGGATTGTTTTGCATATCATATGGGATATTTATCATGATTGTTTTATATGTATGAATGCTTGATCACCATTCATCTCAGTATTTGTATGGAATTGACAATGAACATACAGGTATGGATTGTAGTCATGATAACATGAAAATATGGGGCTGTTGTATTTGGCTTGCGTATTTTGTGAACCAGATAGACATATACTGTTTCACCGTATCAGATAGAATAAGGGCTTGAGCTTAAAATCAATATAATTGCAATTTCACATAGACATATAGTGATTTTGGTTGTATTGGTGATTACATAGAGTCTAACATCTGTAGATGATGTGTAAGTAGGTTATAGTGCATTAAAAATGGTTATAACTCTATTTGTGCTCTTGGTTATTTTTCTGTGATATGTGAGTACTTCTTGCATGATAGTGGCGATTAGATGAAATATTAAATGATGTTAGGGTCCCATTATATCCAGATTATATTTATTCTATTTGTATTCTTATTTTTAGTTATTATTCATAATTAGTTTAATTCAACACTTTTAGTTATTAGTCTAAGCATATAAATTCGGTGAGTTAATTGATGTATGATAGTTTAAATTTAACAACTTTCTCTGTGGGATCGATACTCTACTTACTCTGTATTACTTGTTGAGACATGTATGCTTGCATGAGTTAGAGCTCTTTTATTAGAATTATAAAAGAGGCAACAAACACATATGCATTTAAAGTGTTGATAGGGATGATAACTGTCACCACGTCCTGTGAAGCAACAACATCCCTCACCGACATATTAAATGTTCTCACCGTGAGTCGATTCGAACCCCAATGCGCATTCTTGTTGTTGATTATTCTCTGGTATTCTATTCCACTTTCCTCCTTGGTTCTTAGGTTTGGGACAATTCTTTGAAAAATGGTCCAATGAACCACAATTAAAACATTTATTTTTATTTGGAAGAGGACACTGTGGAGAAAAATGTCCTGTCTGTCCACAATTATAACATTTGTTATGAAGGAATTTTCCTTTATGTTTCTTTCGACAAGTAGGACAAGGTTTAATGATGTTATTACTAAAATTATTATTAGTATTACCTATCTTTTTCCCTGGGTTGTTAGAAAAAGTATTATCCCATTTTTGTTTGTTATTAAACCCACCTGAACCGGGTTCTGTCTTAAGTTTCCCTTTTTCATTCTGTCTTTTCTTGTCCTGGTGAAATTTAGCAAGACTTTCAATTTTCACTTTCGGCTATAGTAGCTTTCTCAAGTATTTCAGAGAAAGTCTTTATTTGAAGTACTGACAACCTACTTCGAATCTGAGGTTTTAAACCCTCCTAAAACCTACGAGTCTTTCTAAGTTCAGTAGTTACTTAATGAGGAGCAAACCTGGACAGTTCATTAAACTTGGCTGTATACTGGGTTATAGTCAGGTCTCCTTGTTTTAAATCAAGAAATTTATTTCCATGCGATTTTTCAGGGATTGGGAAAAATAGTTTTCAAAGAACAATTCTTTGAATTTATCCTAAGGAACAATTTCAGTTTCTACCCGACCTTTGGTTGATTCCCACCAATAATTAGCATCACCTATCAAGAAAAAGGTTGCAAAAGTTGTCTTTTAATTATTACTGACATTGGTTACTAGGAAAAATTTCTCTATTTCCGAAATCCAAATTTGTGCCTCGATATGTTCTGATGTACCTTTAAATTCAGGTGGTCCAACTAATTTAAAATCTTTAAAAGATGTGTTTTGGTTTATTGTTCTATTCATAGCTCCTAACATAAGGTCCACTAACTGTTGGGTAGAATTATCATCATTACTCATTTCTCTTTGGGGTCTTCTGGTTGGTGGCATGATTCTATATAAAACAATAACAAAATTCACATAAGAATTTGGATAACACAAACATATTGTTTATTTTACATATCACAACAGTTGTTCATAACAACTTAGTAGTTAAACATACTACTATATTATAAAACACTGGTTATAATACAAACTTTGAATGCTTCTTTATTCATACTAATATAAAGCATTCAACCACTTATAATACTCTCTTAGAATTCATTGATATCATCAAAGGAATCCTGAATCATGTGACAAACCATAGATTGATCTATGGGATAAGCAGTTTTCTTCTCCTCTACCAGATATCGAACTACACGACGCTGCAAATCATTAAAAGTATCTCGAACACCCAGAGATGTTTTGAGAAGTCTTAACTGAATTTCCTTCCTACCCCTTTGAGCATGGTATAGTTATACTTTTAGTCGTTGATTATGTCCCCTCTCATGTTGTAGCATTCCCTCATCTATATCAGCCCTAAACTTTATTTTATTATTCTCATATTCTGTTGTCTTCATCAGTGATGCCATTACTTCATCATGTTCATCAATTCTCATTAATTTTCCTGCCACTAGATCTTCCTCTTCCTCAGCATCTAACAGTTGTTGATCATGAAGCAATTCCTCATCCTCTGCATCACTAGCTATAAATGACTCAATTTGTGGTGGATTATTTGCTATTATCATTTCTTTAGCATTGGAGTTGGCCATCTATAAAAGAAAACTTACTTAAAACTGGTATAGAAATTTACACAACATAATATTTTTAATGTTATATTTTATGTGTACTTTAAAATTTTTATGGACTCGAAGACTATATACTAAGATTTCTCTTCCTTATATCTATAGCCTTGAAGCTTTGATACCAAAATTGTAACGCCCCCATATCTATACTCCCATGGTATCCGATATGGTGTTTACAACGAATTAATATAATGCATTTAAATATATACACCTATGGTATCTAATTACAAAATTACATTAAATAGAGGGACTATAAGATATAATTCCCATAGATCCAAAATTCACAGTATCCTATAACAGATGTCAATTCTCAAGAGAATTATTACTGTGTTTTAATACCCTCACTTGGATATATGAACTGTATCTGTGACTAGAGTCTATCTATCCGAAATTTAGAGTACCAGTACCCTCACCTAGATGTATAGTCTATGCCAAGCGAATTTATACTATCATATCGATAGTAACTATTTATCCGAAATCCAGAGTATTAATAACAACATGAACAGTCCATGCTATTAATACCCTCACTCAGATAAATAGTTCCCAAGGATCTCAACTAGATTCGAAGAATTCTAACTTTACATCTATATATGTAAGAAAACACGGTTATGGAAATAAAAGATGTTATATATATATATATATATCCTAATATTAAGATTCGATTACATGATTCTCATAACGAGTTTCTTATTATAAAGTATTCAAATAGACAATAATATAATATAATCTAAATAGGGACGCTTCCCTTTATCTACTCCAGATGTTCCAAGGTTACCATCTAAAACTACAAAGGGAATAATTTGCCAGGGTGAGCTATGACATGCTCAACAAGTTTTGTATTTATAACAATATATGATTTGAAGAAATACAATAATTCAAATTTTGATTGATAGTTGTTACCATTTCACTATGGATTTATATTTCTGTCAGTCACACAGACTTAGAAATTTTGTTCAGATATGAGATAGGGGATCAGCCTATTCAACATCTTAGGAGTATGCATCTCATCCCACCGATTAACAAATGCACCCAACTTAGTGTCAATATATTATCGACCGAAAGATCCCATACGGGATACCAAACTTCAAAATAAGATGTCTTACCAAACAATTTGGTTTGACACAATAATTTAAGCTTAACAATCAATATGAATAAACAATTCATTTCTTAGTTATGCTGAAGCTATAGCAATAACCTTACAATAAGAAGTAATTCAAATGTAGGTGTAGTATATTATATCAACATCATATCAAGATACAAATCTTGTTAAACGAGTAAATAGGTTTAAGAAATTTTGCATAAGTAGTTCAGGTTTTAAGAAGAATTTGCCTGAGCGTAGATCAGTCAAGTTATGCTACTCAATTCGTTTAATAAATACCTACGATGTTCATATATATAAATCTAATACGTTAGTATTGATAACAATACTCAAATATAACATTTATATAAGATTGGGTTAGATTTGATAAGGTTTCGATGTTCAAAGTCTTTACCGGATATTAACTAAGTTGATAAAGGGACTAAATTTTATTTATAAATTTTATTATATTTTTAGATAATTTATTTATCCTTTATAATAATTTTTTGAAGTTTTAAAATATTTTTAAAACATTTATTTATCCTTTAAATGATTTTTGAATAATTTATTTCTATTTTTAGGTAATTAATATATACTTAAAATTTTACAAAAACATTGTTGATTATTTTAAATAATTTATAATCATTTATTATGATTTTTATATCATTAATATTATTTTTCAATAATTATTTGGTATTTATAAATAATTATTCTAATTATTTTATTATTAAGTTAATTATTAATAATATCCAAATAAAATAAAATATTTATTGAATTTATATAAAAATATTAGAATTTAATCATAATTATTTAATATAATTTTTAAAACTATTTTTGTATTTATTTATATTTATTTATTAATTATTTCTAATTTTTATAATTTAATTTTTAGAAATTCAATTTCTATCTGTCGCTAAAGCTCTTCAGTGACAGAAAGTGTCGCTGTATGTGTTCTTGAGTTTCTGGGCAACAGTTTAGTCATGGTCGAGTGACTAGTTTGACCACGAATTATCTAGCTACTGGTTATGATTTTGGATTTGGTCAGATGTTGATGTTATAGTAATCTTACAGTAGTAGAACATGAATCAAATTTCAAGCTTTAACCTACGTATAACAAAAAGTTATAGAGGCTCAAAGTCACTGTCAAAGCTGTTCTTGAGTTTCTTGGCAACCCGAGCGATTAATCATGGCCAGGTCACTAACTTTGTGGCTTGAATATCTTTGATTCTCTGTATTAGATGTGTGTTGTGTTTGTTGTAACATGTAGTATATATGTCAGGGTACATATATATAACACTAACATGAATAAAGCATAAATCTAAGGTCTCTAATTATGCTAGTCAAAGTACAGCCAAACGCGTTCTTAGTGTTCTTCGATTTTTCTAGCAACCCGTAAAACTTGGTCAAGCTTCGGTCAACCATTTTTGACCATTAATTACAGTAATCCTATGCGTTGTTTGTATAATTTAAGATCTTAGATATGTAGTACATATATCAGGGTGTTAATCTAATACAAAACATTACAAAAACAACAAACAGAAGGCAATCAAAAAGGTTGGTCAAAGTAGCCGGTTCGACTATTCTTGATTTTTCTGGGCAACCCAGAAAACTATAATCTGTGAACGGACAACGCACTTTGACCACTTCTAACTTGAAATTTATGGTTCTAATGAACCTGTTTTCTATTCCAGATTAAAGACATACTAACAGGCTACAAGTAACATACAATTAATAGACCTAAACATAAACACATATGAATCTACAAGACCTAACATTCGGCTGTCAGACTTGATTTTCAAAATTTCCAGATTTCTAAAAGAACTTAATTAAGGCATCTAGATGTTATGAAAACGTGTTCTACTAATCTAACATACTTTATAACATACTAATACATATTTCTAAACATCTAAACAACAAAATTAACAAAGGATCAAAGAGCTAGCTATGAACTAGGGTTTGTACCTTTTCTTGATTGATTTTTGATTCTAGCTAATTTTTTTGCTGCTATTACCCATGCTTGATTTGGTAAGTAAGTAAGTGTATAATGGCTTAGAAATTTCGTGAGTTTGCTCAGCTATAAGGTTCCTATTTATAGAATTCTTCAACTTGGCTTTTTGGACATTTTCAAGCAACTTGCCTATACAAATATCAGATCTGATGACTATTGTCATGCTTAGGAGTTACAAGCATGTCATATGTAGCATAGGGACTTGCAATTGTGACTCCTAACCTACTTGTGAGCTAGTTAGGTTAGTTTAGTAACTTAATTATGCTATAATCTTCACTAATCTTGATTATGGTTTTGTTTTTAATGATTAGGATTGTTAAATGATGTTTATTAGTACCTAATTGAAGTTTACTAACTATGATTAGGTGTTAAGATAATCTAATTATGGTTTAATTAGCTAATTAGGGTTTAGTTTACAAATTAGGGTTAGAGTTTTGCTAATTAGGGTAAGGGTTTGTTAATCTAGGGTTACTAACCTAGATTTCTTGCTAATCCTAACAAGCATGACAAAGCTTTTTGTCAGTGTAAGCACGACAAAGCAACTTGTCAAAACAAATTTACCGAGAAGTCCGATTACGAAATAAAAATTTTAAGCACGAGGTGTCAAGCACGACGTTTTTCGGACAAAAATTTATTTGGTCAAATTTGTTAAACAGAGTATATAGTAACACATAACACATTCAGAACGGAGAAATTATATTGATATAACAAAATTTTACATATACGAGTCTTATTAGGGTTTTGGGTTTTTACACTTGTGTGTAGTGGTTAATTAGGTTACACAACAACAAGTTTTTGAGTTTTAGTTATTAGTTTTAGTTATTTGTTGGTGAGTTTAGTTTGCATATGTTACTTTGCATTTAGTTTTCATGCCACAGTTTATGTATGCATTCATGTAGTTGCATCTTTAGTTTAATTTAGTAGTTTAGTTTTCTGTTTCTGTTTTTGTTTCTTTTGAGTCATATCTATAAAAAAAAATTGATAATCGAAAAATCTCAAAAATATTAGTTAGTTTACTATTTTTGTGTTACATTTAGTTCATATTTGCACGATTCTAGCTGTTAGATGGGTAAAGTTTGTTTTGACCAATGATGAGATTGGAATTGCATAGATAAGCATAGTATTGACTGTTAAGGTTTTGATATGATTTCTTATCATGAATTAGATCTTTATCTGTTTGAAACTGGTTAGGTAGCACGTTAAGAAATGACTATGTTGATTGATTGTGTTTAAATTGATACATAATGGAACTCTTAAGGATGATGCTAATTTGAATTAGAGAAAGTCATGAATAGGCAGCGATGGCTAAGATTAGACAGGGAACCTAAGTTTGGGGGAAGATTTGGGATACATCTAAAAAAAGAAAAAAAATGAATAAACACCGTGGCTAGTCTAGTTTTGTGTCCTTTGTTACACTACAAGAAATCACACATTTTATGACGAAATTTTTGCCACGCACAAAATTTTGTCACAATTTGTTAATTAATAATTACAAAATTCATAATCGTCACTAAAACTTTTGCTTTTGTGACGACTTTTACTTTTGTTACTATTAATCATTTATATCGTCACTAATTTACACATTTGATGACGATTAACAAAATTTCGTCACAAGTTATTTTGGAGGTAGAATTTCGTACCAAAATTTTGGAGGGAAACCTTTTAGTGATATTTTGTAATAATTGATGACAATATTTATTGTCAAAAAATATTTCTTTCGATGACAACATAATAGTTTGTCATTAATTATTTATAAAATTTAGTGACAATGTGCTTTCGTCACTAATGTTCACATTTAGTGACGCAAAATACAAATTCGTCACAATTTTATTTGGAGGCAAAATTTTGGAGGGAAATTTTTTAATGACAAAAAAATAATAATTTATGATAATTTGTATTGTCATAAATACCAATTTTATATGACGAGATAATAGTGCGTCACTAATTAGATGCGTGGATAAGTGACAAAAATCGTTTGTCATAAATTCTTATATTTAGTGACAAAGTACGTAATATCGTCACAATTTTATTTGGAGGCAAAATTTTTCTAAAAATATTTGGAGGGAAATTTTTTAAAGACGAAAAAATATTAATTTATGACAATTTGTATTGTCACAAATACCAATTTTATATGACGAGATAATAGTGCGTCACTAATTAGCTGCGTGGATAAGTGATAAAAATAGTTCATCATAAATTGTTATATTTAGTGACAAAGTATGTAATATCGTCACAATTTGATTTGGAGGCAAAAAAATTTTAAGAACTTTTGGAGGTAAATTTTGTAAAGATAAAAAATTAATAATTTATGACCATTTTTATTATCACAAATACCAATTTTATATGACAAGATAATAGTGTGTCACTAATTAGATGAGTGGATAAGTGACAACACTGGTTCGTCATAAATTCTATTAATCCCACTATAAAAAAATGGACGTTTGGCAACGATTTATTGGGCAACGACTTTATAAAATGTATATTTAGCAACAAAATCTTTCATTCGTTTCCGTTTCTAAAAGGCTTTCATTTTTTGTAACGAAATTCATAGGTTGGTGCAAAATTTCGTTGCTAATTTGTTAGTGGAAAAAAATAATTTCCTGCCTATTTAATTTTTTTTGTTGTTGATGTTATTTCTCCTCATCTTGGGCAAAAAATTATTTTTTTGCTATATTTCGTATCCTAATATGGGCTACATTCATTGTAAACAATTTTTTTTCGTTGCGTATTTTGTATACTTTTTTGCAACGCCTTGTAAATTGTTGCCCAAAATTAAGATAAACCCAATAAACATGTTTCGACCTTTTTTTTTCCCAAAACGCATCATTTTTCATTTCAAAATTATTATTTATTTGAACGCAAACTTATACAGTGAAATGTTTCACTTCCTCTGTCTCAAAATAAGTGTCCACTTTTAATTTTTTGGTCAAATTTATAATTTTTGAAATTAAAAGTGAGCACATATAGATATAATATTTTCTAATTTTAAAAAATTAAAGTTTGTAGTAAATTAAATGTAATTTATAATGACCATATTCTCCCACTTATAATTTTTTTAAAAATGTAATTAATTTCTAAAATAATTTATATGAATTTTTTATGGTAACTCATTTTTTACATATATAAGTTTTGACAAGGGCTGAGCAAAGAACCGAAATGGCCTCCGAAATCACACAAAAAACGGGAAAAAACACCTTTATCCCATTGTGGTCGTCGTGTTTTAAGCAATTAGTCATTGTAGTTTAAAAAAATTCAATTGGTTAACTGTGTTTTTTAAAAATTGTTAATCAAGCCATTCCGTCCAATTTTACTCACGGACATTAAAAAATTGAATTAAATTTCCTATGTGGCTTTTGAAAAAAAAATAAAACAAGTTATTTCTTATGTGGCAAGCCAGTCAGCCAAATTCCTAATACTTGTAAATTGAAAAAAAAACACCTTTACCCCATTGTGTTTGTCGAGTTGTAAGTATTGAGCCACTGTACTTTAAAAAATATAATTGGTCCACTGTAATTTAAAAAAATGCTTAATTGGGCCATTTCGTTAAATTTAGTGAATATCGGTTTATTTATTTCTTACATGACATTTAAAAAAAAAAAGAAATTCAAGAAAATGACGTGAAATCAAATAATCAGACACACGTGGATATAATATGCATATGTTAAAAATGAGGTAGAAAATATTTATAATATGTATAATATTAATAAAAATTAATATTATAATGTTTATAATATGTATGTTTTATTTTAAAAATAAAAATAAAAATACTTTTATGTTTTAAAATACGTATAAAATTCTTTTAAAATACGTATAAAATTCTTTGCGTATACTACCAAATTCAAATTCCAACCCAACCCCCTTCTTTCATTCTGAAGTAATTTCACCACATTCTGGTCGGTATTATCGATTTTTTTTCACCTATTTGGATATGTTTATCGTTGAATTGGGGTTTGGTTGTTGATATCCCTCTTCTCTTCATTCTTAGGTGATTCTCAAAAGTTCCAATGCCTATAGGTATTACCGATTTTGTTCTCTGATTTCAATAGTACAAAATTATAAAAAAACAACACTTAAAAGATGATATTTTTATAAAAAATATTGTGGTATTTTTTTTATAAATTTTTTTAATAAAACGTTGTAGATATATATAAAAAATGTTATGTATTTATAAGGGTAATTTTTGATTTTAAATAGATAACGTTTAAAAAAAAAAGAAAAAAAAAGCGTTATCTATGTAAAAAAAAAACGCAATTTGAAACGGAACGCGGAAGGAGTACTATCTTCTCTCTCGTTTCTTCCTCTCATTCTTTCTCTCCCATTTTCTCTCCCATTTTCTCTCTCTAGCAGCGGCGACAAACCCTCGTCCCTTCGTCGATCCCTCCCCAGCGACCTCCTCTTCCTCCTCCTTTATCTCTCTCTTGCTCTCTTATAGTAGATCGATAGTCTCCTCCATTTTCTTCATAAACATTCCATATTCAGTTGCAGTCGGCTGTTTTAAAGTTCAATCTGGGAAGAGCTCTTCTCTCTCTATATTCACATACGTGTATATATATATATATATCTGCATATTATATGAAATATATTATTGTTATGTATCTGAAAATTGCTTATTTAATTTCAGAGAAGAAAAGCGAAGATGAGTAAAGGGACAGGAGGAGCGGCCGGAGCAAGGGGAAGAAGAAGGGAGCGATCTTCATGATTAACTGCGAAAAGCCGGTGGAGGACAAAATTATGGACATTGCTTCACTGGAAAAGTTCCTTCAGGAGAGAATCAAGGTCGGCGGCAAGGCCGGAGCTCTGGGTGATTCTGTCTCCGTCGTCCGCGAGAAGAGCAATATCACCGTCACCTCTAACAACAGCTTCTCCAAAAGTTATTCGAAAATTTAATATTGTGATTTCTTTACCCATTTCTAGGTAAGAACATTAGAGTTGATTTACACCCTTGATTGCTTGACCCATAACTTAAATCTGGTATGTATCGATTGAAAAATTCTGATTTGGATAAATGTCTGATTTTTCTCACTCCTGTTGGGGATTTTCACTGAATGAATGCATGTTCTTCAATTAATCTGGGTGTTTTTATCTTTGATTTAATCATCTGTTGGCTGCTTTTGATTGTTGATATGTATATGGGTTGATTGGAAAATTAATGGGTATGAATGAAGTTAACACATTGATTATTGGATTTTCGGTTGTGGGAATCTCTTGTTTGATGATTAATTATGGTGTTTTGCTGCAGAAATGATGTTAGTTTGTAGATTCTAATACTTATAGCAGAATCAATGGTATGCTTGTAGTTTTATTTAATTGGACAGTTTTTTTTGTTCAACTTTAAAAATTTTATTTTGTATGTGTATTGTAAAGATAACCAGTAAATTAAATTTGCTATATTGTTTGATATGTTGATATTTTACAGATTGTAATGGCACCAATGGTTGCTGAGGCATGTAGTACTAATTCGAGTCAAACATCACCTACTATATCTGTTCAAGAAACGGGAAGTAGGAATAAGAGGAAATTCAGTACTGATCCACACATATCTGATGAGGAACACCGGAGTGGGTTTGATATATTTAGTGAAAGTCAAGACAATTCCAATGATTTGACGCTTAATCTTGGATTGTCTTGTGCGCTATTTTTCTGCTCTTTATATTTAGCTTTACTTCAGCCTTTATACTTTACGACATCCAGAGACAAATGACATTTATGAATGATGTGAAGAATTTGTAAAAATGTTGGGTCATCCTTGAACTGACAAGCGAGTAGTTCAATTATCTTAAAATGTCTAAAACTACTAAATGAAATTTAAAATATATGCCTCAATCCTCCTTGACTTGGTACTTAAATTAGTTTTCCTTTTTGCAGCCAGTGGCATCTACAATAAATACTCTGGCAGGGGCTTTATACAAGGTGTTTTGTGCTTCTCCCGATCAAGCAAGGAAAGAAATGCGTGAAGCATGTTTTGACTATTTGAGCCTTGGAGGTGTTTGTTCAACAGGACCTGTGGCTCTACTCTCTGGTCTTAACCCTCGGCCACTGAGCTTAGTTCTCCATTTCTTTGCTGTGGCTATATATGGAGTTGATCGTATGTTATTACCATTTCCTTCACCTAAACGCTTGTGGGCTGGAGTTAGATTAATATCAGTAAGTAGTTGCACCCTTTTCAAAACATGGTATATAATTTGAGACCATTCTGAACCTTCTCTTCTATCATGCCTTACCGCCACACTCCTAATTTTCCTACTAGCCTTGTAGCCTGCTAATGTTTTTGGCTTACAGTATTTGATAATGCTTGAAATAGAGAAGTTAGGCTGGTTGTCAAAGGGACGCATCCTGGCATAATATAAAAATGGAAAAATATCATCTGCCTTGAATCCGAAGAGGCTATCATATGATTTTGTGCCTAATTCTTCTAATCATATATTATACTGTTTCAATTTTCCTTAACCTATTTAGCAATACCAGCCATTTCAGGCAAGTAACCCTTTTTCCTTTATGTTGTAGTTATACAATCATGCTTCTAGTTGCAGCTACTTACAAATTTTCCTTTTAATATTGGATATGAATTATAATCCAATATTCTATACATTTCCACTAGTATTATCAGATGCTTAGAACTCTAAATATGGTTTCCTTTATATTACATTTTTGAAGAGGAAAAGGAATTAGGCGAAATGAATCTCTCTAACCTACCCTTTACTCTATTCAGGCTGCTTCAGGAATAATCTTTCCCATCATACAAGCAGAAGGTGTAAGGCAAATGATTTTTCCTGCAACTGTACCAGCATATTATTATCGAGCTCCTCCTGCAGATGACATCAAATTCTGAAGGACAAAAATCGAAGTAGCTTTTGGCTGCGTGAGGAACTTTATGTTGTCCAGTTTGAAAGAGTTGTTGTATGCATAGTAGGAGACAAAAGCAATTTATTTGATTATTGAGAGGTTTGGAGTTCAAATGTATGAATGACAAGTCTCTATTCAACTGTATAGAGTATATGGTCTTGATAAAAGTATGTGCATAAACTGTCTTCTAGCAATACGACGGTTTTCTTAGTTCTATCTTATTATTTGGTTATTTAAAATTTTATTTTTTTAGAAATAACCACGAGGTGTGACACTGCATGCTAGATAAAACTCTCCTCAATACATGATCAAATCTTGTATTAGAAATCATCACGATCATGGACTCCATTGATTTATACAGAATCTCTTACTTACTTTATGAAGATATCGTAAAATGTAGAAATAGAAGATCAATTCTTTCTCCTCCTCTTGACAAATCAGCCCTCCAATATCCTATGTCTATTGAGTTCATGGCATTACAGAATTCATGACAGTTGCATACATTCCTATGTTCCTCAACTAATTTTCCAATTTATTAAATTCTATGTTGACAGGAAAAAATGTGATTTTTCTAACTTCAATTATGATAGTGTTTCCAGATTACATCAAGAATCACTTTCCCTATCATAAGAAGTCAAGAGATGGAAGTAATCTGTCTGTGCTGCTTCATTATGGCGGCTTCTCTTGATTATGTGAAAAGTGCATGCAAAACAAGAGGTATTAATGTGTATGCTGTTCTAAAGGTATGTTGCTCTGCAGTCTGCATTTATAGATGGCATTCATAGATCAAACTGATTGGAATATAATACTTATTCTACCCGTGCAGGATATATTGTGGTGCATTGAAAATTTAGATGACTAATATTTTTTTATTCAAAATCATTAATCTATCCCTATGACTGAAAAAAATTAAATCTCTGAAATTTTTATGAAGGTGTTTTTTTGTGAAAATTTCGCCCTTGCTTCTGTCATTTCTGCTTCTATTCTGCCACTAGAGTAGTAGCCCTGAAAATTAGATGTAATTGTTCATGTTATGAGTAAACTAATTTAGATGTGATATACACATCCGTACAATTTCATGTGGTCTACTCAAACTGGTTGACTTCAGTTCTTGCATCAAAAACTGATCTCATTCCTATGTACTCCTAAGTTAGTCGCTCAAATCTGACGTATCTTGGCGCCACAGCCACTGAAGCTAGAGTATTCACCCTGATGATCCATCTCACCATCGATCTCGTCCTACATGACAGATCAATACCAATTACCAAATGCATAAATTTTCTGGAGAAAAAAATTAAAAGTAATATATTAATGAAAAATAATATTATGTGTTCTAGTACTTTTAGCAGCTGTTCAATGACATCCTCCATTGTTATAATGCCAACAACTTCCTCTTCTTTAGTGAAGCTTTGAAGCGGATCCTCATCAATATGCAGGATCTCAGAGTCCAAATTTTGTGAGCACCTCTTGCTCTTTGAGGTATCTCTGTGTGAAACATTTGCACTTCCGTTCAAACCCTTCAACTTCCTGAGTGATCTCCTGCTCCTCCTCAAACCCATATTTTGTGGATGGCATTCACCACAAATGTTCAGTCTCACTGAATCAAATTTCTTATTAGGTGATCAGCTTAAGAGAAGATGAAAAAATAAGTACAAAAAAAAACTAGGTATGATTTATGCAGTGTCCCATTTATTAAGTGAAGCATGCTCACCATTAGTTGAAAGTTTCACAATTTCGCTTCGATGTCTTAGAACAAGAACTATGTGGCTGAGGCCTTTCTAAAACTCATTTAGTATGTCATACAAAGGCATCGACTCTGATGTTCTAGTAAGTCCATGATCAAGCATTAATCCCATATCTCCCCGAATTCGTTCACTAAATTACAATAAAGTGGTACCCAACAAATGCAACAAAAAATAACAAACAGTTTATAGTACTCTTCCAAACTCTTACTCTAGTTTAGGTTGTCATCCTTTTGATCAGTTCGAATACTTGGGGTTGAAAATTAAGTAACTCGAAAGAACTTCTGTCCAATATTACCCCATCTTTAAATCATTAAATGTCGAGTGGAATAAGAAATAAGATTTTTATTTTGCTACATATGCAACGCAGTTACTGCAAAAGAGAACTAGGTTATGGTTTTTCACCCTAGAGACTTTTTCTGAAAGAATCATCCTAGACTCTTTCCCACTTATTGTGTTTAGTAAGTAGTAGGTTTCTACGCCTTATAATATGATGGTAGACATTTTAAAGATAATTTATCATATGTTGTGTTGCTGCATTGACAATGAAATAGTTTTCTATTTCTAATTTGCTACACAAGTTACCTCGGAATCCGACGGATAGTGATGTTCTTTATTGGTTCCTCATCTGCAGGATTTATAGTCAATAAATTTTTCACCTGCAATTTATTTGCATGTAGAGTATCAAAGTGAAAAATGTAATCAGAGATCAGAAGCCATGAGTAAAAATAACATCCAGATATGGCTGGAAGACAAGAACCACTATAAAGTCAAGAAACAAATACTCTATATATATAGGATATGATAGATGGCACTTAGTAGGCCTACTGTACAGACAAATAGAAAGAAATGTAACGATAGATGTTTAGATCAACCAAGCGGCAAAGTACACATAAATGATGTTTGTGAAACTGTATACAGGCATCCATTTAGATTCGTCATGGTAGAGGAACTACTAATTTGTAGGTCATAATCTATGGAAATTTTTGAACTTCTCTTCCCTCTCTGGGTTTTGCTTCTAAATAGTTTTTTTAAGGGTCTCATGTTGTGTGGTTATTTTTCAGTATTTCATGTTTTTTGGTTGTAGGAACAATTATGAAGACAAGTACAAGAGACAAAATTGTACAACTCAGAAATTCAGAATAAGTTGGCAAACAATCCAGAATTCCTATGGTTGATTAAGGCAGCACTAGCCTAGGGACAGAAAGAGTCGAAAACAATTCCTGATAAGCTTGTCGACGTTCAAAACTTCTGAACTTTTGGTCAATTTAAAAAGTTGTATATTTTGTTTAGAATGTTATACTTGATAAATTATTGATGTTAAGTAGAATGGATGATACTTTGGATTCTAATTTTTCTATTTTGGTTAAAAATGATGGAAAATGGAAATTTGGTTATTCTATTATTGGTGTTTTTTATCATTACAATCATTTTGGTTAAATATTATTGGTGTTTCTTTTTTCTTATTTCTAGATTTATAATTTTATATTTAGTTTTTTATTTAGTCACAACAAATAATTGTCACTATTAATAACTCTTTCTGTGACGAGATGTATGGTCACCATAAGCATTCAATTAGTGACATTAAAAAATGTGTCCCAAAAAGTAACTCTTTGGTGACAAATTATTTTATAATATTATTTAAAATATGAAATGACGACATAATTGTCATGTTAAATATATTATTTGGTGATGAATTATTCTGTCGTCATTTATTTTCTTATTTTTGGTGACGATAAACACAATGACATGACGAAAGAATAATCATAAATATGACAATATTGTCGTCATTAAAATTAGATGATTTAAATAGAGTAACATATTTTCGTCACTAAAACAATATCATTTAATGAAGAAAAACCATTTGTCATTTAATGCATCAAGTTTTGATGACGAAACATAATATAGAGTGACGAAAGTTTCATTCAAATAGTGACGCTATTAACGTCACTAAAAGTAAATAATTATAGTGACAATGATGTAGATCGTCACCATAAGTTAAAACATTTAGCGACGTCATCAAATATTGTCAAATAAACCTAATACAACGCTCATACGGTGACGGTCTTTGTGACGATTAACAATCGTCACCAAATGTTTTAGTGACGAAAAATGAATTTTATGTGACAAATTTTAGCGTCATTTTTTGTGTGATTTCTTGTAGTGTTACTTGAGTAAGTACGCCCGAGGGGATGTCTCTACACCTAGCGCCCTAAAGCCTGACAATTTTTATAGTCGTTGGTTGAAAGCTCGCTACAGGGTAGAACTAAAAAGTGTAAGAGGACTAGACATTGCACAGTTATGAGAAAAATAAAAAGTGAAAAACGGAAAAAAGAGCGAAAAGCCCCCGTATATGAATAAATAAAGCAAAACTATCCCATTTTGACCTGTGAATTTGGTAATTGTTTGGTTTTGGTCGGATCTTGCTTATTTTTGGATTTCTTGACTTTATACTGTATAATTCCTTTAAAGAGGTTTATTATGTGTTTTATTTAACTTTACGTCAGTTAGCATGGTTGTTAAGCGCACACGAACTATATCAGTTATAACAGGTTTAGATTTGGTGATTGATAAGATGTTATTTGTGACAATCCGAGAATTTAGAAAATTTTAAAAATTTGAATTTATTGATTTAGGGTTCAATATTAGAATCTAGACAGAAAATAAGTGTATGCGTTTGACATTTTTGGGAAGGAATTTTGAGGATTTCAAAATTATGTGAAGGATTTTGGTGAATTATTCAAGATTAAGTTTATACGTGAATATGTTCTGTGTATATGGCCATTTATGTGTTGAGAATGTGGTTAAGAGTTAAGGGTTGACCAGATAAATTATATTAGTGTTAAACCCTATTATATTCGAACGTCAATGTTTAGTTAGAAAATTATTACGATTTATAAGAAACCCTGAAACTAGTTCTGAAAACCCTAAATCCAGTTCCGGGAATCCGAAACCCTAATTCGGAATATGAAACCCTAATTTGAGAATTCAAAGGCTAAATTTAATGATTTAAGTATTTATGATTATAAATTTAATTAGGGATAACCCTAATTGACTATTTAGAAAACCCTAATTCTCGGGTTATAAACCCTAATTCTCATTTTGGAGAAAACTCTAAATTTTTATTTAAAATTATTTTTAATTAGGAAATATTAATCCTAATTAGCAAGATTGAATTATGATTGGGAAAGTTTAATCTAATTAGAGAATCCTAATTATAATTTGAAAATATTAATTTTCTATTTTGAAAACCGAAATTCAGAAATTCTA
Source organism: Panax quinquefolius (assembly GCA_020205615.1). NCBI lineage: Eukaryota > Viridiplantae > Streptophyta > Magnoliopsida > Apiales > Araliaceae > Panax > Panax quinquefolius. The sequence goes on along the minus strand of CM035155.1, from coordinate 109,676,624 downwards.
GAAATTAAATTTCAAAATTTTAAGGGTTAAACCCTAAACCTTAAGGGTTAGGACAAAAGACTTGCATGCCATTAAAATTAAAAGAAAAAAAAGACTAAAATGCCCTTTTCTTAAACTTAAGCAAAAGATTTTGCAAATCTTGTGAGTCATCACCTTAATATTTATCCCATGTGCTCTATATCTATTTTATATTAGATATGTGTACCACCTAGCAACTAGATACATTGAATCATGCCATTTATATAGTTTAAGAGAGAGAAAAAGACTCACTTTCTTTCTCATATGAACCAAGACTTTCTCTCACTAAGTTTTCGAAAATGGAGAGAGAAAGGGAGTGTTAAGTCTGGCTAATATCACTACTTAGCAAGACAAGATCAGAATATAAAATGGAGCATCAAAGTGGTATAAACCCTAATCTTAGAAATTTTATGATTTGATGATAAATGTTGTTAATGATTGGTTAGATGTGTGTTATAGGGTGTTATTTGATGATCTGGGTTGCTAAAACTTGGATCCATATCATGTAAATGTACAAAAATCAAGTTTTTAGAAACTGTTATTGAACTTCATGAGTGGTCTGACAAGCAAATGTCAGGGCCTCTAGATCTCTGTGTATTAGATTTTTTGTGTATTTTATGTTATGGATCATTTCTATGCCATGTAGGCTTTAATCTGGAACTGGAAATAGTGTTAGATCATGTCTAGATTGAGAGATATGAGTAGTTAAACTGCGTTGACCAGTCATGGAGACTGAGTTTCTAGGCAACCCAGAAACCCAGATCTCGTCTGACAATATATTCTGAGCTTCAGATCTTGATGTATGCTAATGTTTAGATCATGTTGTTAGTTAGATCTTGTAGACTGGTATATGAACTGTCTATAAATGCTTCTAGAAACCTCAGATCATACACAGAAATTAGTGGTGGTCAAAGTATGGTTGACCATCATGCCGGATGAAGATTTTTGGGAAACCCAGATCTTCAAGAACAAGTCCCTGAAAGGTAGTTTGACTGGATCAAATCTTCACTTAGTGTTGTTGTTAGACAGATCTGATGTTATTTCATTGTACCCTGATATGTGTTCTACAAGATTGAACCACTAGATCACTCAAACCGAGTCCAAAAAGCTATGATTTAAAGCTGCAAAGTAGGTACCTAAGTTGTTCTTCATTTCTGGGTAACCCAGAAAATGATGAACAGGTCTGACAAGATTTTTGAGGGCCCAGATCTCTCTGCTTAGATATAAGATGGCCATGTGGTTTGTTTAAGGTTGTAGTATTGCATCAATACTATAATATGAACACCTAAGCGAACCCAAATACCTCCGGATCCATGAATTACAGTTGGTCAAACCTACCACCTTGAACACTGCCTATGCATTTCTGGGTTTGATGAAGAACAGCTCAAGAACACCATTAGCGACAGATTTGTCGCCTAATGTCCCTATAGAGACAATTTATTTAGAAATTAATTATTTAATTTAAAAAAATAGAGAAAATTAGTTTTAATTATTAAAAATATAAAATAAATTAGGAAAATTTATTTTAAAGCACGAAAAATAGTTTTTAATTATTTGGAGTATATTTCAAAAATATTTAATATTTTGGAATATAAAAGGTATTTAATTTATTTAATTATAGTATTCAATAAATTATTTAAAAATGATTTTAATATTTGAAAAATCATGAAAAATTATATTATGGTGTTAGAAAATATTTTAAGTTATTTTTAATAACTTGTGATATTTTGTGATGAAATTCATTAATAAATTAATATTAATGGTAATTAGTTTATTTAATAAATATATTAAATAAATTATGGAAAATTAGAAATAATGCTTTGAAAATCATATAAAAATGATTTAAGGGTTAGAAAAATATTTGAAGTTATAAAATATAACTTTTGATATTTTGCCATAAAAATATTAATATTTTAATATTAATATCAATTATCGATATAATGGATTTAATCTGTTTAAAATCATATATGATTTTAAGGTATTAAAATTACTTTGATGTATTATAAATATATTATAATATTATGTTATGATTTTCATTAATATTTAATAATAAATAAATATTAATGATAAAAGAATAATATGGTATTTATATTATATAAATACGATATTAATGATTTAAAAATCATGATAAATAGTAATAATTATCTGGAAATTTTTACGAGCTTATGAAAAATATTTTGACTGATAATGAAATTATCTAAGATATTGTTAAGTGTTTAGGCAGAGTTTAATTGAACTTAAACTCGATATTTGTCCGACTAGACCGTCGGGATGATAGAATTGTTTCGGTTTCAACTTAGACTGAAATAGTTTGACTTGATGCTATGCCTTATGTGTGTTATAGACTGATAGGGTTATGTGTTATGTGTTTAGGTTATTCTCTCTCTCTCTCTCTATATATATAATAGTATTATATTGTGATGACATTATTCTAATTTGTATATCGATATTATTTATATATTAGGTCTACAGGCAAAGCTTATTAAATTGCATAACGATAATCAACGAAACATGCAAGTTTTTCTTAACTCTACTAAGAGTTGTTTCATTCAGATATGCTTATGGTTAATCATTGCTGATTGCCATATAGAATTGTACTCTGTACATATTGCATGTATAAGTCAGGTATGAAAGGCTGATCACCTTCATTACCATTCGGTCCAGATATATTTGTTCATGTTTAATACTTATCCAGTCAAAAGTTTGTTCGTGCTAATTCCCAACTATATTGTGGAATTATAGCCAGCTTATTATTCAGACTCTTTTAATCATGATATATCCTTAAATAAATTTAAACTTGCTGGGAAACTTTCATGCTCACCCTTGCTATATCATGATAAACATTGCAGATAAGGTGAATGCGTTCGGATACAGGAAAAGGATAATGCCAAGTTCAGATTGGGATAAAATGTGTAGCTAATTTGTAATCGTATAGTTTGATAATAATGTTATGTGTTAGATAGTTTATGAATTGTGTATAAGTTAAGGTTACTCAATTTTGGGGAAATAATATGTAAAGTGTATTATATAAACAATTTATGTTTATATCTTCCGCAATAGTTATAGAATGATTGTACCAGATCCGTGGTGATTTGGGACCCAGATTTGGGGTTGTCACATTATTGACATGTCTTGATATGATGTATTGTCATATCTATTGTGATTTCTTTGAGGCCATGTGAATAGACTTTGTTCTGTCTATAACTAGATTTGTAGGCATATAATTAGTTGCATTTCATTCCCTATTGTTGTGCTCGAGTGTGACACCCCCGAAATAGGTATACACAACCCATTTTGAGTCGCCAAATACGTGGTACAGAAACAATTACAACTTCATTATTACAATTGTCATGCAAAATACGACAACACATATACTGTGAGTTTAAATACAAATATTGTCTTCTAGACAATATCCACACTCAAATAAGTCCTCATTACAATTATTGATACACTATTTTACAAAATAGTGAGGAATGCTAAAACAACTATCTCAAAACATCACTCCACACCCCGACTAGTTCCCGCTATATTCTCGCATCCTGAGAAGAAAAATGGAACAAAGAGGAAAAGGGTGAGCTCAACTAGCCCAATAAAGAATATTATGACTAAGATAATATAGAACAAATTATCGTCAGCCTTCAATAAATCAGATAAAATATAATGGACAACAACTTTTAGATCAATATTCACAGCGGAAATAACAATTCATTAGAAGAGTTAAGTAGAGAATGAAATCTACTATCTTCTATGATTTAAAAATCCATCATCAGTATTTTATCCCTATAACATCAATCAATACACACCTTGAATCAAATATTCATCTTTGCACTACAGGCCATAGATATTCATTTGTATCACCAGTTGGTCATGTTCATCTCAACACCTGTCCATCTTTGCACCACGAGCCAAAGATATTCATCAGGTAATCATTCATCTTTGCACTACAGGTCAAATATATTCAGTAATATCATCATTTAGGACTGAGGATTGCAGACACTTAAAATTTTCTGCATACCTATTACTAACATTGTAGGAGGGCAAAATCGTCTTTCAGAGATAACCCTGGAGGACAGCTCAGCTCAATCCCAGAAATAATGCCAAAAATGTCATTTTCAACCTCAGAGATAACCCCGAGGCATGCAGCTCAATACCGGAAATCACACAGGAGAAGGCCGTTTCATCTCGGAGATAACCCCGAGATACTCAGTCTCAGTCCCAAAAACAACATCGAGAAAGACAGTGTCAACCTCAGAGATTACCCCGAGGAGTGCATTTGCAGTTACGGAGATAACCCCAGAGATGCTCATTTCAACCTATGTAGTCAGTTTTAACCTCGAAAATCACACCGAGGTACTCAGCTCTGCACCCGGAGATAACCCCAGGAGGTCAAGCACACCTCAGAAATAACCCTGAGGACATCCAGTACTTCCAGCAGCCCAATCTCAGAGATAACCTTGAGAAACGACTGCTTTATCAGCCCAAACCGGAGATAACCCTGGTGAGGGGCAAAATCATCATTTTGCCACCTCGATCCCACATTGTGCCGTCTCAACAACATCTCAACATACATTCTATACAGCAATGTCCCACAAGAGCCAAATAGTTGCAATCCCGAGTGACTACTTCACAGGACAGCACATCAGATGGAATTTGAAGCTTGAAGACCAAGGACATGGTCCCATCTTCCTTACTTCTGACAACCTCCAAACCTATGTCATTTATGTAGCTCTCAATAATAACAGTCTATAAAAGGTCTTATACACCTCAATCGAAGGCTCGGATTGAAGTTCTAGAAGTTTAAGCGGATATCACGTTGCACGAGTGCACATACTTTGAGACGGTAGGACCAGTGAGCTCAGGGCACCCCGGGCACCAGCAGTATATCTCATGCCGCCAGCAGTAGTACTCTCTGGCTCCCCCTCTATAAATCTGAGGGCTTGGGGCGGCTATTTTGTAAGAAAAACGGCGAGGAAGCGCTGTCCAATTTGCTCTGTACATAACCTAAACTGAGTGCTTTCTCATTTTAAACACTTGTGAGCTTATATTCAGTCATATTTTTACCGGCAGGAGCTGAGTGTTGATTCATTTAAAGCAATATAAGTCTTCTTTGGCAGTCCACTATAAGCCTTCGTACACCTTTTAAAGCCTTTCTCTTCTACTTTGCACACACCGTTCTTCACATTTAGAGTCAGGTTGCGTGTGTATGCCCGAATATATATATATATATATATATATATATATATATATATATATATATGGTCCGGATCTTAAGCTCACCTCTTATCCAACTCACCCGAGCTCACGCCCCCTTTACCGACGAATCCGACAACGATTCGGTCATACGACCGTCGTCTATAATTTTAGCGACAGACAACATATAGCGTCGCTAAAAGTATAGACGACGATTGTATGACCGAACTGTTGCCGAGTTCGTCGCTAAAGGGGGGTAAGCTCGGGTGAGTTGGATAAGGGGTGAGCTTAAGAGCCGGACTCTATATATATATATATATATTTACATTTCTGCCAGGCCTGGAGTTTACTTCGTGGCGGTTGATCGTTTGTACTGCTTTATTTACATTTTTGATCCCCCATGGAAGTGCTTCGTGGTGGTTGATCATGTCTCTCTATATATATATTTATCGCTTTTATATATTTACATTTCCGATCCCCCATGGAGGTGCTTCGTGGTGGTTGATCATGTCCATATATATATATTTACAACTTTTATATATATAACTGCTTACTGCTTTCATATAAATTGCGACATCATGTGAGCCTAAGAATCATGTGATCACAGATTCAGTCTACTGAATCTAGATTCGGTTCCCATGATTGACATTTTTAGTTGTAAGCAGCTTGTATAATATTCATGGTGCCTGAATTTCCTTAGATGGCTTTCATTCCCACAAGGAGTTCGGCACTGCTATATATATTGTTTTCTCGAAGATGCTTCACATCTTGAAAATAAAAGCAATCAAGTAGAACATTTAATAAAATGGAAGTATCAAAGTCCTCAATTACTATTGAGCACAGGGTTAGAAAAACCTCTTTTACAAAACATCACTACTATATCTTGTTAAAACTGAATTTTTACATAAATTCAAACCCTTTGTATAAAGGTGGAAACGAGGCATAACACTACTTCCAAATAAATTGCACATTGATCCACACACACACACATTCATATAATAGTTTAATTGAAAAGTGGCGGTAACCGTGGTAACACGGATGTCGGGGGGTGGCTAACACCTTCCCTCTGCATAAGCAAGTCCACGGACCCTAATGAATCTCAGTTTTACAGACTCGTTTAGCAGTGTCACATCACTAGGTCAATGTGCAAACCTTTTTTTGGTTATGTTGGTACAACCATTTAAAAAACCAACTAGCGACTCTTACAGTCAAATCATCGACATATAAATGTCGGACCTTTTCACAACTTTTTTTTCCAAACAAATCTCACCTAACATGAGAACACCAAAAAACAAGAACAGAAGAGGGGTAATAAAAATCCCGACGTCGACAGGTGGTGACTCTGCTGGGGATGCCAGGAAGAGGACTTAAGCCGCTACTACAAGCTTTTCAAAATTGTTATATGCTTGTGTGTGGATGTTGCATTTACATTTTGATGAATGTGTACGAATGCATTTACTTACCACACTGCAATATATCTATCTGTGATATTATTGCTTCGCACATGTCATCATTCCCATAACAGTGAGACACGTTGTATGTGAATGTATGTTGTGTGGTTCCTCCACCAGGAGGCTATCCTGTCGGTGTTTGATTACTAGATTCGTAGGGAGAATAATTTTAACAAGGCTCATGAAAGGCACCACCCAGATTCGCTCCAGTTGAAAGACTGGATTAACTTCCCGTCAAGTAAATTGCGATGATCAGGGAACCTTCATGCCGAAAAATCACAAGAGTAACCTAATATAGGTTAGCCTCTGATAAACCAAACGCGGAGGAAAGTCTCTTCATGCATTCCATTTTCAATTACTTGTAAAGACAATTACTTGTAATTTTATTCCATGTCAATCTCTATGTAATGGAAGATATGAAGAATATGTGTATATGCATATTAAGGCTTGACATGCTATCAAATGACACCCGTTTTACAGGATAATATTCCTAAAATGGACACATTATGATATCATGTAAATATTTATACATTCCCTTAGACTAAACTACATAAGTTTTTGTAGGGAAATAATTGGGTCTGTTACCCATTCAAAGTCTAAAAAAGCCACGAGCCTACAATCAATCATGTCTTCATCTGACCAGTCTAATCCTGCTCCTGTCTCTTGAGAAGAATTTGATGGTTTAAGCAAACAAATTACCAATTTGGTTGTTCTGCTTAAAGAACTACACCAGTCTACTCAGGGTTCGCGAATACCCGTACATACAGAATCCTCTGCACAGGGAGGAGCACAAGGTTCAGATAAAACAATTCTGAAACTTCAGTTGGATACAACCAACAAAATTCCTGAAAACACCCAACTCAAAGAATATCCAAACACTGGTGATATTAGGAAAAGGTCCTTCAAATGGAAGAGACCATTCGGATTGGCACACACGGGAGTATCTCCTATGTTGATCTTTGTATATTCCCTGGTGTTCATTATCCAGAGAAGTTTAAGACTTATGACTTTGAAAAGTATGATGGGCTAGGAGATCCTTACACACACTTAAAAGTATTCATAGGAGAACTCGGATCTTATGCCAAGGATGAGAAGCTAAGAATGTAGCTATTCCAAAAGAGTCTAACTGGAGAGGCCCGATCATGGTATACCAGATTAGACAATTCTAAAATACATAGCCGGGAAGAGTTACTCATGCATTCCTCATTCAGTACAGCTTCCAGTATCAAATGGCTCCTACCCGGTACCAAATTACCAAGGTCAAGAAACAGTCTAATGAGTCATTTAGAGAATATGCTCAAAGGTGGAGGCGCTTTGCTGCTCAAGTTATTCCCTCTATGATGGAGTCAGAAATGGTAATGACCTTCATAGACATATAAGAAGCTCCTTTCTATGAGAGAGTCTTAGTTGGCATTGGCAAGCCATTTTCTGAAATGATCAAACATAGAGAGATGGCTGAGATGGGATTGAAGTTAGGAAAAATTCCAGACCTAGCCGCTCTGAAAGCTGTTGCTGAACACATCTAGTCCGGGACTTATGGAAACAACCCCCGGAGGGTCCATACAAAGAAAGAGGAGGATGTTTCCTTGATACTACAAGGTCAGATATGCAGTCAGAACATGCATATCCAAAAGAGAAACTACTCCCCTTTTCCAGCACAGTCTTCCAACCCCACATTGCCATAGGGTGGAGAAGTCCGACGCAATCGAGTGTTCACACCCCTAGGGGATTCGCTCGAGAATGTTCTCAATCTTTTGACCACTCAAAAAAAAATTACACATCTTCTTCCACCAGCCAACCCTAATGGGAAGGGTTATAATGCTACATGGAAATGTGCTTATCATGCCGAGGCACCGAGACATGATACTCAGGATTGCTAGGCCTTTAACCATAAGATCCAGGACTTAATCGACAATGGGTAGATTATGGTGACTAAACCCGACCAACCTCATGTGCAAGATAACCCTCTTCCTCAACACAAAGAAGAAGAGGTTAATATGATTAATTGGAGCAGTGGACAAAGTTCCAATTACATTATTGAATCTTCCCAAACCAACAAGGATGGTGCTGACAGATGGGATTATGCTAAGTTCCAATTTATGATGGAACGAAAGATTAAAGCTCTTTGGAAGCAAGTAGACCAATTGGCAGAACTGGTGATCCATCAACATCAAGTCACGCGCCAATTAGTCAGTTAGGAGCATGCTAGTCTCCTTCCTTTTGTTATGAATACTCCATTATCATCTTCAGAAAGCGAAACACTGGTGGATAAAGTTACAAAAAGAGCAAGTGCCAAAGCCCGTCAGGATTTTGCCAACAAGAGGGAATTTACATACGTTGGCCAACCTATGGAGGAGATATTTAAGATGTTGATCAATGAAGGAAGAATTACATCTCTTCTACCTCCAATAAATCCCCATTCCAGACGGTTCAATTCCAATGGAGTATGCCAGTATCACTCCCATTCTCATGATCACAACACAAAAGAATGTTGGGAACTCCACCACTTAATTCAGAATTTAATTGATAGTGGTGTCCTGCAGATGGAAAATGATGACACTTTGTTACTCGAGAGTGGGAACACCTGTCCTACAAAATGGAAGGACGGTGTAGAAGTTATATCTGCTGAGGATGATTTGACTGTCAGACCACCCACAATACTATCAATTCAAATCAAAGGTGCTGACAATCCTTTGAAAGTGGATGCATCAGAGCCAATTTTCTTGCCATCTAGGCCACAATATCCTGTTGTTAGCCTAAAAAAAGTCCCATGGAATTATGGGTAGGCGGAAGGATCTACATCACATACAACTGCTATAGTTTCAAAGGAGAATCCACTGTATATTCCCCATCGAGTGATGAAACCTACCATCATGTCGAATGGGAAAGTTCCCATGGAGAAAATTAAAGAGTTCCTACGTACCATGGGCCATAATGAAGCAAAGGTGGTTTTAAGCTTGAGAGAAGCTCCACAATAAATTTCCATACTGGACTTGGTTTTCTCTTCCAAAGATCACCAGAAGATCTTGCTAATGAGTCTTGGAAGAAGCCCATTTACCAAAATCTGTGGATGTAGAAAAATTCTAACATCTGGTCGATCACATTTTTAACAACAATGTGATATCTTTCACTAATAACGACATACCCGTTGAAGGGACTGGTCATTGCAAGCCATTGCACATAGCGGTTTTGTCCTCCGGATACATGGTGGGAGGAGTCTTTATAGATGGAGGTTCATCTTTGAATATCTGTCCTTATGCTGCCTTGGAGAAGATGAATATCAACCCCAAGAGGATCAAAAGCAGCCATACGGTTATCAAAGCTTTTGATGGGTCCTGATAAAATGCTGTTGGAGAGATTGAACTACCAGTGGAGATTGGTCCATATACATTCAATGTATCCTTTCACGTGCTTAGAATAGCTACATGATACAATCTGCTGTTGGGAAGACCATGGATTCATATGGATGGAGCCGTCCCTTCCACCTTTCATTAGCAACTCAAGTACATTATCAACAATAGCCTAATCACTATTAATGCTGAGACAGAATGTCCTGAACAAGGTGACATACCACTCATCAGCTTCAACATAGAAGTTGAGCCGGTCAGTTTTCATGCCCTGGAGGTGAGCAACACTCATTACCATCCCATTGGGGCGCCACCTCTCACACCCAAGATTTCTACCGAAGTAATGTTGGCCACTCAAGAGATGATGTCATTGGGTCATCAACCTGGACAAGGGTTGTGCAATGATCATCAGGGTATTAAGCACCCAATTCAAGTTCTTGGTCAAACACGGACAGCTGGATTAGGCTATTCTGCTAGCTCCAGTCACATGAATCCTCACAAGCACAAATAGATTCCTTCATCTTCAGCCATACAACGATTATCTCCACTTACCGATTCTGAGCCTATATAGTCTCCGATAAAGGTTCCAGCCCATGTTATGGCTATGCTATTTCCCAAACCGATACTGGTTAAAGCAAAAGAGGTCCTGATTTCTGATCCTGAAGTGGAGGAGAGGGAACATAAAAGTTAACAAGACAGCGCCAAGAGGTTTTCTCATCTACGCATCCTTTTTTTATGATGAGCACACAGATAGATACACTTTAGATGATGATTGTCCCGACATTATAGTCATTATTCGGGAGAAGGAGGACGATGATCATCACTTCATTACTTCCGTCCACCAGGACTTCACCCTTGACAATTGGAGCAGCACTCCTTGCATTTGTCGCCAAAGGTAAAAAGGGCAAAAACCCCTCTGCCCTGTAGATAGCTTTAACTGCTTACTTTTTTGTACAGTATTAGTAGTTATTTTATCAGTACATGCTAACACTTTTGTATGATTGAACAGTTTCATATATTAAGTGAAAGTATATTTTGTTTCAGGACTCTGAATATAGATGTGATTGTACTTGCTGATGAGGTGCCTTTTCTCCACAAGGACTGTAACTTTGATGAAAAGTTGGACTCAGACTTTATGGAAATACAAGAGGACATTGAGATACCTCAGGAGATCAAGGAACGGGTCAAAGACAAACCCAAACAAAATCTTGATCAAACCACCTCATTCAATCTCAGAACCTTAGAAAGCCCTAGGTTGATCCAGATTTGTATAGACCTCACTCCAAACCAAAGGAATGACAGGGTTGCACTATTAACCCAATTCCAGGATGTGTTTGCATGGTCTCACGAAGACATGGTGGGTTTGTCCACAGACATCGTCATCCATCGCCTTCCCATTAAAGAGGGATTCAAGCCAGTCAGGCAGAAGCTCAGACGATTAAAACCTGAAGGGAGCTTAAAGGTTAAAGAAGAAATTGTGAAATAATTTCAAGTTGGCATCATTATGGTGTCCACATATCCTAAATGACTATCAAATATAGTCCCCGGTATATGAATAAAGCTTGCCTTAAGGATAGCTTTCCCGTGCCATTTATCCACATTCTCATGGACAATACTACTCAATTCGACATGTACACCTCTGTTAATTATTTTGCGGGGTACCATCAAATCATGGTTGCTGAAGAGGATCGTGAGAAAACTATATACATCACGCCTTAGGGAACCTTTTGCTATAAACGGTTGTCTTTCGGCCTCATCAATGCCGGAGCTACCTACCAGTGGGCCATGATGGCTCTTTTCCACGACTAAATACACAAAGAGATAGAGATCTACGTGGATAACATCATTGTCAAATCCCAAAGGGAAGAAGACCACTTAGACCATCTCAGAAAGCTTTTTAATAGGTTGCGTAAGTATAACTTGAAGTTGAATCTAGTCAAGTGTGCCTTTGGCGTTAAATCAGACAAGTTTCTAGGTTTCCTAGTCAGCCACAAAGGGATTGAGCTGGATCCCACCAAAATCTAGGACATCAAGGAAATGCCCATTCCTCAGGCATAGAAGGAAATACAGGGATTTTTGGGAAGAATCAACTTCATTAGCAGGTTTATTTCTTAACTCACAACAACCTATGAGCCTATCTTCAAGCTATTAAGGAAGAACTCCTCCATGAAATGGAACGATGAGTGTCAGAAAGCCTTCATTACAATCAAAGAGCAGTTAGTTAACGCTCCTATTTTGGTACCACCCAGGGATGATGTTCCCCTGTTCATGTACCTGTCCATTAATGACAATGCCATTGGTTGCATGCTGGGACAAAAAGACGATAAAGGCCAAGAGTGAGCTATCTACTACCTCAACAAAAGATTCAGCAGTAGTGAACACAAGTACACTCTGATTAAGAAGACTTGTTGTGCTTTAGCATGGGCTTCCATGAGGTTACAACATTACCTTCATGGTCACACAACCCATCTCATATCCCGCATGGATCCTCTTAAGTACGTGTTCAGTAAACCCATATTGAATTATCAGCTATCCGAATGGCAGTTGATCCTACAATAATTTGACATCGTCTACGTGACGCAAAACTCCATTAAAGGATAAGGAATTGCAGATCAACTGGCTGTCGCTCCCACAGGGGATTTCAAACCCTTGGAAACATACTTCCCCAATGAAGGGTTAATGACAGTGCAACAACACCATCAATACAATGCATGTCGTACGTGGAAAATGTATTTTGATGGAGCTATAAATATGGATGGTTTTGGAGCTGGAGCAGTTCTAGTATCCGGTACGGGGGAGTAGTATCCCATCGTCGCCAAATTGTAGTTTGTTAGCACCAACAACACAGCTGAGTACGAAGGCTGTATCATAGGGCTAAAACTTTCCCAATCAATGGGTATCAGGCGGTTAACTTTCTTTAGAGATTCAGAATTGGTCATTAGACAAACCACATGAATCTATCACACCAAAGAACTACATTTGCTGCCTTACCATCGGCAAGTTCTACAGATGGCTTTAGAGTTTGAAGAAATCTCCTTTCTCCACATTCCTCAGAATCAGAATGATTTTGCAGATGCATTAGCAACTTTGGCCGCCTTGATCTCCATACATGACAAGGAAAACATGCTAAACATCCCATTTGCCCTACAAAAGGCTCCAGCCTATGGGAATTATGTTGGAGAAGTATCGAATGACCAACCTCCCATCCAACACCCTTGATTTTAGCATATTAAAGAGTACTTACGAGATGGATCTACACCCACTGAGGCGAGCCCGACTGAAAGAAGGCAAATCCATCGACTGGCTATGAAGTTCTACCTGAGTGGAGATGCACTCTAAAAAAGAGTTACATGAATGGGTCTCCTCAGATGTCTGGACAAGGACCAAGCTCAGAGGCTCATGGATGAAATCCATGGTAGAATATGTGGCCCACACATGAGCGGCCCCCTACTTGTTAAAAAGATCCTCAGAACAAGGCATTACTAGCTCTCGCTTAAAGTTGACTGTGATGATCACGTCAAGAGGTGCTATTAATGCTAAATTCATGGGAATGCTATCCACTTCCCTCCGAGGGAACTCCATAATATGAGTTCACCTTAACCCTTCTCAATGTGGGGAATAGACGTGATAAGGCCCATCGAGCCCAAAGCCAATAATGGACATCGATTTATCTTCACCATGATCGACTACTTCACCAAATGGGTAGAATCAGCCTCCTTCCCTTATGGTTACCAAAGAAGTCATCATTGCTTTCATCAAAAACAATCTCATTTGTCGATATAGACAACCAGAGGTAATTGTGTCAGACAATGCTAACAACATCAATAATAAAATGATGGAGGAGTTGTGCAGTAAATTCCACATCAAACACCTTAACTCCGTCATCTACCGTCCAAAGATGAATGGTGCTGTTGAAGCGGCTAATAAGAATATCAAGAAGATCATGCAAAAAATGTCTGCCAATCACAAAAGGATGGCTTGACCTCTTGCCTCTGACTCTATTAACCTATAGAACTTCAATGCGTACTTCCACTGGGGTAACCCCCTACTTATTGACCTATGGGATGGAAGAAATGCTCCCCATAGAAGTGGAAATGGAATCCCTCAGAGTGTTGATTGACGCTCAGCTGGATGAAGACCAATGGTTACAAAATAGATATCACCAATTGTCTCTAATAGACAAAAGGCGAAGTGATGCTATCTTCCATTGTCAATTATACCAACAAAGGATCGCCAGATCCTATAACAAGAAAGTTCGGCTATAGCAGTTTAAATAACATGACTTGGTTTTGAAGAAGATCATTGACAACCAAGATCAAGAAAAGGGAAAATTCACTCCAAACTAGGAAGGCCCGTTTATTGTCAAAGAGGTATTGACAGTAAGTGCTCTCAGATTATAGAAAATGGATGGCGACGAATTTTGACAACTCATCAACTCAGACACCGTGAAATGGTACTATGTCTAAAGTTCCCATCAAGCAAACATCCTGGTTTTAGATCACCAGATCACCAGTTATTTTAGGATTTCTAACCCTTATTACACACAACCCTTTCTTCATACCCATTTGCCCCATCAGGGAAACACACTCTTCAAGCCAACAGCCTAATTTTTCAGATCATCAGATCTTTCATTTCACACTTCATACAATTTTGGTTATCCCATTGGGGATTGAACTCTTCCCTTGTAGTTTGTCCTGAACATGGGATCAAACTTTTTCACACCTGCAGTTTGTCCTGAACATGGGATCAAACTTTTCCCCACAGTTTGTCCTGTGGATTGGTGTGCTGCCGAATGGCCACCTAGGCATGCCTATGTGCATATGGATAGTCCTTTTTACAAAGTAGACTATGGCAAAAATTTTCCAACAGTCTAGGCATTGAATGGACATGCATTTTTAACTCTACTATAAGCGTATATTAAAGTAATACATGCATGCATATAGGCATAAAATGCATTAAAAAGCTACAGATTAGAATTTACCACACCATTTCTGAGGTGATTTGGAGACTTGTGTCTAGATATATGGATCTAGACCAGCCGAGCAGGTCCCGTAGGACATCTTTAGGTATGAGGAGGAGAGCTTCTGATGTGCCTCGGCCTCGTCCTGCCTGACAGCCTCTTCGGTTAATGGAGTCAGTGATTCGTCATGTCTAGGTTGAGGTACCAGATGTTGAGGACAAGGAGGAGGATGTACCGATTACAGTTCCTGCTTTTGCTACTTTTATTCCCCGCTGGGAGTTACCAACCATAAATGTGATGAATCCAGAGCTGCTGGATGATTCGATTCGCCACCCCTCGATTTATTTACATGCGAACGAGGAAAAGTTGCGTTTAATCTCCCTTTTTCCTATTGATGAGGAGAAAGGGTTCTGATGTTGATTTACATTTATGATGTAGGTTCCTGGATTTTCATTCCCTCGAGGGAATTGGTTTAGTATACACCCTCTTTACTAGACTCTTCACCCAGAGTACCAAGAGATTGTGTATGCTTGGGGTTTTTAGGCGTTCTTTTCCATCCTCCCCCGCCGTTGTCCCTGGGGTTATCTCAGGGCGTTATCTGAGCGATGGTTTCACCAAACTCAGTCTCTCCATTTGCTGGATTACGAGGTGATGATGACGCCAATAGATTGGAAGTTTATCACTGGTATGGAGTTTAGAGGGGCTCCAGTGCCTTGTGTGGCTGACATTTCCCCTACTACCGTCAGATCCTTGCTAGGAGTTTAGGCTGAGGCGCTCAAAGGTAGGACAGTCTGTGCTGGTTGTGAGATCCCGAATTTTATGAAATGAAAGTATTCAATTTTCTTATAATTATTATTTTATTTAGTAAATGGTTAAATTGAGAAAGAGTTAGAGTTAAGGGTGATATGTGAAAATTTTGCAAAGTAAGCAAGTTGATATAAAATATTCGTTGTGTCGGGGAATATTCGATTGGTCGGGGAATATTCATTTTAACAGGGAATATTTGTACGACGGCACAATCATTGGTGGACCCTACAACGAAAGTTTTGTCGTAGTTACAAAAATGCAGAAATATCTTTTATAAAAATAACGGCCAAAGTTTTACCGTTAAACTGTTAAACTACGCGGTAGTAGAAGTACAGTAATACACGTGGTTACATAGTAGCACACGGTATTGATTATTGATGCTTACGTGAGAAGTCACTCAGTTATACTCAATTATTGCTACAGTAATTGCTACATAATACTCTCATGTTATTGACTCAATTATTGTCATAGTATCATCTAGATAATATTTTATATTATTAAAACAATAATTAAGATGACAAAGTTATTCATATTATTATTTGCATTATTGATGATGTCTAGAATGTTTTGTCAAGGAAAGGGGTTTGGTCACCTAATTGCGTGCCAATAGGGAGAAATCCTTATCGGAAAGCCCCCTCTTTCTTGGGAATGATCTGGTTGTTAAATATTGTGAGTTATAATATTAATGATTAATAAGTTTGTGTTGATTAAAGATGAAATTGATAGTTCCATTGTGGTGGGATTATTAGTGTTAGTGGAAATCGACATTTATTTCGATAATAATTGATTTCTAGAGGTTATATTGACCAATCGGGTAATTAATCAGATAAATGGGCAATTAATTGCTATTAATTCACATTCTTATAACTATTTGTTCACATACATGTACTATTAGGGGAGGTGGTGCAAGATTAATAATATTTGCATGACTAAATTAAAAATGGAGGTATAGATGAAGGTACTATACTATAACTATTTTTTTTCACATGTATAGAACTATTGATTCACATGAATGTACTATTGATTCAAATGATGTACTATTAGGGGAGGTGGTGCAAGTTTAATATTACTTCCAAGACTAAATTAAAAATGAAGGAAAAGATGAAGGTATTATACTGTAATATTTTGAGCCCCAAAATGTGCAATTATCGAAACTATATTTTTCTATAAATAGAAGCTCATTCTTCTTTAATTCTCACAGTAGAGAAACTATAGAGAGAAAGAAGAAGAGAAGTCTGCTACCTCACTATTCTAGTATCCAGTCTTCTTCTAAGGTAAGGGATATTGTTTTTGTTCAATATTCATAAGGAATAATATTTTCTTCCATACTCTGTAGTATGTGAATAATATTATTTCGTCTCATTTTCCTGATTTATGTTAAAGTATTACTTCTATACTCCGTAGAATATCCTTGAAATTTGTGCTTTATCTAGTATTGTTTCACAAGGATATTTTCTGCACATTAATGTTAAATTTTAAGCTTTTCAAGTCGGAGTACTGTCCATGAGTACTATTCATTTATACGGTACTATTCACAAAAGTACTATTCATGGGTACTATTCACAAAGTACTATTCATAAAGTACTATTCACGAAGTATTATTCACGAGTACTATTTTCGAAGTACTATTCATGGGGTACTATTCACCCGAGTACTATTCACCTGAAGTACTACTCATGACAAAAATTAATTTCTTTTCGGTCCAAATTATTTTTGATACAATATTATTCTTAAATTTTACTCCACAAAGCAGTATCATGTTGACAATTTGGATATTATTGAATTCTGGATAAATTAAAATTTTAAAGTCTTTAAAATTTATCCTTTGCTTTCTTTTAATTGAATTCTTATATCGTTGTCATCATCCTCATGCTTATATTGTGGTGAAAGTCATCTTTGGCTTACGTGCATAGATGGACTGTTGATTGGTATGATTATGACTAGGGATCATTCGGTATAATCATGACCCGTAATGTTACAAATGATATGGTAAAAGTTCTCTGTGGCCTGTAGTGCATTGATGGACAGTTGTTGGTATGATTATGACCAAGGATTATTCGGTATAATCATGACCATTGATGATTACATGAATATCCTTGGCTCGTATGGCATGGATAATTCGTTGTTGTGATACTAATTATTAAGCTGAGTCTCAGCGACAGTTATTGGTATGATCATGACCATGCATTCTCTTCGGCTAAGGGTGCAAAGATGAATTATTGTTTGGCATGATCATGACCATTGGTGAAAACACGAGTATCCTTGACCCATAGTGCATGGATAATTCATGGTCGTGATACTAATGAATATCCTTGGCCGTAGTGCATGGATAATCCGGTGATGTGGATTATTTATTGAGTTGAGTCTCAGCGATAAAATATTGATAATAAACTTTTAATTCGTAGAAGACAGTAGATGTCATGCTCTACTTGACTCTTCTAAAATACAGTTGCATGTCTTTGGCCTGTAGTGCAAAGATGAACTGTTAATGAATATCTTTGGCCCGTAGTGTAGAGATGAATTTATTAGTATGATTATGAACAAGAACTGTGATTTGGTATAACCATGATCTTTGATATTTCAAGAAAAGACAGGAGATGAAAATTATCTTCGTCCTGGGTGCGAAGAGGAATTTAGAATCACAATTATGATTATAAGTTATTCACATGATTGTGGACAGGAACTGTTGATTTATGTTACAGGGATAAAACATTGTTGGTGAACTTTTAACATGGAGAAGATAATAGACTTTATGGTCTATTTGACTCTTCTAATGGATTGCTCATTCCGCTGCCACTATGGTTGAAAAGTTTTATCATCTACCATATGTTCTAAATCTCTGATTTATTACTGACGAAGGCTATTGATAATTTAATTATCTTTAGTCATGATATTCTTTACTGGGATAGTTGTGCTCACCCTTTTGCTTCACAATTCCTTTTAGATAATAAGAGTGTAGCTGGGTCGAGCGGGGGTAACATGGGAATAGAACGATGGTCTATAGTTGTTGAGGTTTCCCCTAAAATAGTATGGAAATAATTTTATTGATAATTTTAGATAAATGTGTCATATTTTATGTCATTTTAACCGTTGATTTTGGTGAACCGAATAGGGTGAGGTGAACCCAACTTTGGAAGGGTGTTTTGCCACTATCATACAAGATGTCTAATGACAGACGACTTTGTGTTATCATAAGATAGGGTTGTGCACATTCACTTGCTGATTATATCTATGAGGACTACCTATATAATCTTGGAGTTTGGTTGAAATATAATTCTCAATTGGAGACAATGGAGATAATTATATGCTAAGAGAAGACTCACCATTGGAAAGAACATGACAGTAATCTTCTCATTTTTCTTTGGGGTATATTGGGTCAACCAAGGATAATTCTCGAGTCATATGATATCTATCATAACTTAGTTGCATGGCCTCCCATGTACGAAGGTTTCCTTGAGCATTTTCCAAAGATTTTAATTTCTAAAACAATTATTGACTGTACTCTTATGTAAAGTACCATTGTAAGGTGTTGTGGTCGAGGCACCATGAGAGTTACATATATTTGTATTAAAACTCACTGCTTATGTGTTGTCATACTCTGCATGATAGTTCAACAGTTGTATAAATGAAGTTTGTATTTGATTTTTGTAGTGTGATATCTGGCGACTCAGAATGGGTCGTGTGGACCTATTTTGGGGCCGTTACACTGGTTCTTTGATTATAAACGCCACGAGTGGGGCATTAAGTGAGCCATTTCCCGATGATAGGAAAGTCAGGGATCACATTCTTCGGCGATTGTTCCTGGTCATCATCCGGGGTTGCTTAATAGTATATAACTCTTCCACAGTGTCGTTCGCTTTAGTTAGCGCCACACATGAGGTGGACCGTATTGGAGAGTATGATTGGGGATCCTATTCCTTTGCCTATTTCCTCTGGGGAATGCGAATGTGTTCACAGGGCTTGATAGAGGCTTGGCTAGGATTTTACCCATTTCTACTGGTGAGTATTTCTCTTTTAATTTCCCTTGTACAAGTTAAGAGTGTTGACTAACCGCAGATGTTTGAATTTATGTTGGCAGTTTTGGGCCAATGAGAGGCTTCCATGTCTATGTCCCATTAGCCTGCTAGGTTTAGACACCTATCCATGGGGACGACAATGGCATCACTCCACGTTGGTGGAGGTTCTTGTAGCTGAAGGTTTCACCCATTCTCGCTTACAGTTAGAGTTGTTGACAACTAATGTCATTACTTGGGTTCCTTATTCTGGGGACCATTTGACATTTAGCTTTGAGGATGGTTTCCCGACTAGTGTCGAGCATGTGATGTCCAGCCATCAAATTCCTCTCTTCACAGATGGAGGATAGGAGCTCTATTTAGGAAAACATGCTATCAGGAGCACCACATGAGAGATCTATATACCGATCTGTCCTCCTATAAGCTGTTATTGGCCTGTGTCGTATTCGCTAATTAGAGATAACCCATTGGTGGGAGTTGATGGCTTTGACTTGTCAGAGGGATCGTTCACTCAGGAGGCATTCTACCGCTGGTGGTCTCTTTATACCATCGGAGCTCAGACCCGGGCCACACAGTTTATGGGGGATATGGTTCCTGTCTCCGTCACAATGGCAGATTGGATTGCCTGCATCCGAGAGCCTACTCATTTGTCACAGATTGATAGCTTGACCCATCAGTTGGATCGGGCGCATTTTTTCATCCGGCATTTTGGCAGAGATCCTTCCAAGGTAGATTCTTTTGATCCTTCCAGCTCAGAGGCTGGCCCTTCAGGTGGCCCATATTCAGATGGTTTTGTCAGTGCAGATCTTCCATTGTATAGGCCTGATATCCCTCTTGGCAGAGATCCAGTGACTCAGGAGGAGTTACATCAGGTGTATAGGTTGGATGATATAGATATCAACACTATTGACTTCTTCTGATGTATTTTCTCGCTATATCTTTTGATAAGCCTCTGTTAGATACTGGGTGGCTGTGCCCCATTCTTGTTATATCTTTTGATAGGCCTCTATTAGTTGTTGGGCGGTCGTCATTTCCCTATATTTTCTAGCTGTATAAAGAGATGATGTATTAGATGATGATGTACTTAGGAATGTATATATACTGTTTTCCATTCCCTAAATCATATTTCCATCTATTATTTATCATGCATGTATTATGTTATGCATATGTATGTCCAGAGATGTTCAGCATTGACCCCTGGATGGTCTTATGACACATCCCATACAGATCTCTTTATCGATAGTTACCCGCATTGATCACACCCCACCAGTATTGGTGTTGTCTTGTTTGAGATTGTGGTATAATAGTTTGTCACCCCCAAATCGGGTGACCGTAGATCAGTTGTTGCGACACTTTGTGACCCTCATGATGTTCTAGGTTCTATTAAAATTTGTAGAGGGCATGCTGGAACACTAGATACCGGATAGGCAGGTGTTCTGGTTTAAGACCTAGGACTTGACTCCTAACTTAGAGGAGTATGAGTGTCTGAAAACTTTGCCACTGGACAGGCCTTGCGCTCAGATGGCTATTGGAGATATGAGCTGACAGTTTATGACCCTCACTGGTTTGAGGCGTAGAGTAGCCCAAGATGAGATCACCTCCAGGTATGAAGTGTCCATGTATTTTCTGATAGACAGATTTGGCTCATTGGATAGTTATGTGAAGCACTTTGGGGATTTCACCACATCAGAGGATGATTGGCGTGTTGCCAGAGTAAATGTATTCTTGATGTGTATAGTGGCTTATCTGTACATGCCACTATATATGGATCACTTAGACATCAGCGTGGTTGTGGCAGTACGGGCTCTCTAGGAGGGACATACAATTATACCAATGATTGTGGCAGAAACCTTAAGGTCGACCATATATTGCCACACCCATCCTACAGGGGTATTTACAAGCAGCTCGGTCTTATTGTATGTGTGGTTCATGTCACACCAGAGACCGATTAACACATTCCGATGACATGGGTATTGTTTTTCCCATGAGATAGCCATGTCTTACTCTTTTCAAATTTACGTGTGTATGAATCGCCGCTTCTTCGGTCGATTTTCTTAGTAGGGATCGAGGGTCCATTTGACATTTTGCTGTGTTCAGGGCTGAGTTCTCCCTCCAGCTTCATTACTCATGCATCTGGCATGGATTATCTTCCTCTGACTGGTTTGAGGGGTATGACCACTTATCATCCACTAGTTATGATAGCACAATTTGACCAGTTTTAGGATGTTCATCCCTTTGAGGGGGCATTGGGTCAGCGTTTGTCTTCTCAGCTTTTTTCAGTAGAGGATATGTCCAGGGTTTATGCCTGTTGGGCCTAGTGTGAGAGGGCTGATTTTACTACTAGCCATCTAGGTTGTTCTGCAGAGTATTCTGCATGGCTTGAGGCAGAGATTACATCAGCTGGGTTTGTATCCACAGAGCCGGGGATTGATTCTGATAGTGGGGAGCCCATGGAGGTTATTGATTATCCTAGTAAAGATGAGCTATTCACTAGGTTAACAACAGCTCTGATTGATTCTCCTAGTATTACTGCTACTGTGACCCCACATTCCGCAGAGCATTTAGAGTAGAATCAGTATCTGATGACATTTGAGAGGGATCAGGCTAGGGCCTTGATGTTGACAACTCTTACTAGGAGAGATGTCACTCTAGTTGAGAGAGATGATGCTTTAACTCATAAAGATATCACTGTTGTTGAGTGGGATGAGGCTAGATCATCTATAGATGCAGTTATTACTGAGCGGGATGGCGCTATATCTGCCCGAGATGCCGCTATTACATATAGTACTGCATTGAGGTCCCATACTACTGATATCATTGCAGAGATGAGCACATTCATTGATGAGCATAGTGTCACCATGCAGATGGATGTGGAACTCTTTTCTCATGTTGATACCATAGTGCAGGAGCTCACATAGTTACCCCCTTCTTCTGAGAGGGATGTCATGTTGGATTTGATAGCGCGCATATACACTGATTTGTAGATGGGCTTGGATTTTCCTGCATAGACTAGCTTAGCCATTTTTGTCATGTACATGACATATTGTATATATCAAACTATATTATATATGGTAGGGAAATATATTTTGATTCACTTCCCTTTTAGTTATGCCTTGTTACTTGCTTGATATTTGCCTGTTTCTTCAAGGCTTGTGATCTTGATATATTCTGAACTCCCCCTTGATGGATGGAGATTGAGATGTCTCAGGATCTTTCAGAATGGATCATTGATCTGTGTGTATTCCCTACCCTTTTGTGTATTGGGACAGGTTTTTATATGTGGTTATGGAGAGGAGTGTGGCTTTCCTCTCTGAGGTTGACCGCCCCACAGATGGTCACCAATACTCCTTCGTATTAGAGAGCCCAGGTATTTCCATCTCTTATGGATTCGTGTTACTCTTTGAGGACTCAACTGTAGCTTAGATGGTCGTCAGCTCTCCCATTGGTGTGGGGAGATCAGGTAGTTCCATCCCTTTGGTTTAAGCCGATGAAGTGTGGAGGATGATCCCAATACCGTTGACAAGTTTTTGTGTTTTGGTAGGGGATAAGATCGAATCATGAATGGCTGCCTACGTACTCCCATTGAAGAGGTGAGATCAGGTCTGTGTAGTTCGAACCTAGCGTGAAAAGGTTCAAAGTTGTAGGTGGTGAAGAGGGTGTAGGGATGTTTTTTGTTTTTGTTTTTTCTATAGTGAGACCGGACCATAAAAATGGCAGCCTACGTACTCCCGTGTATTGGGGAGATCAGGTCTGCGTAGTTCGCCCCATGTATAGGACAGACTGCAGATGTGAAAAGTTTGATCCCTGGTGGGAAAAACTGAAAAGTTTTATCCCTGGTGGGACAAAACTGAAGGTGTGAAATGTTTGATCCTGAGTGGGATAAACTAAAGGTGTGAAATGTTTGATCCCAAGTTGGACAAACTAAAATTGTGAAATGTTTGATCCAGAGTGGGACAAACTGAAGTTGTGAAGATTTTATGTAGTGAGAAAGGTTTTGAAAACCTTAATTGACGGCGGATCTGGTGATCCAAAACCAAGATGCTAGTTTGTTGGTAACTTCAGACATAGTACCGTTTCACGGTGTCTGAGTAATTGAGTTGTGGAAATTTATCGCCATCCATCTCTTGTAATCTAAGAGCTCCTCCTGTCAATACCTCCTTGACAACAAATGGGCCATCCCAGTTTGGGGTGAATTTTCCTTTAGATTGATCTTGGTTGTCAAGAACCTTTTTTATGACCATGTCATGGTCTTTGAATTGTTGTAGCCGGACTTTTATGTTGTAGGATCTAGCGATTCTCTGTTGGTATAACTAACCATGGAAGATGGCAGCAGCCCACCTTTCATCTATTAGAGATAATTGGTGGTACCGATCTTGTAACCATTGGTCTTCATCAAGCTGAGCGTCTATCAACACTCTGAGGGATTTCATTTCCATTCCTATGGGTAGCAATGCTTCCATGCCATAGGTTAATGAGTAGGGGTTTCCCCAGTGGAAGTACGCATTGACATTCTGTAGACTAATAGAGTCAGAGGCAACAAGTCATGCCATCCTTTGTGATTGGCGGCCATCTTTTGCATGATCTTTTTGATATTCTTATTAGCTGCTTCAACAGCACCATTCATCTTTGGACGATAGATGACGGAGTTGAGATGTTTTATATGCAATTTACTGCATAATTCCTCCATCATTTGGTTGTTGAGGTTTTTAGCATTGTTTGACACAATCACTTCTGGTTGTCCATACCAATAAATGACATTGTTTCTGATGAAACCAATGATAACTTCTTTAGTAACCTTGGGGGAAGATGATGTTTCTACCCACTTGGTGAAGTAGTCAATCATGGTGAATATAATTGATGACCATTATTGGCTTTAGGCTCGATGGGCCCGATCATGTCCATTCCCCACATTGAGAAGGGCTAGGGCGAACTCATATTGTGGAGCTCCCTTGGAGGGGTGTAGATAACATTACCATGAATTTGGCATTGGTAATATCTCTTGACGTGATCATCACAGTCAGCCTTAAGAGAGAGAGCCAATAATGCCCTGTTCTTAGGATTTTCTTGACAAGTAGAGGGCCGCTCATGTGTAGGCCGCATACTCCACCATGGATTACATCCATGAGCCTCTGAGCTTGGTCTTTGTCTAGAAATTTGAGAAGACCTAATCCTGCATCTCTTTTATAGAGTGCATCTCTACTCAGGTAGAATTTTATAGCCATTCTATGGATCCACTTTCTTTCAGCATGACTCGCCTCAGTGGGTATAGATCCATCTCACAGATATTCCTTGATATCCTGATACCAAGGCTGTTGGATGGGAGGCAGCTCATCCTATACTTCTCCAATGTAGTTCCCATAGGCTGGAGCCTTTTCCAGGGCAAATATGATAGTTGGCATGTCTTCCTCATCAAGTATGTTTATCAAGGAGGACAAAGTTTGCTATTGCATCTGCAAAGTCATTCCTATTCTGAGGAATGTAGAGGAAGGTTATTTCTTTAAACTCCAAAGCCATCCATATAACCAGCCGATGGTAAGGTAGCAAATGCAGTTCTTTGGTGTGATAGATCCCAATGGTTTGTCTGATTTCTAATTCGGAATCTCAGAAGACAATTAATCGTCTGATGCCCATAGATTGGGCTAGTTTCAACCCCATGATATAACCTTCATACTCAGCTGTGTTGTTGGTGCTGGCAAACTGCAATTTGATGGCAATGGGATACTGCTCCCCCGTAATGGATACTAGAACTGCTCCAGCTCCAGAACCATCCATGTTTACAGCTCCATCAAAATACATCTTCCATGGTTGGTGTGTATCATCCTGGTGTTGCTAAACTGTCATTACCCCTTCATCCGAAAAGTATGTTTCTAAGGGTTTGACATCCCCTGAAGGTGCGAAGGCCAGTTGATCCTCAATTCCTTGACCTTTAATAGTCTTTTGAGTCACGTAGACGATGTCAAATTGTTGTAGGATCAACTGCCATTTGGACAGTCGATAATTCAATATGGGTTTGCTGAATACATACTTGAGAGGATCCACGCGGGATTTGAGATGGGTTGTGTGACCATGGAGATAATGTTGTAATCTCATGGAAGCCCATGCTAAAACACAACAAGTTTTCTCAATTAGAGTGTATTTGTGTTCATTGATGCTGAATCTTTTGCTGAGGTAATAGATTGCTCTTTCATGGCCTCTATCATCTTTCTGTCCCAGCATGAAGCCCATGGCATTGTCATTGATTGACAAGTACATAAATAGGGGAACACCATCCCTGGGAGGTACTAAAATAGGAGCTTTGATTAGTTGCTCTTTAATGAGAAGGAAGGCTTTCTGACACTCATCATTCCATTTCATGAAGGAGTTCTTCCTTAGTAACTTGAAGATAGGCTCACAGGTTGCTGTGAGTTGGGAGATGAATTGGCTAATGAAGTTGATTCTTCGTAAAAATCCCCGTATTTCCCTCTCTGTATGGGGTATGGGAATTTCCGTGATGGCTTGGATTTTTGTAGGATCCAGCTCAATGCCTTTATGGCTTACTAGGAATCCTAGCAATTTTCCTGATTTAACACCAAAGGCGCATTTGGTCGGGTTTAGCTTCAAGTTGTACTTCCGCAACCTGTTGAAAAGATTTTTGAGATGATCTAGGTAGTCTTCCTCCCTTCGGGATTTGACATTGATGTCATCTATATAGACTTCTATCTCTCTATGCATTAGATCACGGAAAAGAGTCATCATAGCTCACTGATAGGTAGCTCCAACATTGATGAGACTGAATGACAATCATCTGTAGCAAAAGGTTCCCTAAGGAGTGATGAATGTAGTTTTCTCATGATCCTCTTCAGCAACCATGATTTGATGGTACCCCGTAAAACAGTCAGCAAAGGAGTACATGTCATACTGAGCTGTATTGTCAATGAGTATGTGGATGAATGGCACGAGAAAGCTATCTTTGAGATAAGCTTTGTTCATATCTATGTAGTCCATGCAAACTCATACCTTTCCTCCAGGTTTAGGCACGGGGACTATGTTGGATAGCCACTCGGGGTATGTTGACACCATGATGATGCCGGCTTAAAATTGTTTCATAATTTCTTCTTTAACTTTTTAACTCCACTCAGGTTTTAATCACCTGAGTTTCTGCCTGACTGGCTTGAATCCCTCTTTGATGGAAAGGTGATGAATGACGATGTCAGTGGACAAACCGACCATGTCTTCATGAGACCATGTAAATACATCCATGTCATTCCTTTGGTTTGGAGTAAGGTTCATGCCAATCTGGATTTGTTTGGGGTTTTCTAAGGTTTCAAGGTTAAAAGAGGTGGTTTAATCAAGATTTGGCTTGGGTTTGTCTTCGACCCATTCTTTGATCTCCTGAGGTATCTCATAGTCCTCTTGTTTAATCTTCATCAAGTCTGAGTCCAACTTTACATCAAAGTTACAGTCCTTGTGAAGAATAGGCACCTCATCAGCAAGTTTAGGCACATCTAACTTTAGAGTCCTAAAATAAAATGCTTTCACTTAATATATGAAATTGTTGAATTATAAAAAGTGTTAGCATGAAATGACAAAAACAACTGCTAATACTGTACAACAAAAGTAAGCAGTTATTATTATCTACAAGACAGAGGGAGTTTTTGCCTTTTTTACCCTTGTCGACAAATGCAAGGAGTGTTGCTCAAATTGCCAAGGGTGAAGTCCTGGTGGACAGCTGTGATGAAGGGGTTGTTAGTGTCCCCCTTCTCTTGAATGATGACCATGATGTCTGGGAAATCATCATTTGGGATGTCTCTGTTCATACCATCCTTCTCTTGTTTGCGCCTTTGATTCCTTTCTTCCACCTCCGGGTCTGGAATCAAGAATTCCTTTCCTTTGACTAGTATCGACTTAGGAAACAACATGGCTACCACAGGGGCAGGAACTTTTAATCAAGGTCGTACAGAATTAGCATATGTAGGTTTGGGCAAACGCCTTGTGGCTGAAGGAACCAATTTATGCTTGTGTGGGTTCATGTGAGTAGACCTAGAGGAGTAGCCTAGTCCAGCTGTCCCTTTCTGGCTGGGAACTTGAATTGGGCATTTGATTCCCTGATGATCCTTTCCTAACCCTTGTCCAGATTTAAAACCCAAGGATATCATCTCTTACGAATGCGAACAATAATATCTTTACGAATTTTGTGTTTATAGTCTATTTTGACGAACTTCATCGTCATGGACTCAAATATTTCGTCCACGTCTCCAAATTCAACTCTGAACTCAAATTTGATTTTTAATTTCATTTTCTTATGTTTTGTACACACTTTTGCTTTCTTAGTTAGTTCAAACTATTTAATTAGTCTTTACTAACTATTAAATTAAATCTCATAACTTATCGCTGATAAATATATGTAACACATTTTTAATCTTTCAATAATTATTCATCATTAATATTATAACTCACAATATTGACAACCATGTCATTCCTAGGAAAAAGGGGGCTTTCCGATAAGGATTTCTCCTTACTGGCGCGCAATTAAATAACCTAACCTCTTTCCTTGACAAAACTTTCTAGACATTGTCAAAATGAAAATAATAATATGAATAATTGTGTCATCTCAATTATTGATTTAATAATATAAAATAATGTGCAGATGATACTGTGACAATAATGGAATCAATAATATGAGATACTATGCAGCAACTACTGTGACAATTATTGGATAAAACTAAGTGACTTCTTATGTAAGCATCAATAATCAGAGATATTGTGCAATACGGTGTGCTACTGTGCAACGATGTGTATTACTGTACTTTTATCACTGGGTATTTCAACAGTTTAACGGTAAAAGTTTTGTCGTAATTTTATGAAAAGGTTATTTCTATCGCTTTCTATATTCGACAGTTATTCCGTTGTGGGATTCACCAATGATTGCGTCGTCGTATGAATATTCCCTAGCAAAAAGAATATTCCCCGACACAATGAATATTTTATGACAACTTGTTTACTTTGTAAAATTTTCACATATCACCTTTAACTTTAACCTTTTATCAATTTAACCATTTACTGAATAAAATAATAATTATAAGAAAAATTGAATACTTTTATTTCATAAAATTCGGGGTCTTACAATCTCCCCTCCTTATGAAATTTTGTTCCCAAAATTTACGTACCTGGTAGTTCAAAGATGTGAGAATACCTTGCTTTCATTTCAGATTCTATCTTCCCGGTCATTTCCTCTGTATCAAGATTTCTCCATTGCTCATCTCTTGAATTTCAGATATCATTCTAGAATATAGCTTCAAAACATAGGTTAATTAACGAAATTGACATGCCACATATTATCCCTAAATTCTGACATACCAATTAAATAACAAATAAGCTTAGTTAGGACAAACTAGCAAAGGTTTTACTCGTCTCTCCCCTCCCAATTATAAGCCCAAATTTCCACCGGAGACCATATCCCTAAGCTTTGATACCAACTGTGACTTTGGACACCAACTTGTGTCAGCACCTCACAAGGGTACCTATCAACTTGCCACCGTCTACTTATGGCGTCCCCTACGGAAAGTCTGGTTTCGGTGCATCCCCTTATTTGGGAGTCACCAGCGAAAAGGCTCGGGACTCTTCTCACTAACTTGTGATTATAGCTTTGATACCAACTGTGACACCCACAAAATAGGTCCACACAACCCATCTTGTGTCGTCAAAATTCATGGTACAGAATTCAAATTCAAACTTCATTTATACAACCATTAAACTGTCGTGCGAAATACGATAACACATAAGCTGTGAGTTTCAATACAAATATTGTACTGAATATAATACGACAATATACACACCCAAATTATTACAATGCCATATAAAATACAGCAACAAATATTTCAAGTCTTCAAAGGAACACGAGAAGATTTATGTCCTCCTCATTCTAATGGGGTGCATTTTTGACGCTTTCAAAGAGGGGTTCTCATCACCCTATTGTTGTTCACCAAAATTAACTATTAAATTATGTATAAAATACAACACACACATTTTAATTTCTCAATATAATTATATAATGTCATGCTATTTTATAATGTATTGAGAAATTTCAACAGTCATAGACCATCACTCTATTCTGCTGTTATCCCCGCTCGATCTAGCTACACTCTTATTACCTGAAAGGAATTGTGAAGCAAAATGGTGACAAATTTTACAGAAAGCAGCCCGAACTCAGTAGATCTGAAGAAGAAATCTCGGATTTTATGTGTGGCTTAAACTTGAAAATGACTTGTGAAAGAGATGGGAGGGAGTATATAACCCACAGATGGCCACAGGTCAACTCGGGACAGCCGTGGGTTTACATATGGCTACCCAGGGTGGTCCCCACTCCCTCTAGCTGGATTAAATTTGAGTTGCAAAGGAGATTCCAGAAGCTAAAAAGTCAAATCAGAAAAAGGTGCTACGCGATTAAGCGAAAAGGGCCTGAAATCCTAAATTTAGAGACCAAACTGTGGTTCTACATGTAAGTAATTGGTATTCACCCAAATATATGGTTCAAAAAGCCGATGATAGAAGCTATTAAAGCGGCCCTTGTTAAAGCATCGTGAAGGTCAAATGCCATTAGTCGAGGGTTTTTGTTTGCCATCAAAGCATTCAAACTTGTCAGAGGTATAACTCATCAAAAAAAATATCCGCTGCGGAGATTTTAGACATCCCTGACACTGCAAGCCATTGGGGATGACTCCAACGAAGCATTGGAAAAGATCAGGTGATAAAAGTCATTGAAAGCTACTTCAACGAAGATTAGAGTATCTGATATTATAAGCCATTAGCGATAACTCCAGCGAAGCATTAGAGAAGTCTAATGATGAAACAATCTTCATGGGGGAGGACCTGTCGATGTCAGGATTTTTATTTGTCCCTTTCTGTTCTTGTCTTATGGTATTCTCATGTTAGACGAGATTTGTTTGAAAAAATAAGTTTGAAAAGGTCTAAAATGTATACGTCGACGATTTGACCGTAAGAGTCGCTAGTTGGTTATTTTTAAATGGTTGCACCAACTCAACCGAGAAAAGGTTTCCACAAAGACCTAGTGATGTGACACTATTTAACTGGTCGGTAAAACCAAAATTCGTTAGGGTCTGGGGGCATGATTAAGTAGAGGGAAGGTGTTAGGCACCCCCTGACATATGTGATAACACGGTTACCACCACTTTTCAATTTAAACTTTTATCTGAATCTGTGTGTGTTATGCCTCGTTTGCACCTATATACAAAAGGGTTTGAATTTTGTATAAAAGTTCAATTTTAACGAGATATGACAGAGATGTTTTATAAAATAGGTTTTTCAAGCCCTCGTGCTCAATAGTAATTGAGGCCTTTGATACTTTCATTTTATTAAGTGTTCGGCTTGGTTGCTTTTATTATTTTTGAGATGCGAGGCATCTTCGAGATAATAAGATATATAGCAGTGCCGAACTCTATGTGGGCATGAAAGCCATCTAAGGATATTCAAACACAGTGAATAATTTACAAGCTGGCTGCAACTGAAAATGTCCATCATGGGAACCGAATCTAGATTCTAGAACTGAATCTGTGATCACATGATTCCTAGGCTCACATGATAAAGCAATATGTACAAAAGCCAAAATAAGAACTAGATTTTAAATAAATCTAAACTATTTCAGCTTCATCGGTTCCAGTTTAGTCACCATAAACCGATTAAAGTGAGAAATGGCTAGATTGAGATAAATCTAGCCCGTAGCAAAAGCTAGAACATGAATTAGATTTGAGTAAATCTAAGCATTCCAGCTTCAACGGTTCTAGTTTAGTCACCATAAACCGGTTAAAGTGAGAAATAGCCAGATTTAGGCAAATCTAACCTGCAGGCTGATAAACAGTTATATATATATATATATATATATATATATATATATATATACAAGCTGTAAAAGGCCATGAAATGATCTCCAAACCTAACTGGAATGTGTGTGTATATATATATCCGGAAATCACACTCAGGCTCAATCGAACAGAGTTCGATAACAGTATATATATATATATATATATATATATATATATATATAAGTAATAAAAAGCCATGGATCGACGATCCAGGCATACTTACACAACACGACTCTCAACGTTAATAAATATGTGTGAATGGAAGTGAGAAAAAGCTTAAAAATCTTAGATGTCTTACAGTGGGTTGCCAAGAAGACTTCAGATAGCTTTTGATGAATGACTACTCGGTTTCCACCAATTAAATTTCAATATGTGGTAAAACACAAGCTCACAAGTGTTTAGAAAGAGAAAACACTCAATTTGGAGCACTATAGAGGTGTGTATAGAGTAAAATGGACAGGGCTTCCCCGCTCTTTCTCTTCTTAAAATGGCCACCCCAAGCCCTCTATTTATAGATGGTGGAGCCGCGGGTCTAACTGCAGCATCCGCGAATCTACCTGCGATAGCCCGGGGTGCCCTGGGCTCTGTGGGCCCCACTTTCTTGAAGTACGTGCACTCATGCAACGCATTGTCCGCTTGAACCTTCATAACTTTCAATTTGGGAATCCGATTGAGGCGTCTAATACCTTTCTAGAATTCTGTTGTCGAGAGCTACACAATAATATGGGATAAGAGGTTGTACGAAGCCAGGAAGATGGGTCTATGACCAAATCTTCAAGTCTTCAAATTTTATCCGGTGTGTTGTCTTGTGTAGTAGTCACTCGGGATTTGAGCTATGGTTCTTGTGGGACACTTTAGTATGAAATGTGTGTTGAAAAGTTATTGAGATGACATAAATGTAGTATCGAGGTGGAAAAATGACAATTTTACCCCTCACCGGGGTTATCTCAGGCTCTAGGCTGATCTAGTAGTCATTGCTCAGGGTTATCTCTAAGATTGTGCTGCTGTGAGTACTGAATGTCCTCAGGGTTGTCTCTGAGGTGTGCCTGACCTCCCAGGGTTATCTTCGGGGTTGGAACTGAGTGCCTTGGGGTCATCTCTGAGTTTTGAAACTAACTTCTTTGAGGTTATCTCCGGAACAAGAACTGTATCCCTCGGGGTTATCTCCGAGTTTGGAACTAAATCTCCCTAGGTTTGTCTCTGGGATTGCAAAGGAGTATCTTGGGGTTGTCTTTGAGATGAAAAACTGAGTATTATGGGGTTCTCTCTAGGACTAGTACTGATTTGACTTCCAGGGTTATCTCTGGAAGACGATTTTGCCCTCCTGCAAGGTTAGTAATAGGAATGCAAAATTTTGACTGTTTACAGGACTGATGATGGAATCTGTTATATAGATCCTTAGCCAAGACACCACAAAGGCTCGATGATTTCTCGATCGTTATAAACTACTGTGCAAGCAGGCACCGAGGAAAGTCGGTGATGGTCAACCTTCACAACACTACCATTCGAGTGAGTATTGTGAAGATGCTGTGAAAGAAAGCAATCAAACAATATCCCTAGAGGAAGTGTCGACATCGACCTAGTATAAAGTCAGAGTGATGGTGATAATGCAGCATAATGGCAAGAAACATCCAATGGTAGCAACCAAGCCAAGTCATCATCCGGATAGAACATTAACGATCCCCAAGAGTCACTCGCAAAAGAGAAGAACATCTTCGGTGGAAAGCACTTCTAAAAGTACAAGGACGTTGGTGACAACCCCAATGTCAAAATCCGATGGTCTCAACCATTGGAAACCTCTATAGCAGGGATCTTGAAAACATCTCTGTGACTAGTCATCGAATCAGGATCAAATAGTACTAATGGACATTGCAAACCGCTGGCGACAACCCCAACAT
The DNA here is from genome assembly GCA_020205615.1 of Panax quinquefolius. Lineage (NCBI taxonomy): Eukaryota > Viridiplantae > Streptophyta > Magnoliopsida > Apiales > Araliaceae > Panax > Panax quinquefolius. Next base: position 109,643,082 of record CM035155.1, on the reverse strand, counting down.
AGTATCGAGAGATCCGGTGATGAATGCCTTGTAGACTACCACTTGAGTAGACATTAAAGCGATGCAAAAGAAGCTGTCATTGACAACTCCATCCCAATAGAAGCGGCGGGAGCAGGTAGTTATCAAACCCCATTGGAAATCATTCCAACAATAACAACATCCAGCATAACATCACATCATGATGCATTGCATTACATCATCTTAATCATGTCATATTTCAAGTATCTAGTAGTCTTTATCCTATCCATGTCATTACATTGAATACACATGATAAAGAGGGGCATCTGTAGATACTCAAAATTTTGCATTCCTGTTACTAATCATGCAGGATGACAGAATCGACTTTTAGAGATAACCCTAGAAGTCAGATCAGTTTCCATCCTTGGAGATAACCCCGGGAGATCCAATTTCCAACCCCGAAGATAACCCGGGGAGATCCAATTTCTAGCCCTAGAGATAACCCCAAGAGATCCAGTTCTAATCCTGGAGATAACCCCAGGAGATCCAGTTCCAGTCCTGGAGATAACCCCAGGAGATCCAGTTTCCAACCCCAGAGATAACCCCGGGAGATCCAGTTTAAAAACTTGGGGATAACCCCGGGAGATTCAGTTCCAACCCTGGAGATAACCCCGGGAGATCCAGTTTCAACCCCGGAGATAACCCCGGGAGATCCAGTTTCCAACCCCGCCTTAGGAGATCTAGTTTCGAACTACAGAGATAACCCTAGGGGATCAAGTTCAAAGCTCGAAGATAATCCCAGGAGGTCAAACCAACCTCAAAGATACCCTTGAGAACTGTCAGAGTCAATAGCAGGCCAATCTCGGAGATAACCATGAGAAAAGACTGCCACAACTACAGAAAAGCCAGAGATAACCCCGAGAGGAGAAAAATGGTCATTTTTCCACCTTAACATCATTTCAACTCATTTCACATCAAAAGATGTCCCACAAGAACCATAGCTTAAATATCGAGTGAAAACTGCACAAGACAACTCAACGGATAAATTACGAATACTTGGAGATCTTGTCATGGACCCATCTTCCCGACTTCAACTAATGTCTAATCCCATGTCATTATGTAGCTCTCGTTAACAACTTTCTTGAAAGGTATAGCACGCCTCCATCGGATGCTAGGATTGAAAGTTATGAAGGTTCGAGCGGATAGTACGTCGTCCAAGTGCACGTACTTCAAGATGACAGGATCCACAAAGCCCAGGGTAGCCCGGCTAGCCGCAGGTAGACCCGTTACTACTGCAGGTTGACCCGCGACACATTTGGTCTATGAATACGAGCCTCCATCAACTCATAAAAAAAGAAAAAAAAGAAGAAAAGAAGAAAACTTTGTCCATTTCAGCCCTTAACCTCTTCTAGTGTGCTCCAAACTTTATGATTCTTCTTTCTAAACACTTGTAAGCTCTTGTTCTATAACATACTAGAATTTAGCTAATGGAAACCAAGTTTTCAAGCTCCAAAAGCGATCTGAAGTCATCTTGGCAGCCCGCTAGAAGATTTTTAGATTTTTAAGCTTTCTATATATATATATATATATATAATCTCACCGATTAGTTACGCCCGGATCGTTGATCCGTGGCTTTTTCCTTCTTATATATATATATATAGCCTTAAACTCGAACAGTTAAGTCTGGATCGAATATCCGTGGCTTTTATCGCTTTAATATATATATATATATATATATTTACATTTCTATCTTGCCTGTAGTTTACTTTGTGGCTTTTACCTCTTTTATATATATACATTTATACATATATATATATATATATACTGCTTTTATATATCTGCTTTAACTACTTTTGCAATGTAGATATTTAATATTCTAGCCTATGGATTAGATTTATCTAAATCTAGCTATCTTTAGCTTTTAACCGGTTCAAAAGTGACTAAACCGGAACCATTGAAGCTAGAATGGCTAAGATTTATTTAAATCTAGTTTTCTTTCAAGCTTTTGCACATATTAATCTTTTATGTTAGCCTAGGAGCCATGAGGTCTAGGATTTAGCCTGGGAATAAATCTAGACCTGGTTCCCACGATGGACACTTTTAAGCAGCAACCAGCTTGTAAATTATCTTTGGTGTCTAAACATCCTTGGATGGCTCTCATGCCCATAAGGAACCCAACACTGCTATGTATCTTATTTTCTCAATGATGCTTCGCATCTCGAAAATAAAATCAATCCAGCCGAATACAAAATAAAATGGAAGTATCAAAGGCCTCAATTACTATTAAGCATAAAGGTTTGAAAACATGTTTTCCAAAACATCACTTCTATATCTTGTTAAAAATGAACTTTTATATAAGTCAAACCATTTCTATATAGGTGCAAATGAGGCATAGCACTACTTCCAGATAATTTCACATAGGCCCAATAAACACACACACACACATGTAGATAATTAAGGAAATATAAAAGTTGTGGTAACCGTGTTTTCACGGAAGTCGGTGGGTGCCTATGTAAGACCCCAAATTTTATGAAATAAAAGTATTAAATTTTTCTTATAATTATTATTATATTTAGTAAATGACTAAATTGAAAAAAGGTTAAAGTTAAGGGTGATATGTGAAAAATTTGCAAAGTAAGTAAGTGGTCATAAAATATTCATTTGGTTGGGGAATATTCTTTTTATCGGGGAATATCCGTACGACGGCGCAATCATTGGTGGACCACATAACGGGATAATTTTTGGATAGAAAGCAACAAAAATAACCTTTTTATAAAAATAACGACAAGACTTTTACCGTTAAACTGTTGAAATATCTTGTGATAAAAATACAGTAATACACGTTGTTGAATAGTAGCACATGGTATTACACAATATCTCTGATTATTGATGCTTACGTAAGAAGTCACTCAGTTTTGTTCAATTATTGTCACAATATCATCTGCACAATATTTTATATTATTAAATTAATAATTGAGATGACACAATTATTCACATTATTATTTTCATTATTCACAATGTCTAGGAAGTTATGTCGAGAAAAGGGGTTTGGTTATTTAATTGTGCGCCAGTAAGGAGAAATCCTTATCGGAAAGCCCCATCTTTTCTGGGAACGATCTGATTGTCAATATTATGAGTTATAATATTAAATGATGAATAATTGTTGAAAAATTAAAAATGTGTTGTGGTAATTATTTATTCAATTTTTTAAATATAAATAGAGGGGTTTGTCATGAGGCGTTTGTTGTAAGTTTGACTTATTATTATGTGGGGAGATGTGCTAATTTTTTAGACCGTCGGTTGAAGTTATAATAGTAATTCAATATGGACCGTTGGTTGAAGTTATAATAGTAAATCAATATGGATCGTCAGTTGAAGTTTTAATAGTAAATCAATATGGACCGTTCATGAATTAGTTACTATTTAGTCCATTCTCCTATGACTAGAAGCTCATTCCTTCATTATTTCTTACGAATTCACCAAAACTATTGAGAGATAATAAGAGAGAAAGAAGAAGAGTATTCTGCTAATACACTATTGTAGTATCCAATCTTCTACTAAGGTAAGGGATATTACTTTTTCGTATTCATAAAGGGTATTATTTCTTCCGTATTCGTAAATGATGTTATTTTCTTCATATTCATAAGGATTGTCATTTTAGTCCTTATTAATCTGCGGGAGTAACATGTCTACGTAGATTACCATATGCATGGTGAATGACCCTTCATATTTATTCTTTATTAATATGCAGGACTAACCTGTCTACACGGATTACCGCATGCATGGTGAATGACCCTTCGTATTCATTCTTTATTAATCTACAGGAGTAACCTGTCTATGCGGATTACCGCATGTATGGTGAATAACCCTTCATATTCATTCTTTAATAATCTACAGGAGTAACTTGCCTACGTGGATTACCGCATGCATGGTGAATAACCTTCATATTCATTCTTTATTAAATTGTGGAAATGATCTGTCTACGCGGATTATCGCATGACAGGTGAAAATCGATTTCCAGTTTCGAATTTTCTTTCATACTTGTATGGGATATCATTTCTTTTGTACTCGTCAAGGGATATTGTTTTCTTTCGTATTCTCCATTTATGGGTACTATTCATACAGGAGTACTATTCATTCGGGGTACTTTGCATGACGGGTAATTCATTTAGGATATTTTGCATGACAGGGTACTATTCATTCGGGGTACTTTACATGCCGAGCTACTATTTATTTGGTACTATTCATTCAAGTACTATTCATAGGGTACTATTTACTATAAATTGGTTTCTTTCTATCCAAATTATATTTGATACATGAATATCAATCTTAAATTTTACTCCATAATTAGTTATCATGTTGACAATTTGGACATTCTTGAACTCTGGATAAATTGAATTATAAATATTTAATATTTATCCTTGATCTCACTTGATTGATCCATTGTAGCATTGTTATAACACTCAAACTTAAATTTGTGCTGGAAAGTTATCTTTGGCCCGTAGTGCAACGATGAACTGTTGATTGGTATGATTATTACCATGAATTATGTATTAGTATGATCATTACCGAAATTATGTATTGGTATAATTATGACCGAAATTTTGTATTGGTATAATCATAACAATTTATTTTATAGTTGTATGTATTTGGCCCGTAGTGTAGAGATGGACGGTTGATTACTGGTTTTACAGTTGTATGTCTTTGGCCCGTAGTGCAAAGATGGTTTGGTTATTATTGGTTTTATAGTTTTATGTCTTTGGCCTATAGTGCAAAGATGGACTATTGATTATTGGTTTTACAGTTATATGTCTTTGGCCCATAGTGCAAAGATGAACTGTTGATTATTGATTTTATAGTTGTATGTCTTTGTCCATAGTGCAAAGATGGATTGTTGACCATTGGTTTTACAATTGAACATCTTTGGCCCATAGTGAAAAGATAGAAAATTGATTGGTATGATCATGAGCATTGAATATCTTTGGCGCTTAGTGCAAAGATAGACAATTGATTGGCATGATCATGACCACTGTTTTTATATTTGAATGTTTTTGGTGTAGAGTGTAAAGAAGATATGATTATTGAGTATCTTAGCCTTTGTGGCAAGGATATTGAGTGAAAGTTCTATTAAGCCTTTGTGGTAAGGAGAAAATGTTGATTTACATTATTATAAATATGAATTATAAATTTAACTATAATCTTTGGTGGTTCAGGTGAAGACAGGTGATGAAAGTTCTTTTTATCTTGGTTACAACAAAGAACTGTTGATGGGTATTACATGAATGAAATATTAATGAGAGACTTTTAATGTGGAGGAGATAGTAGACATTATATTCTACTTACTCTTCTAATGGATTTTTGTTTTCGCTGTAGTTGTTGATCTAAAACTTGTTATCTATTGTATTCTATCAGATTTTTCCCTATTCAGGACTAAGGATAATTTGTCCTACATTATCTTAGTCATAATATTCTTTTTTGGGCTATTTGTGTTCACCCTTTTGCTTCATAATTCCTTTCAGGTAATAAGAGTGTATTTGGGTTGAGTGGGGATGACAGTGGAATAGAGTAATGGTCTGTGACTGTTGAAGTTTCTTAATACATTATAAAACAACATGAAAATATATAATTATATTGAGGACTTAAAATGTGTGTGTCGTATTTTATACGTCATTTAATAGTTAACTTTGGTGAACAACAATAGGGTGGGTGATTAGAACTCGACTTTGAAAGCGTCAAAAGTGCACCTCATTAGAATGAGGAGGACAAAATTGTACTAAGAGCTTAAGGGGTGTGTTGCCACTATATCACACGATGTCTAACCACATACAAATTCGTGTTATAATATGATATGGTTGTGCGCATCCACTTGCTGACTATATTTATGAGCATTATCTATATAATCTTGGAGTATGGTTGGAATATAATCCTCAGTTTGAGATAATGGAGATAATTATATGGCAAGAAGATACACACCATTGGAATGAACATGATAGTAATATTCTTGTTCTTCTTTGGGGTCTATTGGGTCAACCAAGGTTAATGCTCAAGTCCTATGATATCTATTATAACTTAGATGAATGGCCTCCCATGTATGAAGGATTCCTTGAGCATTTTCCAAAGATTTTAATTCCTAAAATAGTTATCGACTGTACCTTTATGTAAAGCATCATTGGTTTGGAGTGTGAGTATTGTTATTTATTGAAACTCACAGATTATAAGTTGTCATTTTTTGCACGATAGTTGTATAATAATGTTTATATTTGGAATCTGTACCGTATATTTGACGACCCAAGATGGGGTGTGAGCCCCCGAACTCAATGAATCTCAGTTTATAAGTCCTGTTAAATAGAGTCCAACCATTGGGCCTTTGTGTAAAATTTTTTAAATTCGGCTGAGTTGGTACAACCATTTTAAATGTACTAACTAGCGACTCTAATTTTTAAATCGTCGACATTCATATGTCAGACCTTTTCAAACTTGCCTTTTTGGACAAAACTCAACCAATAGAAAACACAAAAGGGAAAGAACAGAAGAGGGTAGAATTTTCCCGATGTCGACATAGCAAACCAGGTTGTTGCATTGTCAGTGAGACTTCTCCAAAATATTTGCACACGATAGATTTCATCCTCAGCTTGCACCTCTAGTTGTCTCAGGAACGTCTTTAGATAAACATAAGGATCGTAGATACTAGTATATCTTATGAAGTTGGGAATTTTAGACCTTCGTAGATATTAGTTTCCTGGAAATTTATCCATATCTGAATCTTTATTTCCATTTACTACCGGGTTTTCATTAGTTTGAGCTAAGGTCATGTAGAGAAGTCTAATATTATCGTTGAGTGACTTATTTATGGGGTTGTTATTCAAAGTTAATCGGTAATGTAATGAAGTTTTTTTCGCTTTAACTTGTAGTGAGTACACCTTGATTTGTCAACATGATTCCTCGAATTAAGCTACACTATTCCTTTACTAGATCTGACCATCTGATTATATGCACCTTCTATGAAGACCGAGGATTTTATACGATTATATATTTTATGAATAATTTTTTATTTATTTATTATCATTATTGTTATTAGTACTTTGAGCATGTGTGATATGAATTTGCCAAGTTAGTCAATTTATTTATTTTAAATTGATTAAGAAAGGTAAATGAAGCCAATATGAATGTAAGACCCCGAATTTTATAAAATAAAAGTATTCAATTTTTCTGTTTAGTAAATAGTTAAATTGATAAAAGTTTAAAGTTAAGGATGATATATGTAAATTTTTCAGAATAAGAAAGTGGCTATAAAATATTCTTGTTGTCGGGGAATATTCGTACGACGACACATCCAATTCTGGGCCCAATAACGAAAAACTGTCTGATGTAGAAAACGGCACGAACGAGTTTTGTTAATAATAATGGTGTAATGATTACTATTAAAACTGTTGGAATACCCGGTGGGTAAAGGAAAGTAATATTCGTTGTTGCACAGTAGCACACAGTATTACACAATATTTTTTTATATTATTGTTAATTCAATAATTGTCACTGCACTGTATTTCCCATTATCAGATCAATAATTTATACTATTTGAGTAATATTATTAGATAGCATTATTTGCAATGTCTAAGTAAGTTCTGTTTAGGAAAAGGGTTTGGTCACATAATTACGCGCCAGTAAGGAGAAACCCTTATCGGAAAGCCCCTTCTTTCCGAAAAACGACCTGGTTGTCAATATTGTAGTTCTGTAATATTATTTATGAATAATTAATTATTAATTTATATAATAAGGAAATATTTATTTTATGTAGATATAAATGAAAGAATTAATGCTGAGGTGTTTTATCAGTATTTTGTCAGAATGGAGGTGTTAAAAATAATCCGTATATGGATTTCGATCATTTTTCGTTTAGAAAATGGAAAAACTTTCTTCTCTAATGTTGTAGAGAATTAAATTCCTATGATATGGACATAAGATTTTAATTTTTCTAATAAAAGAGTTATTTATTATGAATTATTAAAGTTCTGAAATAATTGATTTTTGGAGTTATAATTTTTTTTAAAAGAAAAACTTTTTTTTTTGTGTTGGTGGGCCCCACTGGTGTGCTGATGCATTTGGTCAAGGGTGGGCGTGAAATTTTTTTTGATAAAAAATTATTTTATTAAATTTTCTACTTTGGTGTTCTATGCATTTTTCTATAAATAGGGTACTTAGGTTAGAATTGAAAATCACACCTGAATCAGAAGTCTCTCTCCCTATAATATCAAGCGTATTTTATTGAGTATTTAGATATCTTGAGTGTGGCTATACAGTGCATGTTTCCTTCAGTATTTTATCCGATATTCCAGTCAGAAGTGCTATTCTTTTAAGGTAAGGGATGGTAAGAGATGTTATTTTTTTATAAATGATGTTATTTATTTTAATGTCATTATACCAAAATATTGATATGAATTTTTTTACCTTTTCATGTAGGGATTACTATTCACGTATATGTCACTATTCATATATATGATAATATTTACGTATACAACACTATTTACATATACGGTACTATTTACAAATATGTGGTACTATTCACAAAGTACTATACACAAGTTACTATTTATGGGATACTATTCATAAAGTACTATTCACGAAGTACTATTCACGGGGTACTATTCACAACAAAAAATTAATTCTTTTCTGTCCAAATTATTTTTGATACGTAAATATTATTCTTGAATTTTACTCCACAAAGTAGTATCACGTTGATAATTTGGACATTTTTAAACTCTAGATAAATTAAAAATCTTTAATATTTATCCTTGTTTTCGTTTGATTGATGCTTATAGCATGGTCATTATCCTCATGCTTATATTGTAACAAAAGTCATCTTTGGACCGTAGTGCATAGATGGACTGTTGATTATTGGTTTTACATTTGTATATCTTTGGCTTATGTGCAAAGACGAACTGTTGATTGATAGCTTTGGCCCATAGTGCAAAGATGAATAGGTGTTTGACATGATCATGACCACTAGTGATACTAATGAATATCCTTGGCCCGTAGTGCATGGATAATTAGATGATGTGATTGGCAGGATCATGACCATTAGTTAACAGTTTAATGTCTTTGGTCGTAGTGCACTGACAGACAACTGATTGGTATGATCATTGTTATCATATTTGAATATCTTTAGCCTTTGGGGTAAGGATATTGAGTAAACATTCTATTAAGCCTTTATGGTAAGGAGAAACTATTGATTTACATGATTATAAATATGAATTGTGAATTTAACTATAATATTTAGTGGTTCAGGTGAAAACTGGTGATCAAAGTTATCTTTGTCCTGGGTACAACAAAGAATTGTTGATGAGTATTATAAGAATAAAATATTAACGATGAACTTTTAATTTGGAGGAGATAGTAGACATTATGTTCTACTTGACTCTTCTAATGGATTATTAATTCTGTTGCAACAATGGTTGAACAATTTTATCATCTACCATATGTTCTAAACCTCTGATTTATTACTGATGAAGGTTATTGATAAATTATTTATCTTAGTCATAATATTCTTTACTGGGCTATTTGTGCTCACCCTTTTGCTTCACAATTCCTTTCAGGTAATAAGAGTGTAGCTGGGTCGAGTGGGGATAGCAAGGGAATAGTGTGATGGTCCAATATTGTGGAAGTTTTCCAATACATTATAAAACAACATATAATAGTATTGAGGACCTAAGATGGGTGTGTCGTATATTATACGTCACTTAATAACTGATTTTGGTGAACAACAATAAGGTGATGAGAACCCGACTTTGAAAGCATCAAAAGTGCACCTCATTAGAATGAACATGATAATAATCTTCTCGTTCTTCTTTGGGGTCTTGAAATATTTGTTGTTGTATTTTATATGGCATTGTAATAATTTGAGCTTGGATACTGTCTACAAGATAATATTTGTGTTAAAACTCACAGCCTATGTGTTGTCGTATTTTGCACGATAGTACGACAAATGTATTAATGAAGATTTGTATTTGGAAATTGTGTTGAGTTTATTTCGTGGTGACCCATAATGGGTTGGGTGGATTGGACCTATTTTGGGGGCATTACATTTTGGTATCAGAGCTTAGGAATATAGTCGCTGGCAGAGATCTGAGTCTAGAACTAGGAGGGGAGAGACGAGTAATATACTTCGCTAGTGTGTGACTTACCTAAGCTGAAATTTTTCTTACTTGATAAGTTGACAAATTGTGGTATGTCAATTAACCTTTGTTTTGAGCTGTATTCTAGAATGAACAATGGAGAAATCATGATGATAGGGAAGATGAAATGTGAAATGAAAGCAAAGTATTCTCAACTCTTTGAAATACCAGGTACGTAATTTTTGGGGACTAAATTTCATAAGGAGGGGAGATTGTAAAACCCTGAATTCATGAACAAATAATGGTTAGATTGCATCAGAAAAGGGATGTTATGCTTAAGTTAGAGTAATTAATTTTTCCATAAATTAAGAAGAAAGTTGATGCAGCCATCATTGCCTCTGCCCATTGTGATCCACTTTGGGATGGAAAAATCTCATTCCAAGTCAAAGAAAGAGGTAAAGCTTTTATTGTGAATCTTAAGGATATAACTTGTGCTTGTAGAGTGTAGGACCTTATTGGCATCCCATGTTGTCATGCTATCTCAGCAATTCAATCTATTTTTCAAAATCCAATAGACTATGTAGCCCACTGGTATACTAAAGATACTTACCTCAAGACTTATAGTCATACTCTTGAGGTGTTAAATGGTAAAGATTGTTAATTCCCGATGGCACACAATAGATCTAGAAGGGGGTTAAATAGATACTTTAGAAACTTTATTTTCTTTTATCCTTTTTAAGTGATTAATAGATAATGAATAGATGAATCAATTCATGCACAGTGGTATAGATTAAGATTCCCTTAAAGAATATAACTTTAAACACAGTTCTAAAGTTAGATTAGTTGCAAACAGATATAGCAGTTATAGGACATAATATAAATTACATAAAGTAAATAACACCAGAGGTTTTTTAAGTGGTTCAGAGACTGAATGCTCCTAATCCACTCTTCTGCTTCAACAAACAGGGATTCCACTAAGAATTTAATCAACTTTGAATCATTGAGATTCCTTTAAGACTAGTAGCCTTTGAACACTATTTCACTGAGTACTCTTCAAGACCAGCAGTCTTGGAAATTATAGACTAGGCCTGATAGACTTAGAATCTCTTGTACCCTCTGGTACTCAGCAAGCCCATTAGACTTGACTTTAGTTTAGTCACTAAGACAAGGACCCTCCAGGTCCTGGTTGCTTAGTTGTTTGTTTGTTATTTGTTATTGTCGGGATGCTAAGATGACATTCAGCTTGTTCATCTTGTGGTACTTAGCAGCTCCTTGTTATCATTGGGCATTCAGAATTGGTGTTTGATCACATCTAATGGACTGCTAAGATGTACGTTCAGCCTAACATCTTGTTAGTACTTAGCAGTCTGACTCATCCTTTGGTGATGTTGTTCTTTGCTGTTGATGCTTGTCTTCATCTGATATTCATCATTGTGCACCATCACCGTTGAGGTGCTGCTAAGTCTTTGTATATCATCTTAACTTCTTTAGGTACATAGCAGTCCTTGAACACTGGTTGTCTTGTGCACAGATTCGGTTCCGTATCTTCTTCTCTTCAGCTTAGTGTGTTCATGGTGAGACGCAGAGTGGCTCAAGTATTCTACTTTCTGATATTCCACTCAAGTTGTTGTCTTATTAGCCTTCCGGCTATCAGTACAGATGTCACTTCGTTGTTATACTCCTTTGTATATAGTGAAGCTTTTTCATTATAGAACTCTCATTAGTGTTAGTTATGCTTCACTCTTCTGTGGTGGTCTCGCTCTCTCCGAGACCTTTTTTGTTAAGCTCTATATGACTTGCTTTGTCTCAAGTCAACAACTCTTTCTTCCTTAAAGCTTTGGCTTTTTATAGATTCATCTATTATCTTTCCATTAGAATATAGCCGTTTGAAGTCTTTCGTTTAAGAGCTTCCTTTGAAGCATTTAATGCTACAGGGATTCTGAAGACTTTGATGTAGACAAGCTTGGTTGATGTGACAACGCCTTTTTGACTTGACTGACACAACAGTTTGATTTCTTACCTAACACTTCTGAGAAGTCACTTTCAGTCAGACCAGTTGGGAGATACCTTTATGCTTCCTTTAGGTTCATCGATTTAGATCAAGGATGTTGGTGAGAGTACATTGGGAGTCTAAATTAGCAACATTCTCATGTTAGTCTTCATAGTTGGACATTGCTAAGTCTCGATAACCAGATAAATGAGCTATATGATCGTGATGCTGACATTCATTTACTTAGTCGTATTTTATATGTTAATATTATGGATTAACTTGACTCTGACACTTATTCAATTTCTAGAGAGCTCTAACAATATTGTACTGTAAGACCCCAACTTTTTTTTAATAAAGATGATTTTTCTATAAATATCATTTTTAAATATTATGGAATGAATTTGATATAATTTTATAGTTGTGGGTAATATTTATAAATTTTGCAAAGTACGCAAGTTGTTATATAATATTCGATTAGTCGGGGAATATTCATTTTAACAGGGATATTCGTACGACGGCACAATCATTGGTGGACCCCACAACGAAATTATTGTCGGATTGAGAAAACGACAAAAAATATTATATGAAAATAACGACGGAAGTTTTATCGTTAACTGTTGAAACACCAGGTGTTAAAAGTACAGTAATACGCGTGGTTGCATAGTAGCACACGGTATTGATTATTGATGCTTACGTGAGAAGTCACTCAGTTTTGTTCAATTATTGCTACAGTAATTGCTGCATAGTATCTCACGTTATTTGATTCAATTATTCTCGATGTTTAATATATTATTAAATCAATAATTGAGACGACAAAGTTATTAATATTATTATTTGCAATATTAACGATGTCTAGAAGTTCTGTCAAGGAGAGGTTTGGTCACCTAATTGCGGGCCAATAGGGAGAAATCTTTATTGAAAAGCCCCCTCTTTCCTGGGAACGACCTGGTCGATTAATATTGTGAATTATAATAATGATGATAAGTGTTGTTAAAAATATTGAGGGAATTTTTATGAAGTATTTGATGTAACTTTTGGACCCCCCATTTACCAGTTTTTCAAAATAATCAGTAGAAAGTTATTTTTATAATAAAGGTGGGGCTCACATGTGGAGGCCACGTGTGGGGCCCATATGTGTTGAAATATGAAATGTTAGGAAATGGTGGGGAAGGCTTTGGCGTAAGATGGAGGGAATTAGTATTATATATATATATATATTATTTTTGTTTTGTTGTTATTTGAATTTGGTTGATTTCAATTGCCTGCAATGTTGGTTAACATCCGTGAATGAAATAATGCACCAGTCAAGCATCTGTGAATGAAATAAATGTTGCGTCCGTGATTTTTCTTACACAGTGCCCCTTCTATTCTACTATAAATAGGATGCTTAGTTAGAATTGAAATCACACCAGAAATTCAAAAAATTCTCTTCTATAATCTTGAGCGTATTTCTTTAGAGTTTTAGAAAGCTTTGAGCGTAGAAAATAGTATAAGTTTTCTTCAAGAAAATCCCCGCCCTACCAGTCAGAATACTCTTCTTTTTAAGGTAAGGGGTATTATTTCTTTCGTATTCATGAAGAGAACTTTTGTTATTCCATTCTTTATTATTATGTTGGAATAACCTGTATACGCGGACTACCCTATACTTGGTAAAATTCTTCTGTTACTCCATTCTTTATTATTATGTTGAATAACGTGTTCTATGCCAAGTCTGCATACATGGTGAAATTCTTCATTATTCCATTCTTTTTTTATTCTGTTGGAACATCCCGTCTGCATACGTGCGTTTACGCATGACTTGAATTCTGCTATTTATTATTCTCATTTGGAACATCCCGCTTGCGGTCTTGAATTTCACGACACGGTTCTCATTATTTATTATTCTGTTGGAATATCCCGCCTATGCGCTTACGCACGACCGATTCTGTTATTTATTATTACGCTGGAATAACTTTTATGCGTATAGTCTATCGCATGCTCGGTGATTTCTTTTGTTATTCCATTCTTTATTATACTTAGTTGGTTAAAGTTTTGGCTTTTATACTCCATGAAATTAGTGGAATATCTTTGATATTTGTGCTTCATCCAGTATCTTTTCATGGAAATATTCTTCTGAGCAGTCTTGAATTTTACTCCACAAAGCAGTATCATGTTGATAATTTGGACGTTATTTGTTCATGGATAAATTAATTCTTGAACTTGTTTTATTGAATTCTTATATCATTATCATCATTCTCATGTTTATATTATGTTGAAAGTCATTTATGGCCTGTAGTGAATAGATGGACTTGGTATGATTATGACCAGGGATTATTCGGTATAATCATGACCGTAATGTTACAAATGATGTTGTAAAAGTCCTCATTGGCCCGTAGTGCATTGATGGACAGTTGTTGGCATGATCATGACCATTGATGAATACACGAATATCCTTGGCCCGTAGTGCATTGATAATTTATGGTCGTGATACTAATGAATATCGTTGGCCGTAGTGCAGGTATGATGTTGATTATTTATTAAGCTGAGTCTCAGCAATAAAAGTGATGAAAAACCTTTTTAAATCATAAAAGATAGTAGATTTTATTCTCTACTTGACTCTTTTAATGGATTGCTTGTTCCGCTTCAATTAAACTTGATGTTCATTATATTTTATCAGTTTAACACTGTTGAAGGCTAACGATAATTTTTTTTCTGCATTATCTTAGTCATAATATTTCTTACAGGGCTAGTTGAGCTCACCCTTTTGCTTTCATTTTTCTCTTCAGGAAATGAGAACGTAGTAGGGACTAGTCGGGGAATGGTGCGATGGTCCAGATGATAACATTAGTAGTCCTCACTATTCTATGAAATAGTGTGATAATAATTGTAATGAGGACTTATTCTGACTGTGGATATTGTCTAGAAGACAATATTTGTATTAAAACTCACAGCTCTTGTTGTATATTTAAGATTGTATTTGTATTCCGTACCATGTATTTGGTGACTCAGAATAGGTGATGTATACCTATTTTGGGGGCGTCACAGTTGGTATCAAAGCTTAGGATATGATCCTCGGCCGAGATGTGAGACAAGAACTAGGAGGGAGAGGCGGGAAATTCCTTCGCTAGTATGACCTACCTACGTTTATTTGGTATTTTATTGGTCGGTTAGAGTATAGGGATAATATGTGATATGTTAATTAACCTTTGTTTTGTGGCAGTATTTGAAAATGGCATCCGAGAATGTTGAGAATAGCAGTGGAGCACAGGAAACCGTTGAGTCTCCACAGATCAATAATCAGGACAATGTGCATCAGGAGGGCGACAATCCTCATGCAAACAACAACACTGACCAAATGATTAACGATGGAATGTTCAGAGGCTTTCTGCAATTCATGTAGCATCAGGTGAGAGAGACTCTTGTCGGAGACTATCGGACGGTCACTACTAAGCAGTTCAAGGAGCTGGGACCACCAGAGTTTTGTGGATAGCCAAAACCACTAAAGGCGGAGACGTGGATAAAGCAGATCAACAAGATATTTGATGTTATGGGATGCTCCGAGGAGCAAAAGGTTCCCTTTGCCACCTTCATGTTGCGGGCAGAGGCAGATTATTGGTGGGAATCTGTAAAGCGTACTCAACCTGCCGCACTGAAGATGTCTTGGGAGAAGTTCCAAGAAATGTTCAACGACAATTACTTTCCCGAAAGTATTCTTCACATGAAAGAGGTAGAGTTCATTAAACTGGAACAAAACAACATGACCGTGTCACAGTACGAAGCCAAGTTTGCTTAGCTGTCCCGGTTTGCATCCCATTTGGTTGATAATGAGGAGAGAATGACGCGAATGTTTCTAAGAGGTTTGAAACCCGAGATATGTCAATATCTTATCTCTCATAAACTGTATTTGTATTCAGATGTTGTTAATAGGGCTCAATTATTGGAGTGTGATAATGAGTCAACCCAACCAAAAGAGAGCAGTCATCGAAGTGGTGACAACAAGTGTGGAGGGAATCAACATGCCAGAAATGGTAACCACTTCGGTGGTAATCATGGCTAAAATAATAAGAATGGACATTTCAAGAAGATAAGATTCAACAATGATGGAAAGACGTCAGCATCAGCACCTGTCGTTAAGGAAGGAGAACGACCACCTATCATATGCTACAAATGTGGAGGGGAGGGACACATTAGTCCAAACTGTGCGATGCCATCTAAAGCATGTTATAATTGTGGAAGAGAAGGTCACCTAGCCCGATTTTGTCGTGCACCAAAGTTAAGTCTAGCTGGGATGGAGGCATCAAAGGTCGTCCTAGACAAAACAAAACTGGTAGTTCAAGGGAGAGCGTTTGTCGTGACCTCTCAGAAAGCAAGGAACCCAAACGAGGTCATCACGGGTAAGCTTATCATAAACTCTAGCAAAGTATATACCTTATTTGATACCGGTTCTACCCATTCTTTTATTTCTCCTTCTTGCGCTCAACGTTTAAATTTGACTCCAGAGAAATTAGACTTTGACTTATCTGTTGAAACTCCATTGGGAGAAACCTTCATTACATCCACTATTTATAAGTCTTGTTTAGTTCAAATCGGCACTCGCACGTTACCTGTCGATCTTATTTCTTTGAAAATACTTGCATTTGATGTGATTCTAGGGATTGATTGGTTAACTACTCATCATGCAAAAATTGATTATTTTCATAAGGTTGTTAGCTTTCATATTCTTAACCAACCTATTATGCGAATTCAAGCAACCAAACCATTAAAATCAATCACTGTCATCTCAAGCCATAAAGCTATTTGTTTATTGAAAAACGGATGTCAAGCTTTCTTATCTTATGTCAAAGATCTAAACAAAAATACGTCAATTTTGAATGATATTTCTATTGTTAAAAATTTTTATGATGTATTCCCTGAAGAACTTCCTGGCCTACCCCCAAAGCGTGAAATTAAATTTTGTATTGACCTTGAACCTGGTACAAAACCTATTTCTAAAGCCCTATATTGAATGGCTCCTATTGAACTTCGGGAGTTAAAGACCCAACTGCAGGAATTGTTAGTCATCGATTTCATTAGTCCTAGTACTTCTCATTGGGGTGCTCCTGTTCTATTCGTGATGAAGAAAGATGGGAGTATGCGACTTTGTATTGATTATCGGGAGTTGAATCATGTCACCATCAAAAATAGGTACCCATTGCTACGTATTGATGACCTGTTTGACCAGTTGCAAGGCGCCAAATTCATTTCAAAGATTGATCTTCGTTCCAGATATCACCAATTGAAGATTAGAACCGATGACATTCCAAAGACGGCTTTCAGAACTCGGTATGGGCATTAAGAATTCCTAGTCATGTCTTTTGGATTGACTAATGCTCCTGCTGCCTTCGTGGATATGATGAACCGAGTATTCGAGGAATATTTGGATCACTTTGTGGTTGTCTTTATTGATGACATCCTCATATATTCCAAAAGCTGTGAAGATCATGAGCAACACTTGAGGCTGATACTCCAAAAACTTCGTGAAAATAAGTTTTATTCCAAGTTGAAGAAATGTGAGTTCTGGCTTGAGGAAGTAGCATTCCTTGGGCACGTGGTATCAAGTCATGGAATATCTGCTGACCCGGAAAAGATTGAAGCTATTCAAAGCTGGGAACAACCTAAATCGATGACCAAGTATATGTAGCTTTCTCGAACTTAGTTGGTTATTATCGGAGATTCGTAGAAGGTTTTCTCGAATCGCTACACCATTAACTCAAATTTGACTTGAAAAGATAGATAAAAATTCGGTTGGAGCGAGGAATGTAAAAAGAGTTTTCAAGAACTCAAGAGGAGACTCATTTCAGCACCTGTTCTAACAATACCATTTGGCTCGAAGGGATTTGTCATCTACAGTGATGCTTCGAGCAAAGGGTTAGGATGTGTTCTCATGCAATATGGAAAAGTCATAGCCTATGCCTCTCGGAAACTCAAAGAATATGAGAGGAATTATCCTACTCATGATCTAGAGTTGGCAGTTGTTGTCTTTGCACTAAAGATTTGGAGGCATTACTTGTATGGGGAGAAAGTGGAGATCTTTACGGATCATAAAAGCCTCAAATATTCCTTCACTCAAAAGGAAGTCAACATGGGACAGCGATGTTGGCTTGAACTGTTGAAAGATTATGATCATACCATCCAATACCATCATGGAAAAGCGAACGTGGTAGCTAACGCATTGAGTAGAAGATCATATGCAGGTACGAGTGCGATATTGTCAACGCAAAGGCCCATTTTCTATGACTTGCAAAGGATGGAGATAGAGATAAAGACTCTAAGGACCCACGTGATGATGGCAAATATACGAGTAGAACCGTCTTTAATCGATAAAGTTAAAGCTACTCAAGCTACAGACCTAGAGCTGATGCGTATGAGGAAGAAAGTACAAGAAGGTGCTATGCCGGAAGCAAGAATCGATGAAGAAGGAATACTTCGAGTCAACTCCAGACTTTGTGTTCCCAACGACCCTGATTTAAAGTATAAAATCATGATGGAGGCGCACAACACACCGTTTGTAATCCATCCTTGGAGTACCAAAATGTATCGTGATCTTCGTCATGCATTTTGGTGGAGCAATATGAAGAGAGAGATAGCGGTGTTTATCTCAAGGTGTCTAACTTGTCAATGAGTCAAGGTGGAGCATCAAGTACCAAAAGGTCCATTGCAACCACTTGAAATTCTAGAATGGAAGTGGGAGCACATTACCATGGATTTCGTTACTGGTTTTCCCAAGGTTTCTCAAGGCATAGATGCAATTTGTGTCATTGTTGATAGATTGACCAAGTCTGTTCATTTCTTACTTATACGAGAAACTTATAGACTTGAACGTCTTGCTCGTATGTATATAAACGAGGTTGTAAGATTGCATGGTATGCCAGTATCCATAGTTTCTGATCGAGACCCAAGATTCACTTCACGATTTTGGGTAAGTTTGCAAAAAGCTATGGGCATGGATTAACGATTTAGTTTGGCATATCATCCTCAGACGGACGGATAATCAGAGAGGACTATTCAAACTCTTAAAGATTTATTAAGACTCTATGTCCTTAACTTCAAGGGAAGTTGGGACAAGTTCTTACCATTGGTGGAGTTTTCCTACAATAATAGTTATCAAGCAAGTATTGACATGGCTCCATTTGAAGCGTTGTATGGAAGAAAGTGTCGTTCTCTAGTATGCTGGGATGAGGTGGGTGAAGCAACATTGTTGGGACTGGAGTTAGTACTTATGACTACAGAAAAGATACAAACGATCCGGCAACGTATAAAAACCTCACAAGATCGACAAAAGAGTTATGCTGATCTTCATCGAAAGGACGTGGAATTCGATATTGGAGATCATGTGTTGTTACGTGTTGCTCCATGGAAAGGAGTTACGAGATTTGGAAAAAGAGGAAAGCTCAATCCTCGATTCATTGGCCCATTTTTAATCCTCGATCGAGAAGGAACTGTGGCGTATAGACTTGCTTTACCGCCAAGTATGTCTCGTGTTCATAATATTTTTCATATATCCATGTTACATAAATATGTGGAAGACCCGAACCACATTATTGAGTTAGAACCGGACGAAATAGCGGAAGATTTAACGTATGAAGAGGTTCCTGTTCAAATCTTGGATAAGAAGGAACATATTTTACGCTCCAAGGTTATACCTCAACTCAAAGTTTTGTGGAGAAACCACGATGTTGAGGAAATGACCTGGGAGTTAGAATCTGAAATGAAATCAAGGTATCCTTACCTCTTCGACATACCAGGTATGTACCCTAATTTTGAGGGAGAAATTTCATAAGAAGGGGAGGTTGTAAGACCCAAACTTTTTTTTAATAAAGATGATTTTTCTATAAATATCATTTTTAAATATTATGGAATGAATTTGATATAATGTTATAGTTGAGGGTAATATTTATAAATTTTGCAAAGTACGCAAGTTGATATATAATATTCGATTGGTCGGGGAATATTCGTTTTAACAAGGATATTCGTACGACGGCACAATCATTTGTGGACCCAACAACGGAATTATTGTCGGATTGAGAAAACGACAAAAATATTTTATGAAAATAACGGCGGAAGTTTTACCGTTAACTGTTGAAACACCCGGTGTTAAAAGTACAGTAATACGTGTGGTTGCAAAGTAGCACACGGTATTGATTATTGATGCTTACGTGAGAAGTCACTCAGTTTTGTTCAATTATTACTACGATATCACTTTGCGTAGTATCTCACGTTATTTGATTCAATTATTGTCAATATTTTATATATTATTAAATCAATAATTGAGACTACAAAGTTATTAATATTATTATTTGCAATATTCACGATGTCTAGAAGTTCTGTCAATGAGAGGTTTGGTCACCTAATTGCGCGCCAATAGGGAGAAATCCTTATTGGAAAGCCCCCTCTTTCCTGGGAACGACCTGGTCGATTAATATTGTGAATTAAAATAATTATGATAAGTGTTGTTAAAAATATTAAGGGAATTTTTATAAAGTATTTGATGTAACTTTTGGACCCCCCATTTACCCGTTTTTCAAAATAATCAGTAGAAAGTTATTTTTATAATAAAGGTGGGCCCACATGTGGGGGCCACATGTGGGGCCCATAATGTTTGAAATATGAAATGTTAGGAAATAATGGGGGGTGGGGGGAGGCTTTGGCGTAAGATGGAGGGAATTAGTATTATATTTATATATATATGTTATAACATGTGTGATATATATATATATATATATATATATTTTTTTTTTTTTTTTTTTGTTGTTATTTGAATTTGGTTGATTTCAATTACCTGCAACGTTGGTTAACATCCGTGAATGAAATAATGCATCAGACAAGCATCCGTGAATGAAATAAATGTTGCGTCCGTGATTTTTCTTACATAGTGCCCCTTCCATTCTCCTATAAATAGGATGCTTAGTTAGAATTGAAATCACACAAGAAATTCAAAAAATTATCTTCTATAATCTTGAGCGTATTTCGTTAGAGTTTTAGAAAGCTTTGAGCGTAGAAAACAGTATAAGTTTTCTTCAAGAAAATCCACATCTACCAAATGTAATACTCTTCTTTTTTAAGGTAAGGGTATTATTTCTTTCGTATTCATGAAGAGAACTTCATTATTCCATTCTTTATTATTATGTTGGAATAACTCATGTATACGCGGACTACCCTATACTTGGTGAAATTCTTACATTACTCCATTCTTTATTATTATGTTGAATAACTTTTATCTATGCGAATTACAAAGATACATGGTGAAATTCTTCTGTTATTCCATTCTTTATTATTCTGTTGGAACATCCTGTCTGTGCGTTTACGCATGACCTGGTTCCGTTATTTATTATTCTGTTGGAATATCTTGTCTGTGTGTTTACGCATGACCTGATTCCGTTATTTATTATTCTGTTGGAATAACCTGTCTGTGCGGTCTATCGCATGCCTGGTGATTTCTTTTGTTATTCCATTCTTTATTATACTTAGTTGGTTATAGTTTTGGCTTTTATACTCCATGAAATTAGGGGAATATCTTTGATATTTTTGTTTCATCCAGTATCTTTTCATGGAAATATTTTTCTGAGCATTCTTGAATTTTACTCCACAAAGTAGTATCATGTTGACAATTTGGACGTTATTGGTTCCTGGATAAATTAATTCTTGAACTTGTTTTATTGGATTCTTATATCATTAAAATTTAAATAGATACACTTAGAAGGGGGGGTTGAATAAGTGTAGGCACAAACTATGTCCAACTTTTATTTCTAATACAACAAGCTGGATTACCAAATCAGAATATTATTTAGTTGACCAAGTTTTACTGATGTAGGTAGCTGAATGTAAATTTAATGTAGAATCACAGAAAGTAATCACATCAACACCGGAATTTTAACGTGGTTCAACTACTACCCTCTAGAATAGTAGTCTAGTCCACGTCCAATACCAACTAGTATTGGAGACTCACTTTTATTAAACTTCTTCAATTATAATACAAGTTCCAATAAGATGAACACCTTTGTTCCCTGTGCACCTATGCACATTTAAGCACCTATGCTTCCTTTGAACTTGACTGTAATTAGTTATCAATTCAAGACAATTTTATATGTAATATTGACTAAGATAGGAAATGAAAGATACACACTAGAGGTCTAATGATCAAGCAATATATTACTCACCAACTCAAGGCTCTAGTATGAAGTGATATGCAAAATGGATATTACCAGAATATTTTTGAAGCAACAACCTCGTTCTTAATGCAATCGATGAAAAACAATTTTGTAACTTCTATGCTATATTCTTTTGTGTATGTTTTTCGTATCTATATTTGTTAATGAGCTCAGTTTATATAGACGACTCCCAAATATTTCCGTTGCTAACATTTTGCATGAATCTTGATGTCCTTCGTGAATCATGATATACTTAATTTTTTTTTCCATCACAGAGATTCTGAGATATCATGCTATCAGTAACTTTTGGCTAAATGATTTCTATTTGCAGATTTCCACGGTCCAATTTCTAAAAAGCCGGAAGTCAACTTCTAGGATTACCATAAATACTTGCTGGCATGTTTCCATATTACTAAGCATACATTGGACCGTTAGAATTGACCAATTGGATTTCTCAAATCATGACCCATGATCTCTGCAGAATCTGTTGATACACGCACTTGACACGTTACCTTAATTAATTTCCTAGAATTAAGATGATTAATTTATGAGCATGATGTGTGCATCGTGTTTTAAGAGTAGTATCTATAATGTCATGATATATGCTTACCTTTTATATCTATTGGCCGGTGTCAACAAATCTTGGATCAGTGATTAAGCCCAACTAGATTTCTAGAACTATGAGGCAAGATTATGGGGCATAATTACTGCTATTCAATCAACTTGTTTCTTTAGATAGTTCGCATGATTTAAGATTTGTCAAGCTGGTATGATATTTTCTAAAAATCGATAGCTTATTCCAGATTACCAAAAGTATCAAGATTTGATTTCTTATGATATGGTAAGAGATGCCGGCCCGTGTATATTAGTGCTCTTGAATTAGCAGGTGGCATTAAGCATGAGAATGCTATTATGTAATGCACATGTCCTAGAGCCTTTTTTTGGAAAGCAATAAATGCTAAGATCTTACATATATTCCTAGGACTCAAATTGGCTTTTCTTTCTCTAAGGATGTCTTGGCTTTGTGATTTCTTCCTTGACATTTTTTGAAGTTCCATATCTTTCCCTGAAATAATATAGCATTGATTAGAAAAATAATCGAGTCATTATCAAAACATGGAGTGTGACATAAGTCAACAATCATTGTCATCATTCTCATGTTTATATTATGTTGAAAGTCATCTGTGGCCTGTAGTGCATCAATGGACTTGGTATAATTATGACCAGGGATTATTCGGTATAATCATGACCGTAATGTTACAAATGATGTGGTAAAAGTCCTTATTGGCCAGTAGTGCATTGATGGACAGTTGTTGGCATGATCATGACCATTGATGAATACACAAATATACTTGGCCCGTAGTGCATGGATAATTTGTGGTCATGATACTAATGA
Organism: Panax quinquefolius; assembly: GCA_020205615.1. Taxonomy (NCBI): domain Eukaryota; kingdom Viridiplantae; phylum Streptophyta; class Magnoliopsida; order Apiales; family Araliaceae; genus Panax; species Panax quinquefolius. Next base: position 109,619,463 of record CM035155.1, on the reverse strand, counting down.
ATATCCTAGGTCAGTAGTAGTCTTGGGGATGATGTGAATTATTTATTAAAAATTTGAGTCTCGATGATAAAAGTGATGAAAAATCTTTTTAAATCATAAAAGATAGTAGATTTTATTCTCTACTTGACTCTTTTAATGGATTGCTTGTTCCGCTGCAGTTAAACTTGATGTTCGTTATATTTTATTAGTTTAACACTGTTGAAGGCTAACGATAATTTTTTTCTACATTACCATAGTCATAATATTTCTTACTGGGCTAGTTGAGCTCACCCTTTTGCTTTCATTGTTCTCTTCAGGAAATGAGAACGTAGCATGGACTAGTCGGGGAACGGAGTGACGGTCCAGATGATAACATTAGTAGTCCTCACTATTCTATGAAATAGTGTGATAATAATTGTAATGAGGACTTATTCTGAGAGTGGATATTGTCTAGAAGACAATATTTGTATTAAAACTCACAGCTCTTGTTGTATATTTAAGATTGTATTTGTATTCTGTACCATGTATTTGGCGACTCAGAATAGGTGATGTATACCTATTTTGGGGGCGTCACATGTACCATCTTGTACTTCACTCTTACAGTCTGTTCTACGATCATGCTTGTCTTGCCTTTCTTCAAGAACTAATAGATTTATTGACTGCCTAAATCATTTGGTCTGTGTGCCTCTTTTGATTAGTCATGTTCTTCTTCCTTGACTTTCTGCCCTTTGATCTCTTGATCATTCTTTATGGTGAGGCTGAGCATAGACAATCCTCTACGTCTGTCTATTGTATGTTTACCCCTATCTCTGTAGGTGCTTTATTAGACTATGTTGCTAATTTGCAGACTCTACGATTGTTGTAGCCTACACTACGATCGTTGTCTTCTCAGGAGAGTTAAGTTCTTGGGTTGTGCTACTCAGCTGCAGTTAAGCATCCATTGGAAAGAAATTAGTAGTTGTGCAAGCTTTTCTTTCTTGATCATAGTGTTTGGATGTTGAGTGTTCTTGATCTTTTTCGTTCTTACTTGCACTTTGAATCTCTGTTTGATTTGCTTATGAAGAAACTTTTGAAATGTTTCCATTGAAGACATCTATTGTAGCATATAATGCATAAGACATTTCTGAAAACTGATGTTGACTTCCTGGAAATCTGATGTTCTACTGTAAGAACCCGAATTTTCAGAAAATATTAAAATAAGAATTTAGTGAATAAAATTCTTAAGGTTTGTGAAGGGTTCAAATAAAAATATATAATGTGTTACCAGGTATGTGATATTGTGATACATAGGGTAATGTGTGCTATGTAATAAGTAATGTTGTGTTTAATAAATATATACCATTATTATATATTTGTTAGAAATTGTAGAGATAAAGTTATATGAAGATGGATAAGATTTATCTATCGACATTAAATAATTTATAGAATTATTTTATAGTAGTAAGTTGGTGACATTAAAATATCTTTGATAATCACCAATTTCTTGAGTATATGTATGAGTGAATATCAAGTCTAAGGTAGTGCAATATTACTCTTTAATGGTTGACATATAGGAGCTGGGCTAAACGATTCCTTTAGAGAGCGGAGGTATATACGAATTGGTAACTGATCTAACTCACTGTGAAACAGTGTAGACGAGACGGAAACTAATTTGTTGGTTGTTTGTGGGAAATCACTCAGTGTACTATATTGAATAGTATTAAAGACTCGAGGTGTGTTAGGTTTGGACTTGTATATATATATGTTGTTGACGAGAGAAGAGAATCGATATACCTTTAAAGTGGTTAGAGAATTACTGAGTGAATTGATACACGACGAGAAGTGAAGATTAAAGGAATATATGTATGTGTTATATTCGAGTGTTGTGTTATTGGTGGAAAGAAGTACTATAAATGAGATTTTATAGTTGAGAGAAATAGAGTTTTAGAACTCGAAGTGTGATTCTTAAATTGATAAGGAGAATAGTAACCGATGGTGTGAAACCAAAAAGGGGATTTATGATTAGACGAGTTAACGCTTAAGGAGGATGTGTAAAGTTTTTAGAAGTGTAAAGTTTCGGATTACGCTAATGCGTAACTTGTTCCTGCTCGAGAATTTGGTATGGCGCAATTTGAGCCATTACTGAAACTATGACAGCAGTAGTCTACTGCCGGTCTGTAATATCAGTTTTTGGAATTTAAAATCTAAGGAATGGGTATTAAGGACTCATAAGGATAATAAACTCCTAAATGATGGTTAAATTGTCCATGAATGGATTTGAATAAGGTTTAATTAATTAACTCGAATTAATTAGTGGCTAATTCAGTGATATTATGGAATATTATATTCTATTAATTAGAGGAATGCATAATAATTATTGAAAAGAAATGATAATATTAATTAATTATTGTGTGGGTTGAAAGTACCCAACTAAATGATATTTAGCCCAATTAGAATATTAATGTGGAAATTATCATTAAATAGTATTACTATGGGTAATATGGAAAATGTGGGTAGTAGTGATATAAAATATCCACGCCTTAAGAATACGTGAAGTGTGACATTTAATTGAGACTAATGATATAAGGTACCAAGTGGTATAGTGAAATCATATGTAGTGGTAATACAGAAATAATTAAATATCCGTGTATTCTAGAAACTGGGTAGGAGATTAAATGTTTGAATAAGTATTAATATTAAATGACGTTATAATATGGTTATGTGAGGGGTAAAGATAATTATGGGACTAACTGGATAATAATATCTGACTGCGATATTTTATTACATGTATGTAAGGTACGTGGATTATATGATGGGAGTATAAAATATATCTGTAAATTCTTAATATGGCAACAATTTTACCTTAATATTACATTATGGGAATTAAAAAGACCAAACCAAGCCTTAAGAATAACAAGTTGCTAAGATTTATATCTTGTCCCAAATTAAGTGACCTCATAGTACATGAACAGTAACCTATCTCCTATCTTACGTAACCTTCAAGCAGTGATTATTGGCTATAAAGGTGGCTAGTGCTAGGTTGTTGAACCACTTCCAATTAACCAATGTTCCTTCCATTACACCATAGGTTCCAACCTCAGTGTAGAATGAATGCCCAGTCCATCAATCCTCTATAAAATGGAAGCCATGTTATTGAATTCATGTTGTTATGTTTGGTTTGTTAAAACTTTGAGAATTTGAGTATGAGTGTTGGTTGTTCAAATAAGAGTTGAAAAGCATACAAGTAATCTCAAAGCTTGGGAGTTCATTAGGAGCAAGCTAATTCTTAATTGCAGAGGTATAATCCCATTCATTGCTTTCCAATTTCATCCTCTGTCAAAATAGAGTTCTTGAGTCTTGAATTTCAATTTCTGGATTATGTGAAGTTGGATGTTAATGAGGTTGGGTATTGGTTATATAATTGTTATATGACCATATAAGTATGTCTAAACTATTAAATGAATGTTTAGAATCGAATTGGTGAACATTTATTGTGGTTGGATCGGAATTTCAAAGCGAGACTCTTCTTCGCTTCGAACCGGACCACGCAGCAATTTACTGGCGGAATATGATGAGAGGCAGCACAAATTTACCTTTACCCTAATTCAGTTTTGAGTTTTGTTTTACATTCTGCTAAGTGATAGTCAATTACTATGACATAAACTATCATGCAAGCATGTGTAATGTATATATACAAGCATGTTACCCTAATGTGAGCGTGTTTTACTATACTATCATACGTGATTAATGAAAGTGTAAAGTTTAAAATGGATTTAAAACATTAGAAATGAACTTGATAGGTATGTATACCATATTTATATACTGACTTGGTAAGTACGTTGGTATGGTTTAGAAATACCTGAATAACCCGTTAACTTGTGTTTATATGATGCGTAAGAAAGCATGAACATGTTGAAATTATTAGAAAGCTTTACTAATGAAAATACGAACCTTGATGAGACTTATGTTCTACGAGTTCTGATCATAGTAGTCTATATACATGATAGATTTTAGATGTAAATGAGCATGATATGAGGTTTATAGTGTCTTGCCATGATCAAACTTATTAGATCTCATGTTAAGAAATTTTCAAGAAAGGCTTAGTATAATAAGCTAATGGACATGAATGCTATAAGATATAGTTTCTGAACTTGAAAAGATGTTAACATGACTTAGTTACTTATGGTAAGAGTTTCAAAGTTGATTTATATGTGCTATGTTGCATCATTCATGTAAAGATGACTTCAAAGGCAACCTCGAGCATGTTTTCAAACTTAGGTTGGATTGCATATGAATATTAGATTCTAAAAGGTTGAGATACCATGTTACGTTGTACTATGTCTCTAAACATGATTCGTAGGTGATGGACATAAAGAGAATTTAATTAACCATGAGTCTTAAGCATGTTTTAAAGTGTTAAAGGATGCTAGCTTTGAATAAATGATACGAACAATATGAGCATGTTTATTAACAGAATGTCTGAGGTCATATGACCAAAGTTATGAAGTAAAGTGGTTATATGATCTTTTAAGTTGTAATTCTATAAATAGTCATGAACTAAGAATTTGTGAAAGTGAACTCAAGAATGGTCATATGCCTATATTTGAACCTCTAGCATGTATGTATGTTAAAGTATAAGTGTATATATGTGTTAAAGTTGGACTGAAACCAGGAGTACAAAAGCTCAACCTTGAGTGCAGCGAAGGGACAGCATTGAACTGCCAGATCCCTAAGCTTTGGAAGCAGTAGCGATTCACGCCTCCTGCAGTTTGAAATAGGTTCTGTTATGGATCTGATGTTTGAAGCATGCTTATGTTATTACTATATATGATCAGTATGGTATGTAATGTGTTAAGAAGCATGTTATGTGATAAAGATGAATGTTAATTAAGACTTTCAAAATGTTAAAGTCCAAAGGAATGTTTTCAAGATATAAAGCAATGATACGTTGTTTGAATTTGTGAGGTCTTACAATCTGATTTGTGCTATATAGGTAATGTTGTATAAAGTTACAACTAAGTTAGACGTTTGTGTGTATGGTTGTACTTAACGATATGAGTTTTAAATGTGTCGAACACATAGCGAGTCAAGTGTGTGATAGATGTATATGAATGTTGATGTCATGTAAAGGTGACTAAGGTTTACTATACATACCTAGCTATTCTAAGCGTATGATGAGAAAGTGAAGTGTAGGTTTTACGAACCTAGTTAAAGAATAATGTAACAATATTATTACATTGAGACTGTATGAAATATACGACTAATGGATGTGAATCCATGATTATATAACTGTGTAGGAATACACAAAATGCGGATAACTATAAGAAGTTAAGTCGTAGTTGATAAACTATGAATCAGACAAGTCTTTCAGTTCTTATTTGCTTTATGAATTCGATAACTATTCGTTGAGCTATATTATGTTATGCAAATGTTGTTTTATATATGAAATGCGTATGAGATATGTATGAAATATGAAAGTTGATCTTTGATGATATACTTGTGATATAAACCTCTATGACTGTTATGTGAGAAGTAACATGCATAGTAAATATTAATCGATTGTGAATGCATGAACTGAATATGCTATTATATGCTATGTGCTGCATGAAAATTGTTAGAATTGCTGGGTTGTCGAGCTCACCCTTGCAAATAACCACTTTTACAGGTTAAGGATACACGGTAAAGGTTACGTGCTTATGTAATAAGTAATGTTGTGTTTAATAAATATATACCATTATTATATATTTGTTAGAAATTGTAGAGATAAAGTTATATGAAGATGGATAAGATTTATCTATCGGCATTAAATAATTTATAGAATTATTTTATAGTAGTAAGTTGGTGACATTAAAATATCTTTGATAATCACCAATTTCTTGAGTATATGTATGAGTGAATATCAAGTCTAAGGTAATGCAATCTTACTCTTTAATGGTTGACGTATAGGAGCTGGGCTAAACGATTCCTTTAGAGAGCGGAGGTATATACGAATTGGTAACCGATCTAACTCAACGTGTGAAAGGTGTGTAGACGAAACAACCCCGATTTATTGGTTGTTTGTGGGAAACCACTCTGTGTACTATATTGAATACTATTAAAGACTCGAGGTGTGTTAGGTTTGGACTTGTATATATATACGTTGTTGACGAGAGAAGAGAATCAATATACCTTTAAAGTGGTTAGAGAATTACTGAGTGAATTGATACACGATGAGAAGTGAAGATTAAAGGAATATATGTATGTGTTATATTCGAGTGTTGTGTTATTGGTGGAAAGAAGTACTATAAATGAGATTTTATAGTTGAGAGAAATAGAGTTTTAGAACTCGAAGTGTGATTCTTAAATTGATAAGGAGAATAGTAACCGATGGTGTGAAACCAAAAAGGGGATTTATGATTAAACGAGTTAACGCTTAAGGATGATGTGTAAAGTATTTAGAAGTGTAAAGTTTCGATTACGCTAATGCGAACTTATGCTATTGAGAATTTGGTATGGCGCAAATGAGCCATTACTAAACTATGACCAGTAGCAATTGCTGCTATTATTCTGTAATATCAGTTTTTGGAATTTAAAATCTAAGGAATGGGTATTAAGGACTCATAAGGATAATAAACTCCTAAATGATGGTTAAATTGTCCATGAATGGATTTGAATAAGGTTTAATTAATTAACTCGGATTAATTAGTGGCTAATTCAGTGATATTATAGAATATTATATTCTATTAATTAGAGGAATGCATAATAATTATTGAAAAGAAATGATAATATTAATTCATTATTGTGTGGGTTGAAAGTACCCAACTAAATGATATTTAGCCCAATTAGAATATTAATGTGGAAATTATCATTAAATAGTCTGTGCGTTTACGCATGACCTGGTTCCGTTATTTATTATTCTGTTGAAACATCCCGCTTGGTGCAATTTCGCTTTGACACGGTTCTCATTATTTATTATTACATTTGGAATATCCTCATGCGTGTGTTTTCTGGCATGACCTTATTCCGTTATTTATTATTCTGTTGGAATAACCTGTCTGTGCGGTCTATCGCATGCCTGGTGATTTCTTTTGTTATTCCATCTTTATTATACTTAGTTGGTTAAAGTTTTGGCTTTTATACTCCATGAAATTAGTGGAATATCTTTGATATTTTTGTTTCATCCAGTATCTTTTCATGGAAATATTCTTCTGAGCATTCTAGAATTTTACTCCACAAAGTAGTATCATGTTGACAATTTGGACGTTATTGGTTCCTGGATAAATTAATTCTTGAACTTGTTTTATTTGATTCTTATATCATTGAAATTTAAATAGATACACTTAGAAGGGGGGGTTGAATAAGTGTAGGCACAAACTATGTCCAACTTTTATTTCTAATACAACAAGCTGGATTACCAAATCAGAATATTATTTAGTTGACCAAGTTTTACTGATGCAGGTAGCTGAATGTAAATTTAATGTAGAATCACATAAAGTAATCACATCAACACCGGAATTTTAATGTGGTTCAACTACTACCCTCTAGAATAGTAGTCTTGTCCACGCCCAATACCAACTAGTATTGGAGACTCACTTTTATTAAACTTCTTCAATTACAATACAAGTTCCAATAAGATGAACACCTTTGTTCCCTGTGCACCTATGCACACTTAAGCACCTATGCTTCCTTTGAACTTGACTGTAATTAGTTATCAATTCAAGACAATTTTATATGTAATATTGACTAAGATAGGAAATGAAAGATACACACTAGAGGTCTAATGATCAAGCAATATATTACTCACCAACTCAAGGCTCTAGTATGAAGTGATATGCAAAATGGATATTACCGAATATTTTGAAGCAAAGAACCTCGTTCTAATGCAATCGATGAAAACAATTTACGTAACTTCTATGCTATATTCTTTTGTGTATGTTTTTCGTATCTATATTTGTTAATGAGCTCAATTTATATAGACTACTCCCAAATATTTCCGTTGCTAACATTTTGCATGAATCTTGATGTCCTTCGTGAATCATGATATACTTAATTTTTTTTCCATCACGTAGATTACGAGATATCATGCTATCGATAACTTTTGGCTAAATGATTTCTATTCTGATTTCCACGGTCCAATTTCTAAAAAGCCTAAGTCAACTTCTAGGATTACCATAAATACTTGCTGGCATGTTTCCATATTACTAAGCATACATTGGACCGTTAGAATTGACCAATTGGATTTCTCAAATCATGACCCATGATCTCTGCAGAATCTGTTGATACACGCACTTGACACGTTACCTTAATTAATTTCCTAGAATTAAGATGCTTAATTTATGAGCATGATGTGTGCAGCGTGTCTAGGATAAAGATGAATGTTAATTAAGACTTTCAAAATGTTAAAGTCCAAAGGAATGTTTTCAAGATATAAAGCAATGATACGTTGTTTGAATTTGTGAGGTCTTACAATCTGATTTGTGCTATATAGGTAATGTTGTATAAAGTTATAACTAAGTTAGACGTTTGTGTGGACGGTTGTACTTAATGATATGATTTTTAAATGTGTCGAACACATAGCGAGTCAAGTGTGTGATAGATGTATATGAATGTTGATGTCATGTAAGGGTGACTAAGGTATACTATACATACCTAGCTATTCTAAGCGTATGATGAGAAAGTGAAGTGTAGGTTTTACGAACCTAGTTTAAGAATAATGTAACAATATTATTACATTGAGACTGTATGAAATATATGACTAATGGATGTGTATCCATGATTATATAAATGTGTAGGAATACACGAAGTGTGGATAACTATAAGCAGTTAAGTCGTAGTTGATAAACTACGAATCAGGCAAGTCTTTCAGTTCTTATTTGCTATATGAATTCGATAACTGTTAGTTGAGCTATATTATGCTATGCTAATGTTGTTATATATATGAAATGCGTATGAGATATGTATGAAATGTGAAAGTTGATCTTTGATGATATACTTGTGATATAAACGTATATGCCTGTTATGTGAGAAGTAACATGCGTAGTAAATATTAATCGACTGTGAATGCATGAACTTAATATGCTATTATATGTTATGTGCTGCATGAAAACTGTTAGAATTGCTGGGCTGTCAAGCTCACCCTTGCAAATAACCACTTTTGCAGGTTAAGGATACACAGTAAAGGCTACGTGTTATTTGATTGATAAAGTTCAATGGTATCGAAGGAGATCGATTTATTATTTAACTAGATGCTCTTGAACCATGTTTATGATAGTAGTTTAGTATGTGTAATACATGCTAGGTTATAAAGTTGTACTAGGCGGTACATCGTGAAATTCGAATCGAGATGTAAATATTTATACAGTAAATCGAATAGAAGGAATCATAATATAACTTGATTCATGGATTTGTAATTTATTCGAGTTAAGATACCAATAAAAGATTTATTTATAAAAGGAGATTGAAAAAGTTTAAATTATTCCGCATATTTGTATAACATCAAATGTGATGTAAAACAGGAATAGTAAATGACCAAGATTAGAAACTTATAAAAGTTTGGGGTCATTACACAGATCCTGGAAATAGAATGAATTTATATTCTAAATTGAAATAAGTAAAGTTATATTCATTAAGTTTTGAATACAAAATATAAATTGTTTGACGATAGTTGTATCGTGGCGGACCGGATCCGAGGTTCGAAGGGAACCGGATTTGGGGGCGTCACATCTACTTTCTAGCCCACTGACACAACAGACTGCTATATCTCCTAACACCTGAAAAGGTGTTTTTAGTAGGCATGCAGTCCTTTCCTTAGCTTCTTCTATACGCTTCTTCGATACATACTAAGGATGAGTGTTGGATCATTGGGATTCCTGAAATCTCATCATCTACAAGCCATTCTTTATTTGTTATAATTCATCTTTCAGCAAATGGACGAAGCTTGGTGCTTCTGATGCTGACTGGAGAGACACCACGATCGTTGTGTCTTGATATGCTCGTGCTTGGTTTAGCCTTGATCGAATAGAACATTATGATTTCTCTTAAGCTTTGATAGACTACGATCTCTACTTGCTTGTTTTGCAGACTCCACAATTCGAAGAGTTAACTGCGATTCTTGACTTGGCTCAGCAGGCGCTCGGACTATCTTCATGATTCTGAGTGTGGCTTCCAAGATAGACTACGATTCTAAAGCAACTTCTTCGATACTCTACGATTCTGCCTTGGCTTCTGCAAACTCTTAGTTGCCTCGTCAGACTACGATTTTATTAAGGCCTATCTATTACATCTTAAAAAAGATCAACCTAACAAGTTTGATCTTTCTATTCATAGTCCTTGTACATCATGATCTTTTGAAGGACTTTTACAAAACTATTCATTCATATTGTATCAACCTAACATATTTGATTATTTTAGTCTAAGTCCTTATCCATATTGTTTATCATCTATTAAGGGCATTACAACTTTTATCAATGCAGACATATTTGTATATTCATTCATTAACCTCATCATCTTCATCATCAAATTATATGAATAAAGGAATAATCATTCACATGCATATTCCTAGCAATCTCCCCCTATTTTATAATGATAAAAATCCTAAATGAATATGTATGAGATGAATAAATTTTAAGATACAAATGAAATTGTATTACTAGAATAGGTAATATGAATTGTAATAACCCGATATTTTCAATATAATTAAATCGAAATTTTTAGCATTATAATTTTTTTTAATTTTAAAAGTGGGAATACGTGTAAGGTAAAGTATATGTATATATGTGATAAATAAAATTTATTTATTACATGAATAATTTTAAATAAAATTTTAGAATTTTTGATCATTATATTCTAATAATAAATTAATTTGGTAGTAAAAATATTTTTTGTCATTTAGTTTCTATGAAAATATGATTATTATATTATTTAATAATATATGGATTTATTATTAGAATTATTATTAGAATTATTTTATTATATGAATTTATTCAGATTAGTTAAGTTAATTATTTTAACTTAATTAATAATCTTATATATCTGAAGATAAATCAAATATGGAATCCAAACCTTAATTACGGATTTTGAATAAGGAATGAGAATAATAATAATATATTATTTTTATTTTAGTGTTATAAATATGTATTGTATGTGTTTACTGATAATAATTGGTCAATTATTGTGCACATGACAAAACCCTAGCATTACTGATAAACCTTAATTCAAAATGTCAAATACGACTTTAAGAATTGTTTAAGTCGTTAGGTAATCGTGATAATGTAAATAATTATAGGTATTATACTTAATTAGGTAAAATCCTAATTACTAGAAACCCTAATTATTGACTCGAAACTCTAATCGCGAAATTCAGAACCCTAACTGCTAAATTAGTAACCCTAATCGCGAATTTGGAAAGCTAAGAGTGATTAGTGAATTATTAAATCCTAATTTCAATATCTTATGTAATTAGGAAACATAATGTGGTTATGAAACCCTAATTGTTCATTTTTAGAAACTAAATTTTTAATATTTTTAAAACCTAAATAAAAAGCCTAGAAAAATAAATTTTTGAAAACCTTAGGGTTAAACCCTAAGGGTTTGCCAAGTTTACAAATTTGCCATTAAAATCATATGTAAAATGACCTCATTACCGTTTTACACATTTTATATTAGATTACTTGTATATCTTGCCAAGATTAGAGTTGTTCAACAACTCTAGATTATCCCACATGCTCAATATAACACAACTCAGCCCTAAAACATCAGCCATACACATTACATCCATATATATATATATATATATATATATATAGATCAAGAGAGAGAAAAGTGTACATTCAAGTCTCATTTGCTCATAATACTCATCCAAGACCATCTCTCTCTAAAACTCACGGAAATCAATTGTTAGATCAGTACCAAAACAAGCCCCACTATCTATAACATATTAGTAGCCTAGAATCAAGATTTTGTTCATAAAGGTATAAAACGTAAACCTAAAATCTGATCCTTAATCCTCTGTTAAATGTTAGATTTTTGTGTTCAAATATGTTGTATGTAGTGTATATTGATGATCTGGGTTGCTAGATGTTAGATTCATAACATCTATAGGCTCGGATTTGATATTTTTAAAAATCTGGAAAAAAAAATTTATGTTGTCTGATAATGAATGTCAAACCCCATAGATCTCAGTCTGTTATGTGTTTTTGTGTTTTAAAGGTTTGTTTGTGTAGTATATCATGTGGTCTTTGATTTGAACTTGAAATCATGCTTAGATCATGTGTATATTTCAAGTTATGGAAGGTCAAACTACATTGACCGACCATGACTTGCTGATTTCTGGGTAACCAGGAACTTGCCTAGAAAGCTCTGAGTGCAAGTTCATGGGCCCAGATCTTGCTTGTTCTTGTTACTTTGATTCTGCTGTTGTATCTAGATTGTTGTATGGTATATGGACTACATATTTGTGTCTTTAAATCACACATATAACATATATATTTGATGTAATGACTGGTCAAACTAGCTAGCTCGTTCACGAACTGGGTTTTTTGGGAAACCTAGAAAACTCAAGAACATCCTTTCTGACATGGTTTGACCAGATGCTAGCTACTGATTCTGATGTAGTTTGACTGATTTGATGAATGATAGTTGTACCTTGACATGTGTACTACAAACCTAAACCCTTAGAACACCATAACATCACATAGAACTTGATTAAATTAAGGCATAAAGTAGCTATCAAGCACTACCTGGGTTTCTGGGTAACCCAAAAAACCCAAGAAGGGCCTGACAGCCACTTTGGACCTCCAGATCTTGCTTGTATGTTGTAATCTGACCCATAACTTGCTTGCTACTTGTAGTGTTACACTAACACTACATGATCTGATCAATATCTAGCCCAGAAACACATTGAGTTATGAATTAAACTTGGTCAAAGTAGCCACCTGAAACTGTCTTATGAATGTTCTTGAGCCTCAAGAACACAATAGGCGACGCTTTCTGTCGCTAAAGGCTATAGCGACAAACTTTTTAATTTTATTTAATTTATTTTCTAAAAATTATTTAAAAATAGAATTTTATTATTAAAAATTCTAAAATTAGTTTTAAAAATTATTTTGAGTTATAAAAATTAACTTTTAATAATTTGACATATTTTTCATAAATATTAGTATTTATTTAAATATTATGTATATTTAATTTATTCAATAAATACATTAAATAAATAAATTAAAAATAATTTTATTATATTAAAAATCATTTTAAATGATAATAAAGTATTTAAAATATTTTTTAAGTTATAAAACATAACTTGTGATATTTTAAGATAAATTTCATTAATTATTTAATATTAATGATATAGATTTATTTAATAATTATATTAAATAAATTAGTTTAAAAATGATTTTAATATTATAAAAATCATTTTAAATGAAAATAAAATATTTAAAAATATTTGAAGTTATAAAATATAGCTTTTAATATTTAAAGGTAAATTTCATTAATAAATTAATACTTTAAAAGTATTTTAAGTTATTATAAATAACTTTAATATTTTGTGAAGCTTTTCATTAATATTTTAATATGAATTAAATATTTAATAATTAAATTAATTAATAATGATTCCAATGTTTGAAAAATCATGATAAATTATAATAATTGTTTAAAAATTATAAGTCATTTAAAAATAATATAACTTATATTTAAGTTATTTAAGTGAATATTGAACTATAGAATAGAGTTTTAAACTCGATAATTACAAATAAAAGCCGTAATTTTAATCAAATATTTCAGAAATTGATCTGGACTTAGATAATTTGACTAGATAAGTGTTTGTTTGTGATCTAATGACTGCTAAACATATGTGACAATGTGATTAGGTTATGTCTTTGATCGCAAATAGCGCGATCTTATGTGATATAATATATTATTCTAATCGAACAAATGATCTTATTAATGATAGGTCTTGTTATAAAAGATAAAACTAAGTTGCATAATCTAGCGCGTTGAGACAGAAAAAGTATCTTAACCTTGCATTTACTTTATGCAATGGACATGTGTAAGCTAATATCTGAACTATTCTTTTTCATTGTTCAAATATCTTAACTTTGTATATACTTATCTGATGATTACGTATAAGTAAGTTATTAAATTATAATATATTGTACAAGTTCTTTAATTCTGTTATTATAAATCAAGCTATATATTCTGTTCGTTAATTTCTAAGCATGGTTATACAAGTTATCTCACTTGAATAATCATTATATTTTATCACATGTTGATAAATACTTATTGGTTTCCAGTATGTATACATTGACTTAAAAGCCGTCTAAGCTATTTATTCAGCTAGACACAGATTTAAAAATATTGTTGAACAAGATACAACCTTATTGTATCCAACCGAATTGTTTTGGTTCGGATTATTGTATCATATCGTTCGAACATATAGTATTGATCAATACGGGGCATACCGGGTTGATCACCCCCGTGCCTGTAAGTTATGACGGTTTACAAATGAAGTTCTGTTTAACCTTTTCGAAAATAGAAAAAAATGTTCATAGTCTGTCGACTGATCCCCATTTATAGTCAGTACATAGTTTTAAAATTTTGAAATCGAAATGATATGTTGTTTATTGTTACTTCATCTTACTTCACAACTGTTGATTCGTTGTAGAAGTGTTATTTACAGAAAACATTTACATTCTTTAGCTAACTTTTATTGCTTGCTATAACTTGCTGGGCACTCAAATGCTCATCCTTGCTTAATTTAAATATTTTCAACTAAATGTGATCAACTTGAAGGCTTGGCTAAGAATAAAGGGAAGGGAAAGCTGACCGAATAAGTTTGTGTTATCTTATGTAATAGTTTAACTTTTTTAAGATAATGATATCTATTAATTATCATGTAATGAATGTTTAAAGGTCGCGTACTTGGGATTAGACTCTGATATATGTAAATTAAGCTTGGTATTTATATTATTGTTATTATTATTAGTATTATTCCGCTCATAGAAATGGTATCGTGAAGCACCGAGTTCGGGTTTAAAGTACCTGAATTTGGGGGCGTCACAAGTTGGTATCAGAGCTTTAGGGTTAGAAACCTTAGGTGGGATAGACCTTTGGCTATAACCTTAGGACAGAGGAAAATGATGAAAATACAAATAACTCATATAGAGTTTAAAAGGAGATAAATTGAATAATTTCATCGTCAAACGAAATAAAAGATAACCTATATAAAACTATTATGTGTTATGTATATATATTATATGCTAATAGGGTTAATTTATGTGTAGATGTCAGGTGGAAAAGAATTAGGATACCCTCAGATCGTAAAGAAGGAGCCAATATCAAAGCCAATAAATGAAATAGAGGCTCACATTGAAAGCAACCTCGATGAGGTGGTTATTATGGAAAACATAGTACTAGATCCGGAAATGGTGGAACTGACAGATAGTTATTCGGTCACAGTAGTTGGAGCTGATCAAGTATCAACGAAGGTGAAGAATCTGAGGAATAAGGTTTCTTCTCTGAAAAAGCTGTGGGAAATAGAAAATTTGTTAAATAGTCAATTACGAAAATCATTAATAGAAACAATGGAAGAACAAGATAAGCTTAAAATCCAAATTGATTAAATGGGAGCCAAAAGCAACAAATCGGGTGCAGCTCCGAGCAAAAAGGGGGAAAGAAAGATGAAAGACCACAACTTAGGAAATTCTGATAACAACCAAGGGAACCTTAATCGAATAGAAAATTGTACAAACTGTAACAAGAAACATGAAGGCTTGTGTCGGAAATGGGGAAAATGTTTGCTACAATTATGGACATGAGGGATATTTCTCTCCTCATTGTCCTAATCTGAAGCAATGTGTCTGTTTTATTTATGGGATAGAAGGTCATCAGACGAAAGGTTGTCCAAGATCAAGAAAAAGGTGTAGTGAATAGGTAGTATAGGTACTGTTTGAGTAGGTGTGTTTAATGTAATATATATGATTAGTATGTTTGTGTAATATAATATTCTCAACTTTTGAATAAGTCAAAGTTGCAAATCCTTAATTTTGTGGTCACAAAGGGATAGCAGTATGTGCTATGTTATATAAAGTACTTTGAATTAATCGAATGAATATGAATCTATGTTTAATTAATGAAATAAGTTTGATATATTAAACTTATACGATAAGGTTTAGAATGTAAAGAATAATTTATGGTCTTATTTAACTAGATTATGTCGCCAAGACGTCACACTCGAAATCAAAGAGTAGAAGAATTTATCAACAACGTTGGGGGAAAACAACCAGACCCGATGCAAAACTTTGCAAACATGGTAGCTCAAGCTATATAGTAGGGAATGACAGCCACGGGAAATCAACCAGACAACCACTTGACAAATTTTAAAGATTTTAAGGCTGTAAGACCGCCAGAATTTAGAGGTACAACTGACCCTGTAGAAGCCCAAACTTGGGTTAAGAAAATTAAAAAAGCGTTTGTGATTGCTAGGGTAGCTGAGGGACAAAAGATAGCTTTTTCCACTTACATGATGAAAGGACGGGAAAATTTTAGGTGAGAGTCGAATCAAGCGAGGGCAGGAGAAGGTGTGGTAACTTGGGCTAGGTTTAAAACTTTATTTTTTGAGAACTATTCCTCGTCTAGTTTGCAGGCTAGGATGGAGGTGAAGTTTCTGGAGGTAAAGCAGGACAACATGATTGTTGTAGAGTATGCCGTAAAGTTTAACGAATTGGCTAGGTTCGCTCCGCATCAAGTTGATATGGAGGCTAGGAAGGCAAGGAGGTTTGAGCTGGGATTAAAACCCTGGCTCTACAACAAGGTGGCAGTGTTGCAGATCAATACCTTTGCAACACTTTTAGAAAAAGCTATTATAGTTGAGGAAGGGAGTGAGGCCATGAGCCTCTACAACAAGGAGAGGAAAAACAAAGGCAAAGTGGAGGGAGCTGTGAAGGTGGAAACTAATAGTGGGAGTAAGAATGTGAAAAGAAAAGGGAACAACTTTGGGAATATCCAGGTTAAGCAAGAAGGTGTGAAGAAGCAGGTGGTACAGTGTGAAAATTGTGGAAAGAATAACTCAGGGGAATGTTTGATAGGAAAATTTGTTTTTTATAAGTGTGGGCATGAGGGACATATCTCTCCCAACTGCCCCAATCCTAGTATGAACAGTGGGTGTTTTCTGTGTAGATCAATGGAACATAAGGTTAAGGACTGTCTGAAATAGAGAATGGAGGCAGGAAGTATGACTATTGGGAAAGGCAGTGGGACTCTGGCGATCACAGGACAAACTTCAACCAATAAGCTAACAAAATCAACCGCAAGAGTCTTCAACATGACGGTCCTGGATACCGTGGTAGCTGGTGATGGAACTCCAGGTATTATTCGTATAACTTTTATTTTCTTATACATGATTTTCTTATATATAGTAAATTATTTTATAAAGAAATCTTGAAGGAGGAATTTGAGTTCTATTAGAAATCAAATTTCCGTTTAATCAGATAGACAAGCTTTATGTTGAATAGTTAAAGATCAGTTCGATCGAATTTAATCGAGATCTACTTGTAATGACTGTGTATGTTATATACCCTAATATATATAAGTTTTGAAACGGTGATCCAGGAACAAAATCTTTTAAGGGAGGGTGAATGTAATAACTGATATTTTCTATATAATTAAATCAAAAATTTTGCGTATAAATTTTTATTTATTTTAAAAGTGGGAATACGTGCAAGGTAAAGTATATGTATATAAGTGATAAATAAAATTTATTTATTACATGAATAATTTTAAATAAATTTTTAGAATTTTTGTGACAACCCGAAATTTAGAAAATTATTTAAATCTTAAATGATGGATTAGAAGTTAAATAATAAACCTAGATAGAAAATAAGTGAATGGATTTGATATTTCTGTGATAGAATTTTAAGGATTTCAAAATGTTATGAAAGATTTTGGTGGATTTAAAATCTTTTGGTAAAGATTTCTAGGGTTAAGTGTATAAGTGTATATGCTATGTGTGTATGGTTATGTATGTGTACAGTTTCTGGTTAAGGGTCAAGGGTTGACCAGATAAATTATATCAGTGGCAAAACCCTAATATTATATTAAGGACGTCAGCGTTCAATTAGAAAACCTTAGTGATTTATAAGAAACCCTAAAAACCGGTTCTAGAAACCCTAATTTCAATTTTGGGAATTTGAAACCCTAATTCGGATTACGATAACCCTAACTTGG
Source organism: Panax quinquefolius (assembly GCA_020205615.1). NCBI lineage: Eukaryota > Viridiplantae > Streptophyta > Magnoliopsida > Apiales > Araliaceae > Panax > Panax quinquefolius. The sequence goes on along the minus strand of CM035155.1, from coordinate 109,601,307 downwards.
GATCTCAAAGACTTAACTGTATTGATTATAAGATTAATTAGGGTAAAGCCTAACGAATTATTTAGAAAACCCTAATTTTTAAAATTTGAAAACCTAATTGTTCCGTTAGAAACCCTAATGTACAATTATGAACCTAATTACTAAATTAACAATTTTAATTAGGATATATTAATCCTAATTAGCAAGCATGAATTTATGATTAGGAAATCTTAGTATAATTAGAGATTCCTAATTATAATTTAGAAATATTATTTTTCTATTATGAAAACCTAAATTAGAAATCCTAGAAAGTTGTTTTTTAAAAACTTTAGGTTTTAACCCTAAGGATTAAACCATAAGGGTTTGTACAAGTTACCAATTTACCATTAAAATTTGAAATAAAAAGACTAGAATGCCCTTTTTGCATTCTTTAATAGTTGGAGTATAGATCTTGACCTAATTGTGGTTGGTGACCAACCCTAGACCTAGCCATGTGCTAAAATTTTTAGCATTCAGCCATTATATTAGCCATATACATTGCATCAAAGTTTAGAAATTAAAAAGTAAGAAAATCTCTTACTTTACCTTCTCTCTTTATAATTTTTAGGACTTAGAGTGAGAGAGAGTGATAAACTAAACCGTGATCAGTGTCGACGTCGGGATTTTTATTTGTCCCTTTTCTGTTCTTGTTTTTTGGTGTTCTCATGTTATGTGAGATTTGTTTGAAAAAATAAGTGAAAAAGGCCCGACATGTACCATGTCGACAATTTGACAGTAAGAGTCGCTAGTTGGTGTTTTTAACTGGTTGCACCAATGAAACCGAGAAAAGGTTTGCACATTAACCCAGTGATGTGACATTGCTAAACAGGTCTGTGAAACCGAGATTCATTTGTGTTCGGGGGCTTGATTATATGGAGGGAAGGTGTTAGGCACTCCCCGACATCAGTGTTACCATGGTGACCGCCACTTTTTAAGAAACTGTTATATGAATGTGTGTGTGTGTGGATCAATGTGCAATTTATTTGGAAGTAGTGCGAGGCCTCGTTCGCACCTATATACAAAGGGTTTGAATTTGTATGAAAAAATCAGTTTTAAACATGATATAGCAGTGAAGTTTTGTAAAAAAGGCTTTTCAAACCTTGTGCTCAATAGTAATTAAGACCTTTTCATACTTCCATTTTATTATTAAATGTTCTGCTTGATTGCTTTTATTTTCGAGATGCTGAAGCATCTTGAGAAAATAATATATAGCGATCTTAGAACTCCTCATGGGCATGAAAGCCATATAAGGAAATTTAAACAATCAGAAATAATTTACAAAATCGCTTTAAATTTAAACATCATCAAAATAATTCTAGATTCATGAGATGTAACTTGATAATTCCTAGAAAATGTCCATCATATGAAAAGTAATAAGCGATTATATATATATAAAATGAAACATATATATATACACATGATCAACCACCACAAGATTCTCAATGGGGGATCAAAATGTAAATATATAAAGCGGTTATATATATATATATATATATATATATATATATATATATATATATATATATATATATATATATATATATATATATCGACCACCACGAAACACCTCCATGGGGATCAAAATGTAAATAAAAGCAATAAATATCAACTACCGTGCGGTAAACTATATATAAAGCGGTAAATATATATATATATATAAAAGGCCATATAAACTTGAGGCTATAAATAAAATCCGGGTTTGTAATATTAATAGATGTCATATATATAACATTCATATCAAAAGTAAACTTGCAAAATAAAATTTAGGATAAATGATATCAACTACCATGTAAAAATCGAGTTTAAAATTTTGATCAACAAACCATATACGGATCACCCTTTATGCACAATTATTAATTAATATAAAAGAAAGATAAAGAATAAATCATACCCTTGAAGATCGAGCTTCCTCGGTGCAAGTTCACCTCGAAATCCTTTAAAATTATTTACAAACCATATACCCGGATCGTTCAACTTGAATCCCCTTGGGAGCTTTGGTTCCTTCCTTTGATCAACGTTAGCCACCCTTCCTTTGTTTGGCCTCTGGGGTGATCCACGAGATCCACCAAGAAGAATAGGAATTCAAGAAGAAGGGATATTGGCTCGAACCCTAGTTTTTCTATCTACATAGAAAGGTGTACTCTCTCAACTATTGGAATTATTACGTATGTTGAAAAAGTCAACAACCCCTTTCACCCATAATAAGACTCCTCTTATTTATAGATGTGGGCAACCCACCTTAACAATTAATGAATTGGGTTTTATTTAATTAATTAAATTCTTTTAATTAATTAAGCTCCCTAATCTTATTAGGGATAATTAATTAAACTCCTTTAATTAATTTTCCTTCCTAATCGATTAGGAATAAATGAGAGTACTTATATTAAATTAATTCCTAAACTCTTTTAGAAATTAAAATAATAATAATTGTAATAATATTAATAAGACTCCTCTTATTAATTTATATTTAATATTTCTAAAATATTAAATAATAAATATTAAGCTATTTAATTTATTCTATCACCATAGATTAAATTAAATATACTTAACTATATTATTACGATTATGCCATTAACTTCTTAAATAATTATTCTTCCTTTTATGGTGTGACCCTTTAGGTTCTCCATATTAAATCGGTTGTGAATAAATCAATTAGAACAATTCTAATCTTATTTAAATAAATAAATTAAATAATTAATTTATTTAAATAAATAATATTTATTCTCTGATAGGGATAAGCCTCCTAGCGATCAACGACTTTCCGATAATATAGATTTCAACATTAATCATTAAAGAACCTTTGAGTAAATAGTTCTGCAAAATACAATTCAATCCTTCCACCATCTGATGTCCCAATTAAATATAAGGCATGGAATTCTTGTCAAGTCTTATTTTATTTAATTATATGTATTTTTGATTCTTAAATGCCTGACTCAAATAATGCAAATTAGAAACTCCTTTCTAATTTCATTACTCTTTAACCAAGGACTCTTTGGGTTGTCATTTATCGAATCACATAGGACATTTCTCTTCTTTTATTAGAAGTGGTAGATTCTTTATTGATCATACATTATCTCCATGTACAACTTATTATACCAAGCAGCACCCTTTGATATACCCTAAGGGTCTTAAGGAATAAGTCAAAGTATAACTCATCATACACAATACTATGATGATCTCAAGTCCAAGGATCACTTGTACTACTATCACTCTGAGAATTCTATTGACGAGGCGAATAAAACTCCATTAGGTATTCCTTAGCGAGCCACGTTCGATGAACTTATTCTCTAATAAGCACCTACATACTTGCTTTAGTGTCTCCACACAAATGATCATGAGATCAATCATCCTCATCCAATGAGCAAGCAGCGTATGTACCAATCTATCCGGATTCACTAATCCCCAATTTAGTAATCCAATGATTGGGAACTATTTTAGTTTTAAGATTTCTAAAATTTAGATCTCATTAGAATGATCATCATCATTATTCTAAAAGCATTGCTTAAAACTATGGGTTTATCACATATTATAAAAACGACATCATGTAGATAATTAAAAGCCTTTAATAAATTAATACTTTTTATTAATAAATGAATAAGATTATTACAAAGTATATGCTTTATCATCAAACATGATTGGCTTGTGTGCATACTACTTTCAATCTCCCACTTGCACTAAAAAAGCCCGATCGCCATGGTATCTTATACTCTTCTTCTCTAAGTGGCGATTATCCTGTTTGTTGGATAAGCTTTAGTTAATGGATATGTAATGTTGTTCTTGAGAGTCCACTATCTCAGTAGTGATTTCCCATCTTTCATGATTCTAATAATCAAATGAAAGTGCCACAACACATGTTTAGATCCAAGATGAGACTTAGGAACTATTCTAGTTACGTAATAATGAACTTTTCATCCAAACAATCAACTTGCGACTTCATTTATAGCTATATACTTTGTCTTTATCACTAAACCAACAACTCTTTCTTTGTTTGGAACCTTTCGATTCAACTTTTGCATCGTTCGAGATAACACTTTACCTTAAAGTGGATTTTATCGTCTTGGTGCATACGAAAAACTTGAGTGCATTAAGCCCTCTAGTTTTAATTTAGACCCACCATGAATATGATCACATCCTTAGTGCCGGTTAAGCACTTTAAGATATTTTCAGCGACTCATAGTGAACTTCTCCATAATATGGTGATCGACATCGGTCTCGTATATTTCATTGCATACATGATATTGTCACTCATGTGATCTCTCTTTTTAGTGCATGGGGACTATTAAGAGATACACTCCATAGCTCATCGACATGAGACATCTCTTGGAGTTTGCCATGCTAAACGACTTTAGCATCAAATGAATATCGTTCCTTGGGTTAAGTCGAGCATCCTCTTGTAATCTATCTATATAGATTTTATCCCCAATTAAGATACTCTTCCCAAACCATTCATGGAGGAATGTTTGAACAACTTTATCTTTCTTGATTGTAGCATTGGTATGTCATTCCTTATCAGTAGTATATCAACATATAATATTAGGAATGTCACGGCGCTCTCCACTTTGTCCCTTTTGTACACACTAGAACTCTTACCCTCATCGTATGTAACTCTCGGATCATCTTCTATGATGTGTACCTCATCATCATCATCCATGATGAATCCATACCTCCTAGGTATCTTGGTACTATTCGGTTTATGATTCGGTTTAATGGTATAATAGGTCTATCTCTGAGTTCCTCTTATTTGACTTATAGTGTTTTGTGGTTCTTGAACTTTTCAAGATCTATTATCCTCCACTAGCCCTTTTAATGATAAACGCCTTTATCTTAGAAGGCGTGTGTTCGTAACAAACACCTTTTGCTAAGTAGAATTATAGAACATATACCTAAACTTACTTTAGGATGTCCCACAAATCATGTACTTGTCAAATCTTGTCCCAAGCTTATCCTTTGAAACCTTTTCACATAAGTTGGACAACCCCTTATCTTAACATACTTAAGATTAGGAATCCTCCACATCCATAACTTTTATGGAGTCTTGGGGCGGATTTTGAGGTTACCTTTTTAAGAGATATCGTGACCATTTCTAGGACATGATCTGGAGGATCTTTGGAATGTTGGTAAAATCATTATGGACCGCACCATGTCCAACAAGGTACGATTTTTCCATTCGAGATACATCAATCAATTATTGCGTATCGGGATGTGTCCATTATGAAAAACCATTTGAGATGATCTAGAAACTTATTGCACAAGTATTTATTCCTTGATCTAATCAAAGAATCTTAATACATTGTCAATTTATTTCACTTACGAATTCTTTGAACCTTTCAAATAATTCATACTTGTATTCGATAAATACACACATTCAACTCTTTGAATGATCATCTCCTTTTCTTATACTAATTTGTTCAATATGCAAAATTATTTTCATGTAAGTCAGTATACAAAATTTATTAAGTAATATTCGATTCTATACAAAACATTATTATTATAAATAGAACAACAATTGTTCTTAATTATAATACCAAAAGATTTCATTGTCCAACAATAAAATGGAAATAATATTTTAACAAGAACTGGAATACTGATAACAACTTATTGACTTAATAGATTTTCCGTGTAGGCATTGGTAAACTATAAGTTTCTATGGCTAATATGGAAACCTTTGTTACATTTCCACACATAGGATTACTTATATTTGTTTAGCTTTCTACTTACATTGGTCCTTCATAAATCTATATTTATGATAACCAAAGTTGGTATCCAATACCCAAGTAGAACCTTGACTTAAAGAAAAATTTATTTTAAATCATGAACAAATTTGTATTTATAACAAAACTTCACTAAGCTTCTTTGGTTAGCCTCTGCAAATGCTTCTCGCGATTTCTTTCCGATGTCGGGCTTATTGTTGTGGAAGCAAACTCCTTTGCTATCGTGTCGATTTTGTTCTTATTATCCTTTGTTTATGCCTTTCTATTTACCTTCTTTGAATCGTTCTTCTTTTGAGAAGATCCTTTGGCCCCTACCGGTAAGACTTGATCTTTCTTGGTTGGAAAGTGACTCTCGACATTTTTCAACATGTTAAGCAAATCGGTGAAGGCGATATCTAGCTTGTTCATATGAAAAATTCACAACAATTGTGAAAGGAGTCCGGGGTGAGTGCAAGATCAAATCTTGGCTCAACTCTCCATCCATGACAAAACCGTTGTCTAATTGATCAATCAAATTGATTATGTTAAGAACTTTTTATGCATCTTATAGTGCCATTGGCCATTCTAGATCGGAAGAGCTCCTTAGATATCGATATCTATCGGTCCTACTTTCCTCACCATCAACTACTTGATGTGCGGGAATATAGTAGAAGTATCCATAGTTTCATCTTGTGGCTGAAAGCTTGTTACTCATGGATCTGAGCATGATGCGTTGAGCCAATAATGCATCATCTCTTGCCACTTTCTAAAAGTAGCAATCTCTTCCTCGAGGCATTATGCGCAACCATTGCGAGGATAGGTGTATTAAGGACATAAGATAGCTTTTTCGACTATGAGAACTATTCTCAAATTCCTTAACCAATCCGTTTAATTGATTACGATTAATTTAGCATCTAATATGCTTGCGATGATAGTAATTTTAGACATTGTAAAATTACGTAAATGAATTTGTAATTAACAACATTTTAATATACATTCTTTTATTAATTACCAAAATAAATTAGGTCTTGTTTTAAATTGGTATCTCCCACTATTTTCTTCAAACTATATTACCCTCACTTATATAGTTAAATGCAAAATCTAATTAAAGATTTGCTAGTGAGAATAAGGATCCCATTTCAAATGTATATAGCCTTGTGGTGACACAACAAACTATATATAAATAAATAGGTAGACAACTTTTGTCAATTACATCAACTATCTGACTCCTTTTCTTTTGCCTCTTAGATTATTTTGATCAGTGGTGGCACATCCAGAATCAAAATTATCTAAGTTAAGTCCCAAACCTAGCACTCCATATATTCAAAAAGAAAAATATCATCCTTGTGGTGACCAACAAAATAATATTGTTCAATTTTCTTTATAAGCATCAAATGTGATAAATTAACATCTTAAATACTTAATACTTGCCTTGTGGTGACACAACAAACTCATATTAAATATTTAATACTCTATTAATTTTATCATGCTAGAAAGCGGCGTTCGATATTCCAAATATCTTTGAGCGCTTAGGACTTAATATAAAAAAAAATGAGAGGGTTTGTTATTAATTTGTCTCATCTTGTTTAACGGCATGCACATATATATATAAAATATATGTCGTCGTATTAATTAACATGCGAAGCATGTTTGCATAATATATAATATATATAGTATAATCATGCACATATAGAATCTTTATATATTCTACGGGATTGATTATGGACTTTTATTCTAGTTTGGTTCACTAGAGCCACCACAGTGAACCAAAAGGTCAAACTCCCCAGGGTGCGAAAATAATATTTAAATATAACTATTACATTTAAACTTGGGCTCCATTACAAGCGGGTCTTCAAACGCTCCTTGCTCCTTGATCTCCAATTTTTTCAAAATAATTCTAATTATTCCTATTACAAAACTATTTTAAAATAAATAGAAACCTTGATCGTGATCGAGGGAAGTACATAGGAGGAGAGTTACAATTTACATTAAGAAAAATTAGAGAAGGCGAATCTGAGACCCCATTTAATAAAACCCATACATTCATGCATCCAACTAAAATAAAATCCAATCGCATTGGTCGATAGTCCATAATCAATCCCATTTATTATCATACACATCACCATATGCATCGATAAATAACATTCATCTTATGAATAATAAACATTTAATATATATATTGATATCATTTAATGGGCAAATTTAGTTAGTATAAAATCTATTTTTGAATCAAAATAAACTCCTTTATTTTAATCCAAATTTAAATCAAAATAAAACTATTTTATTTTAATTTATCCTATTTTTGAATAAAATAAACTATTTTATTTTAATCAAAATTTTAATCAAAATAAACTCCTTTATTTTAATTAATTATGGAATCGATTCCATGTAATAAAAAAAAATCTTTAATTAAAATAAACTCTTTTATTTTAATTAATTATAGAATCGATTCCATGTAAAAAAAAAATCTTTTATTAAAAAACACGGATATTCTTTCCTATTCACAAATAAACTCCTTTATTTTGAATAATATGAAATCTTATTTCATATTTAAATAAACTCCTTTATTTAAGGAAACATAGATTCTCTTTCTATATTCACAAATAAACTCTTTTATTTTGAATAATATGAAATCTTATTTCATATCTAAACAAACTCCTTTATTTAAGGAAAGATGGATTTACTTCCTATTCACAAATAAACTCCTTTATTTTGAATAATATGAAATCTAATTTCATATTAAAATAAACTCCTTTATTTAAGGAAAAATAGAATCTAATTTCAACTCCAATTAGTTATCATGGAATCCAATTCCAACTCTAATTAGTTAGCATGAAATTTAATTTTAAATTAAAATAAACCTTTTATTTTAAGATTAAAATAAACATTTTATTTTAAAATTAAAATAAACTTTTATTCTAAAATTAAAATAATTAAGATTATATATAGTTATATATATATATAACTATAACGTATATATATAATAATAATTATTTTTGAATCCTATTTCCTGTTTCATTCCTGTAATCTCCTTTTGAATTATTTCATTCCTGTTTCATTCCTGTAAAAACCGTGGACCATTTCTAATATAAAAAAAAAAAAATTGCCCTGCTCCTTGGTTTTTTTTTTTTTATTATTTTGATTTCCGTGACTTTGTATGCTTCCTTTTTCAAAAACATGGCAAGTTCCTTTTTTTTTTTTTTTTTTTAAACAATTCATCATAATCGTTATTAGCGAGGAAGCCGTGAACATGAATAATATATTTACTAATAAATATATTATATATATTTATTAGTCTGCAAATTTTAAAAAAAGCAGTTTTCACGTTTTTTTTTTAAATAAATTTTATCTGATAAAATTATGCCCAAATAAATTATTCTAAACACATATCAATATACATATCAAATTTAAAACAATTAATAATTAGCATAAAGTTTGGCTCTCGATACCACTTTATTGGGTTTGTAATATTCATGCGCAATCAAATTGCAAAATAATGCGAAGCGTGTAAAAATCGAGTTTAAAATTATTTACAAACCATATACCGGATCACCCTTTATGCACAATTATTAATTAAGCGAAAAGATAAAGAATAAAATCATACCCTTGAAGATCGAGCTTCCTCGGTGCACAAGTTCACCTCCAATCCTTTTCGCGTTCAACTTGAATCCACCGGGTTTGGTTCCTTCCTTTGATCAACGTTAGCCACCCATGTGTTTGGCCTCTGGGTGATCCACCAAGGAAGAATAAAATTCAAGAAGAAGGGTATTGGCTCAAACCCTAGTTTTTCTATCTCTATAGAAAGGGTGTACTCTCCTAACTATTGGAATTATTACGTATGTTGAAAAAGTCAACAACCCCTTTCACCCATAATAAGACTCCTCTTATTTATAGATGTGGGCAACCCACCTAACAACAATTAATGAATTGGGTTTTATTTAATTAATTAAATTCTTTTAATTAATTAAGCTCCCTAATCTTATTAGGGATAATTAATTAAACTCCTTTAATTAATTTTCCTTCCTAATCGATTAGGAATAAATGAGAGTACTTATATTAAATTAATTCCTAAACTCTTTTAGAAATTAAAATAATAATAATTGTAATAATATTAATAAGACTCCTCTTATTAATTTATATTTAATATTTCTAAAATATTAAATAATAAATATTAAGCTATTTAATTTATTTTATCACCATAGATTAAATTAAATATACTTAACATATTATTACGATTATGCCATTAACTTCTTAAATAATTATTCTTCCTTTTATGGTGTGACCCTTTAGGTTCTCCATATTAAACCGGTTGTGAATAAATCAATTAGAACAATTCTAATCTTATTTAAATAAATAAATTAAATAATTAATTTATTTAAATAAATAATATTTATTCTACAATAGGGATAAGCCTCCCTAGCGATCAACGACTTTCCGGATAATATAGATTTCAACATTAATCATTAAAGAACCTTTGAGTAAATAGTTACCGTATAATTCAATCCTTCCACCATCTGATGTCCCAATTAAATATAAGGCATGGAATTCTTGTCGAAGTCTTATTTTATTTAATTATATGTATTTCGATTCTTAAATGCACTGACTCCAAATAATGCAAATTAGAAACTCCTTTCTAATTTCATTACGCCTTAACCAAGGACTCTTTGGGTTGTCATTTATCGAATCACATAGGACATTTCTCTTCTTTTATTAGAAGTGGTAGATTCTTTATTGATCATACATTATCTCCATATACTGACTTATTATACCCAAGCATACCCTTTGATATACCCTAAGGGTCTTAAGGAATAAGTCAAAGTATAACTCATCATACACAAGATACTATGATGATCTTAAGTCCAAGGATCACTTGTACTACTATCACTACTGAGAATTCCTATTGACAGACAAATAAAACTCCATTAGGTATTCCTTAGCGAGCCACGTTCGATGAACTTATTCTCTAATAAGCACCTACATACTTGCTTTAGTGTCTCCACACAAATGATCATGAGATCAATCATCCTCATCCAATGAGCAAGCACAACGTATGTACCCGATCTATCCGGATTCACTAATCCCCAATTTAGTAATCCAATGATTGGAAACTATTTTAGTTTTAAGCTTTCTAAGAATTTAGATCTCATTAGAATGATCATCATCATTATTCTAAAAGCATTGCTTAAAACTATGGGTTTATCACATATTATAAAAGCGACATCATGTAGATAATTAAAAGCCTTTAATAAATTAATACTTTTTATTAATAAATGAATAAGATTGTTACAAAGTATATGCTTTATCATCAAACATGATTGGCTTGTGTGCATACTACTTTCAGTTAGTACATATATAAAGATATACATATATAAGTATATATATACAGACAGAAATGAAAACCACGGACCGAAGTCTAGGCAAACACACACAACATGACTCTCAATGTGAAGAATAATGTGTGCAAAGATGAAGAAAAAGGCTTTATAGACTATAAAAAGGCTTATACTGGGCTGCCAAAGAAGACTTCTATGACTCTAAATGGATTAACACTCGACTCCCGTCGGTAAAAATATAGCTATATGTGAGCTAACAAGTGTTTAAAATAAGAAAGAACACAATATGGGGTGTGTACAGATCAACTTTGACAGGGCTTTCTTGCCTTTTTCTCTCTTGAATATGGCCATCCCAAGCTCTATATTTATAGAGTTTGGTGGCCCTGAGTGTATCAATGGCGTACATGAGATGCACTGCGGTTGCCCGATGCCACAGGCTCCACGGTCCCGCCATCTCAAAATCGTGCACTCGCAGTGCCTTTGTGATGTCCGTTCAAACTTGCAGAACTTCAATCCGAGCATCTGAATGAGGTTTACAAGACCTTTCTCAGACCGCTTTTGTCGAGAGTTACGCAATGATATGGGATTAGGGGTTGTACGAAGTCAAGAAGAGGGGACCATGCCCATGGTCTTCAAGCTTCAAATTCTATCTGGTGTGCTGCCCTGTGTAATAATCACTCGGGATTGGAACTCTTTGGCTCTTGTGGGACATTTCTATGTTGAAATGTATGTATGAGATGTTGAGACGGCGCGCTGTGGGGTTGAGGTGGCAAGATGGCAATTTTTCCCCGCACCGGGGTTATTGATAAGTTGGTTTCATACCTACTTATTCGGTATCTGTTACTTGAATTAGTTGCTTATACTCATGTTTCTTAGTTACTTTTCATGCATTTTGTGTTTATTTTATAGATCTTATGCTTGGGAACGATGTGAGCGACTATTGGTATGAAAACGCAAGGAAAAGCAATCCGGACATCGTTTGGGCTATCATATTCATTTCATGTTCTTGGTTTGGAACTTTGATTATGTTTTAGAGCTTCTTCTTAGCTTTTTGAAACATCTTGAATCATTCCAATCGGAGTTCGGATGCAAGAGTTATGACCTTTGTACCAACGAACGTTGAATGTCACTATTTTGGATGGCCATTTGCATAGCTGTCACTTCCAACACACTTTCAGCCTTCATCCGTCCATTATTTCTCAATTATCAAAGAATGAAAGTTGTAGAACTCGTCGAGAGCTTCGATTTGATAGGTGGAAGGCCCCCTAACTCTTCCCGGATCAAACGTTATGGCCGTTTTACTAGAGGACACTGTAGCAGAAAATCCTTGGCGCGGGCGCGCGGATTTCTAGTGTATTTTAGGCGCGGCCGCGCCAATCCTTGGAGCAAAAAAACGTGATTTGATACTTGAGCGCGGGCGCGCCCAACTTCAGGCCAATTCCAGCACGGCCGCGCCACTTCAGAAGTTGACTAGGGATGACTTTTTCACTAGATAGTGCGATGGAAGCGTAACTTAGTGGGGGGTTTTCATTTAGGGCTTAAAAAAAGAGACGTATTTTCATTATGTAGAGGGACACCACCCCTTGGGGGATCAAGAAGCTAATGTTATTTTCTTTCTTCAACTTTGAACAAGTAGATTAGAGTAGTGATTTCTAGAGTTGATTAGATTGAAGACTTGAAGCGTTTGGAAGGCATTAGAGATTCAATATTGGAGTGGGAGAACAGATTTGCACTTCAATTCTCTACTCTTATTCTCTCTTTGATTCCAAATTGTATCTTATGATGTTTATTCAATATTTGGATGATAGATTTGATTTAGATATGATTTAAACTCTATTATGAGCTTGCAATGGATTAGTTATTTCTGATATACTTCATTGTTAACCTTATTGATTGTTATGGGATTGTCTATTAAGATTCATGCTTATTTTCTTAGTTGATTGGCCATCAATTAATGTGATAACCCATATGAACTTGAAAGACGAAGTATGGGTTTAGATTTGATCTTGATAGCTTGTGTTTGTATGTTCTACATGGTGATGGAATGTATGATTCGTGCTTAGGATAGACATATACCGAAGCACAATTCGTAGTCAATTGAGAACTTGAGATTAAACCCTAATTATTTGTAAATCACATAGACATGTAGTGGTTTAGGTAATGTGGGTGTTCATGTTTATTCTATCAATTGTGGATTATATGTGATATGGGTATGGTACATTGAAAGATGGCTATACTTTACTTTCGTGTTCTCAAATCGGTACAATTAGTTTGGTTTAACATGAAGTTTATGGATTTGAATGAGTCAGTAGATGAAATTGTGATCTCAGGTCTTCTTTATCTAGTCTTACTCTAGGATTAGTTAGGTTTATTTAATTCAACTGTTAAATTTATATATCGAAAATCAATCGTTTAAATAAGACTGAAATGGTTACGGGTTAGTGCTTTTGGTAAACTTTATTAGTTAATTTTCTGTGGGAACGATACTTTACTTACTCTTTATTACTTGTTGACCGTGTATACTTGCACGCATATATTGATCGGTAAAATGACCAACAAGTTTTTGGCGCCGTTGCCGGGGAATTATTTTAATAATTTTTGCCAACATTAATTCCTATATTTTTCTCTTTTCAGATACCATGGATGACTTTGCTTATCAATGGCCTTATGCAAATAGGATTCAACCAAGGGACACAAGAACTGAAGGACTCAATGTATTTTCTACATTGTCAGCACAAATTGCAACACTTTTTCGAGAGGTTGGATGTTCTTGCATTGAACACACTCGAGAGATAGCGAGCGTTATATGTGAATATTATCTTTGGCGAGCATCCGAAGTTATCGATCACGACATCGAGTTGGACAAGTACAGTTTGGGGGTGATTACCTCAACAACTATGTTTATCCCAATTATAATCAAGGTTGGGGGTATCACTCAGATTATGAATGGAATTGTAACTATCAAGACCAAGACTGAGTTCTAGGTCCAACATATCCATCAGATTTCTCATATCCACCTCCAATGTAACAAGAAGAAAATTCAAGGCTGAAGGAATTCATATCAAAAAGTATAGCAGACCATGAAGAGATGATGATGAGTCAGTAGTTATCAAGCCAAAATCTTAATAGACAGATGGAACAACTCATTAACTCCTCAATGAATGGTCCTCAATACATGGATTTTGAAACTGAACAAGATAATTCAAGATTGGAGGATTTGTGGTTCAAATTTGTAGCAACAACTGAGGAGAAGATGATTGAGCAAGATAGGTCAATTCGAAATCTGCAAAATCATATGGATCAAATGTTTGAAGCTTTAAACAATCGCCCTCCAAACAATTGGTGCTATGACATGGACGATGAAACTGATGGAGAACCAGAAGTGTACATGCCACTGAATGAACTGAAAGGAGTGGACGTTGAGGAGACAACTGGCGGTATGGAAAATGAAGAACATGAGTTGACTTTTATTATACCCTAAGTGTCTTCTCAGTTAGAGTTAAAAAATTCAGTGAACTTTGCACACCCATGTACCCTTGGTAGTCACATCCAAAGCAAGAAATTTTGCGATTATGAGGCCTCTTACAAACTATGGTGGGCAGAGGAAGAGATAATAGAAGAAGAAAAACCCGTTGAATCTTTCATGCCTCAATGCAAAAATATATTCACAGATGCAATGGGAGAAGCACCCGGCGATGCAGTAGAAATGGAGACATCATGTACAGAAAATATGCTAGGTTATTTCAATTCACAGACTTGCAAGATGGAGAACCTACCTACGCACATTGCAGTTCTAATGGATGGAGGGTTCTTATCTTATCGTAGAGGAATCGTATAGCGGTGTCAAGAAAAAGGTCCAGCTAACGGACTATAAACCGAGCGCTAGATGGGAGGCAACCCATCCAATCTTTCTCCCTCCTTATTTAATTCTTGTTTACATTTCCAATTACTTCTTCTTTTGTGTTTAATTCTTCATACTTTCCATATTTCGTAGATGTTTGATAGTTGTAAGTCTTAATAATAATTTTATTGTTTCTCCTCTCAGGTTCAATCCAATTGCTATAAGCATTCAAGATCAAACAGAAGTAAAAAAAAAAAACTGAAGCTGCCAAGGTACAGGGTAGCGCGATCGCGCCCAACTACAAGCCAAACACAGCGCGGTCGCGCCATAGCTCAGTCATAGAAAAAAAAAACAATGCTAAATTTTTAGAGTTTCTGACTCAAGCATTCGGACAGTTAGAAGCCCACACTCAGTTTCCAATTATAGAATATCTTAAACTTATCCATCGCCTGATACACCATCGGATCTTGAGGAGGCGAACGGAGATGACATTGCCACTTAGGGGAGTATTCTTTCACTTTAAATTACAACGAGGGCATTGTTCATTTTAAGTTTGGGGGTATTGGGTTTAGTTAGTAGTTTAGAGCATGCAGTGTAATTGCATCATATAGAGTAATTTCATGTTACATAAAGTTAATAGTATGTTAGTAGTTATTAGTTTAATTTTGCAGTTAATTTTTTCTTTTTGTTTACTTAATATCTGTTTAGTTGCATAACATTGCATAATCCCAGGCTTTTAGTTAGTTGAATTCTAATTTTGCCAATGATGACATAGAAATTTGATAGATTTTTGAACTTGGTTGATATCTTGAGCTTAGTTATAATTTTATTCATGATATAATTCATGCTTACTGTTTAGATGTTACCAGGTAGCACGACAATGTTCCTATTTGCTTGTTGGTTAAGATTAGCATGCTTGTCTGCTGAAAGGAAAATGTTATTTTTAATGATAGAATTGTGTAGGAAGTGAGTAATGACTATGAAGACACTGAAACTCATGTTTTGGAAACGCATGGGTATGCTTGCTTTATATAAAAAAAAAGAGAAAAAGAAAAAGATAAGAATAGAAAAAAAAGAGAAAAAAATGAATAATTATCGTGGCTAGTCTTGTTTCGGGGCATTTGTTACTTTAGTAAGTATGCCCGAGGGGATTGTCTCTACACCTTGCGCCCTAAGGTCTTAATGGTCTGGGAGTTGTTGGTTGAAAGCTCGCTATGGGGTAGCACTGTTAGCCTAATGGAATGAGACATTGTATAGTTATGGGAAATAAAAAAAAATCAATAAACACCGCGTGAAAGTGCAAAAATCGCCCTCGTGAGTAAAAATAAAGCAGAATAAACCCATTGTTGAACCTTAATTTGTAGTGATGTGTTGGAGTAGTTGATGTCTCATTAGTATATGCATTTCTTGATTTAAACTTTAATTTTATGTCTTAAGCAATTTAGCATGTGGTATCTTCACATTTGTCAAGCTTATCTGTGAACACATCACACACACACAACATCTTTATAGCAGGTTAGGATTATTTGATTGTATGTCATTATGCCTTTAGCTTAGTTTGATGCTTTGTTCTTGGATCTTGATATTTTTCTGAGGCATATCTTATTAGAATTCTCAACATGGCTGGAAATCTTGGGATTCATTGTCATAGTAGCGTAGCTTGCATAGCATGTAGAATGCATTATGTTGTGTTGCATGGGGACAAGCAACGGTTTAAGTTTGGGGGTATTTGATAAGTTGGTTTTATACCTACTTATTCGGTATCTGTTACTTGAATTAGTTGCTTATACTTATGTTTCTTAGTTACTTTTCATGCATTTTATGTTTATTTTGTAGATCTTATGCTTGGGAACGATGTGAGCGACTATTGGTATAAAAATGCAAGGAAAAGCAATCCGGACATCATTTGGGCTATCATATTCATTTCATGTTCTTGGCTTGGAACTTTGATTATATTATAGAGCTTCTTCTTAGCTTTTTGGAATATCTTGAATCATTCCAATCGGAGTTCGGATGCAAGAGTTATGACCTTTGTACCAACGAACGTTGAACGTCACTGTTTTGGATGGCAATTTGCATAGCTGTCACTTCCAACACACTTTCAGCCTTCATCCGTCTATTATTTATCAATTCTCAAAGAATGAAAGTTGTAGAGCTCGTCGAGAGCTTCGATTTGATAGGTGGCAGGCTCCGTAACTTTTCTTGGATCAAACGTTATGGCCGTTTTACCAGAGGACACTGCAGCATAAAATCCTTGGCGCGGGCGCGCGGATTTCTAGTGTATTTTAGGCGCGGCTGCGCCAATCCTTGGAGCAAAAAAACGTGATTTGATACTTGAGCGCGGGCGCGCCCAACTTCAGGCCAATTCCAATGTGGCCGTGCCACTTCAGAAGTTGACTAGAGATGACTTTTTCACTAGATAGTGCGATGGAAGCATAACTTTGTGGGGGGTTTTCAATTAAGGCTTAAAAAAAGAGACGTATTTTCATTATGTAGAGGGACACCACCCCTTAGGGGATCAAGAAGCTACTGTTATTTTCTTTCTTCAACTTTGAATAAGTAGATTAGAGTAGTGATTTCTAGAGTTCATTAGATTGAAGACTTGAAGCATTTGGAAGGAATTAGAGATTCAATATTGGAGCAGGAGAACAGATTTGCACTTCAATTCTCTACTCTTATTCTCTCTTTGATTCCTAATTGTATCTTATGATGTTTATTCAATATGTGGTTGATAGATTTGATTCAGATATGATTTAAACTCTATTATGAGATTGCAATGGATTCTATGGATTAGTTATTTCTGATATACTTCATTGTTAACCTTATTGATTACTATGGGATTTTCTATTAAGATTCATGCTTATTTGCTTAGTTGATTGGCCATCAATTATTGTGATAACCCATATGAACTTGAAAGACGAAGTATGGGTTTAGATTTGATCTTGATAGCTTGTGTTTGTATGTTCTACATGGTGATGGAATGTATTATTCGTGCTTAGGATAGACATATATTGAAGCACCATTCGTAGTCAATTGAGAACTTGGGATTAAACCCTAATTATTTGTAAATCACATAGACATATAGTGGTTTAGGTAATGTGGGTGTTCATGTGTATTCTATCAATTGTGGATTATATGTGATATGGGTATGGTACATTGAAAGATGGCTATACTTTACTTTTGTGTTCTCCAACAAACCGGTACAATTAGTTTGGTTTAACATGAAGTGTATGGATTTGAATGAGTCAATAGATGAAATTGTGATCTCGGGTCTTCTTTATCTAGTCTTACTTTAGGATTAGTTAGGTTTATTTAATTTATTAATTTAAATTTATATATCGCAAATCAATCATTTAAATAAGACTGAAATGGTTACGGGTTGGTGCTTGGTAAACTTTATTAGTTAATTCTCCATGGGAACGATACTTTACTTACTCTTTATTACTTGTTGACCGTGTATACTTGCACGCATATATTGATCGGTAAAACGACCAATAGTTATCTCTGATTTGGGCTGATAGCAGACGTTGCTTAGGATTATCTCTGAGATTGGATTGCTGTAAATGTTTGAATTCCTCAGGGTCATCTTTAAGTGTGCCTGTCTTCCCGATGTTATCTCCGGGTGTTTGGAATGAGTGCCTCGACGGGAGTTCCGAGGTTAAAGCTGATTGCATGCATTTAAAACAAGCATTTCTGGGGTTATCGCAGGAACTACAACGACATTACTTGGGGTTATCTCCAAGGATGAAACTCGGGGTTATCTCCGAGTTTGGAACTTATAATCCCGGTGTGTGTTCCGGGGTTGAGACTGAACTTCTGATGGTATCCGGAATGGATATGAGCTGTCTTCTAGGGTTATCTCCGAAAGATGAATCTGCCCTCCTGCAATGTTAGTAACAGATGTGCAGAAAATTTTGAGTGTCTACAGATGCCCCTCTTTATCATATTCATGCAATTCAAGGCATGGATAGGATAAAGAATCCTAGACACTTGAAATGCAATAAGATAAACATGAGCCATGTGCAGCAACATGATGCAAATGTATGATGCATGTGTTTTATTGGATTATTTTCCAACATGATGGGATGATTGTCGGTTCCCTGTTAATCCAGCTGGGGATGACAATCAGTGACGTCTTGGACGTGTAATCCAAGTCTTTCAGGATGTTTACGTTGGGGTTATCACCAAAGCCTTGAATCATTCATATAGACTTTACTCTGAAGATGTGCCTCTTGTGTTCCTGAGATCTGTGGGGATAAAGCTTTGTCTGTTTGAGGATGTGTATAAAATATTCCATCATCGGTCCTCTCCGATGAGGATGGTCTTCTCTGGTTTGTGTCACCAGCATATACCACGGTCCTGTTGGAGTTACTGCCAATAGTATGTATTGTCAGGGTTGCCTGACCTTCGCTGATGTGTGTATCACCGGATAGATCCCTGTTCGGTGAACTGTCAAGGCTGCTTGACCTTCATTGATATGTGTATCAATGGTTGAATTGCGTTGTTACCCCCACCGGGGAAGGTTGTGGATAAGTGCACTGATGGATGAGATCATCGAATGGCTTCCGATGCTTCGATGGGTTTACTTGCTATCGGTTGAAATGACTTCAAGGTTGCTTGACCTTCATTGACACGTACATCAATGGTTGAATTGCGTAGTAACCCCTATTGGGGGACTTTATCAATGATATCGACGTTATGACCCCTGCAGAGGGTCATGTCAATGGACAATAATGCGTTATAACCCCCCGGGCGTGGAAGGTTTTAGGTTACGACTACAGATTTGGCGAAGATCGGACTGTGTGAGGCATTGCCGAGTATGATTCACAAAAGCTGAGATCATCGGTATAGTGTACCTTGTATTTAGGCGAATACCAAGGAGTGACATGTAAAGCCATAATTTGACTTGTGACAACCAGGATTCCAAGTTATTCCGCTCAATCGCGTAGCGTTTTTATTCCTGATTTGACCTTTTCAAACAGTGGGACCTCCTTTTGCAACTCAAATCGGATCGAAATGGGAGGGTGGAACCCATGTAGGGGTGCCACAGTACACCTGCAAAGAGTCATGAAGTGGACTGCATACCAACCGTGAATATGTAAAGCCTGCATGTTGCTTTCATAAGTCACTTTCAAGTTGCGCCGTGAAGGAAATCCGAGAGCTCTTCTTTAGATCTGCTGAGTTCGGGCGACTTTCTGAAAATTTTGCCACCGTACAAGTGTTCTACATTGTCCTGGTAATGTATGCATATATTCTTTTCCAGTTTCTATCCATTGGAAAATGACTTATCACATGAAATACATCTAGACACATAGTAGTGAATATTCATACTGATATGACTTTATAAAAAATATTCAACATAGTAAATGTTAGTATTAAGCCATGCTGAACATATTGATGTGAAAAAATTTGACTTTTGAAACAGTCAAATCGGTACCTTTTACTATCATTTCTTATCCTATTTGAGGACAAATGAGTAAAGGTAAAAAAGCAAAATAATCCTAGTAATTATACTACACTTACGGATTTTCTACTATAATATATTAATGCATGTAGGATGTATATGACTGTGGGCAGGTGTGCTACTGAATGGCCACCTAGTCATGCCTATGTGCATGTGGATAGTTCTATTTACAAAGGAGACTATTGCAAAAAAATTTCAAAATGTAGGCATTGGGTAGTTATGCATTTTTAACTCTACTATAGACGTATGTTAAAATAATGCATGCATGCATTTAGTCATAAAATACATTTTGAAAAGCTCCAGGTTAAACATTACCACACCCTTTCTGAGGTGATTTGGAGACTTATTGTCCAGATATTATGGATCCGGATTAGCCGAGTATTTCCCGTAGGACCACTTCTGGTGTACGAAGAAGGGTTTCTGAAGTGCCTCGACCCCATTCTATTAGTCAACCTCGTCGTTTGGTGGAGGCGGTGATACGTCCAGTCTAGGTTGATGTGTCGGACGTCGAGGACGAGGAGGATGATGTACCGGTTGAGGCTCCCGCTCTTGCTGCATCTGTTCCCCGTAGGAATTCGCCAGGAATTCAGGTAGCGAACCCAGAGCTTCTGGGTGATTTGAGTCGACACCCTTCAGTTTACCTGCACGCAAACAAGGTATAAAGTTAGATCTTAATCTTCTTTCTTTCCTATTGATGAGGAGTCAAGGATTCTGATGTTGATCTGCATTTGATGTAGGTTCCCGGCTTTACACGTACTCGAGGAATCGGTTCAAAGATCCACTCTATGTATCAGGTTTTGCATGATGACTATAGAGCGATTGTACATGGCTGGGGATTCGGGACGTTCTTTTCCATCCTTCCCCATTGCTGTCCCTAGGGTTACCTCAGGGCATTTTCTGAGCGCTGGTTTCACCAGACTCAGTCACTCCATTTGCTGGACTGTGAGGTGATGATGACGTTGATGGATTGGTGGTTTATCACAGGTATGGAGTTTGGAGGGGTACTCATGCCTTGTACGACAGATATTACCCCGACTTCTGTCAGATCCTTGCTAAAAGTTCCGGTGGAGGTGCTCAAGGGCAGGACTATTCGTACAGGTCCTTTGAGCGTAGATGCTATGAGCGGGATGTTGAGTGAGCCCATACCCGATGATGTGAGAGTCAGGGATCGCATTCTTCGGCGATTGTTCCTGATGATCATTAAGGGCTGCTTCATAGCGGATAACTCTTCTACGGTGTTTTTCGCTTTGATCAGCGTCGCTCGACACGTGGACCATATTGGAGATTATGATTGGGGTTCCTACACCTTTGCCTACTTCCTCAGGGGAATGCGTATGCGCTCACAGGGCTTGACCGAGGCTTGGTTAGGATTCTACCCGTTTCTACTGGTGAGTATTTCTCTTGTCTTTTCCCATGTACAGGTTAAGAGTGTTAACTGATAACAGATGTTTATCTTTACATTGATAGTTTTGGGCCTATGAGAGGCTCCCATGTTTACGTCTTGTGAGTGTGTTAGGCTTAGATACCTATCCATGAGGATGGAGATGGCATCATTCCATACTGGCAGAGGTCCCTGTTGCGGAGGGTTTCACTCATTGCCGCCTATAGTTGGAGTTATTGACAGCGGATGCCATCATGTGGATTTCAGGGGAGCATTTGAGCTTTGGATTTGAGGATTGGTACCCGACTGGAGTTGAGCAAGTGATTACCACCCGTAGGATTCCTCTCTTCGTAGATGGAGGATGAGAGCTCTACTTAGAAGAGCGTGCTATCAGAAGCACCACAGGAGAGATTCTTATACCGATCTTGCCTCCTGCTAGGCATTATTGGCCTGTTTTGCAGTCACCCGTCATTGATATCCCATTGTTGGGTGTTGACGTTTTTACATTATCAGAGGGTCCCTACACTCAAGAGATGTTCCAGCATTAGTGGTTCCCTCGTACCATATGAGCCCAGACCCGCGCCACTCAGTTCATGGGGGATATGGTTCCAGGATCCATGATGATAACAGATTGACTGGCCTGTGTCACAAATCTGACTCATGTGACACAGATTGATAGTTTGACCCGACAGTTGGACCAGACACATTTCTTTATCCGGCACTTGGGCAGAGATCCTTCAGAGGTAGATACTTTTGATCCTTCCAACTCTGGCGCTGGCCCCTCAGGTGACCCATATGGTTTTGTCCATACAGATCCTCCCTTGTATAGGCCTGACATCCCTGTGGATAGAGATCCAGTGACTCAGGAGGAGTTACATCAGGTGGACAGGATTGATGATGTAGACATTGACACCATTGTCTTCTTCTGATGTATTATCGTTATCTCTTTTGATAGGCCTCTGGTAGACATTAGGTAGCTTCGCCCCATTCTCGCTATATCTTTTGATAGGCCTCTGTTAGTTGTAGGGCATTTTTGCCCCATTTCTCCGTATTTTAGCTGTATAGAGATGTATTAGATGATGATATACTTAAGAATGTATGTACAATTTTCCATTCCCTATATCATATTGCCATCTATTATATCATGCATGTTATTATGTTATGCATATGTATGTATATCCAAAGATATTCAACATTGACCCCTTGATGGTCTTATGGCACGGCCCGTACAGATGTCTTCTTCGACAGTTAGTCGTATTGATCATACCCCACCATTACTGGTGGTATCTGGTATGTGATTGTTGTATGATAGTATGTCACCATCGATTGGGTGATCAGAGATCATTTGCAGAAAGATACTATGACCCTCTTGATGTTTCAGGTTCCCGTAGGATTCGTGGAGGGCATGTTGGAGCACTGGGTATCAGTGAGACATGTTTTTCGATTTGGGACCCAGGAGTTGACTCCTACTCTAGAGGAGTATGCACATTTAACGATGTTGCCACTGGATGCACCTTGCATGCATATGGCGATATTGGAGACATGAGTAGGTGCTTCATGACCCTCCCCTCACTAGATTGAGGCGTAGGGTGGTGCGTGATGAGCTCACATCCGCCACGTGATATCCCAAAGATTTTTCTATTTGATAGATTTGGCTCGAGGATAGTTATACACGACATTCCGTGGATTCACCACACCGGAGGATCATCATGCGTTTGCCGAGTGGATGTACTGCTATTGTGCATACTGTTATATGTCTACATGCCACGGTACATGGATGAGTTGGATATAGGAGTTATCATGGCAGTGAGAGCTCTCAGGGAGGGTCACACCATTGTACTGATGATTATAGCAGAGACTCTGAGGTTAACCACATACTGCTGCACTTATCTGACGGGAGTGTTTACAAGCAGCTCAGTCAAGCTGTATTTGTGGTTTATGTCACACTTGATACCAATTGGCACTTTCAGACCGTATGGGTATTGTTTCACCCATGATATAGCCATATCATACTCCTTTCAGCCTACAGAGTGTATAGATGCTGCATCTTGGTCAGCATTCCTAGCAGGGATCGAAGATCCATTTAATATATTGTAGTGTACAGGGCTAAGCTCACCCTACAGCTTCATCACTCATGCTCCGAGCATGGATTATCTCCCTCTAGCTGGTTTGAGAGGCATGATCACTTACCAAGCACTGGTTGTGATGTGTCAGTTTGACCAGTTCTAGGACTTCCATCCTTTTGAGGGGGCATCGAGTCAGCGCTTCGCTTCTCGCCACTTATCAGCAGAGGATAGATCCAAGTTGTATGCCTGTTGGGATCAATGTGAGCTAGCTGAGTTTTCCATCAGCCATCCGGGTTTTTCTGCAGAGTATTCCGCATGGATGGAGACAGAGACTGCATCGGCTGCGGTAGTATACATAGTGCAGGGGATTGATTTCGACGATGAGGAGTCTATAGAGGAGATTGATATTCCCATCGAGGAGGATTTGACTACTGGGTTTCCAGCATTTGTGATGGATTCTCCCACTACTAGTGCTACTGTGATTCAACATTCAGCACAGTATCTGGAGCAGAGTCTACATCTGATGACCTTTGAGAGTGATCAGGCTAGGGCCTTGATGTTAACAGCTCTTGATGAGAGAGACGTAACTTTATTAGAGAGACGAGGCCAGATCAGCCAGAGATGCATTGATTGTGAGAGCGAGATGCTCCCCATCTCCGCCGGGATGTGGCCATTCATGCATAAGACTTCAAAGAGATCCCTTACGATTGGCATCCTTGCTGATATGAGTGCATACATTGACGAGCATCATGCCACTATGCAGTTAGCCTCGAATCTACTAGCTCGTGTAGATACCATTGGGTAGTGACCTTGCAAACATTACCTCCTTCTTCTGAGAGGGATGCTATGTTAGATCCGATAGTCCGTGATACACACGTATCCGTAGATAGACTTGTATTTTCCTTCACATGCACTAGCTTAGCCATTTTGTCATGTATAACACATATCAGATATATCAAACAATATTATATATGGCAGGAAATATATTTTGATTCACTTCCCTTTCAACAGTTGTGCCTTGATACTTGCTTGATATATTTGCCTGCTTTCTTCGTGGCTTGTGATCTTGATGTATTCTCGACCTCATCCTCGATGTGTGGACATTGAGACGTTGCGAGATCTTCTAAAATAATCATTGATCCGTGTATATCCCTACCATCTTTGGTGTCTTGGGACCGGTTTTTGTATGGAAATGTGGAGAGGAGTGTGGCTTTTCCTCTCTCGAGATCGACCGCACTACGATGGTCGCCAAGATTCTATTTAAGAGGAGCCTAGTTAGTTCCATCTCTTATGGATTGGTGTTGCTCTTTGAGGCACAACTGCAGCTTAGATGATCGTTGAATCTCTTATTTATGAGGAGGGGTTAGGTAGTTCCATCCCTTTGGTCTAAAGCCGATGAAATGTGGTGGATTGAAATTTGATCCCAGTACCGGATGACAAGTCTTTATATTTTGGCAGGGGGTTAGACCGAACCATAAATGGTTGTCTACATACTCGTATTGAAGAGGAAATCAGGTCTGCGTAGTTCAAACCTGGTGTAAGAGGTTCAACGCTGAATGGTGTAGAAGCTTTATTGATGAAAAAGGGTGTAGAAGTATTTTTATTTTTGTTTTTGTAGAGAAAGGTATAAATGTTTTTGTTATTTTTTTATTGCGATCGGGCCATATAGAGTATGCTTTCCTACGTACTCCCGGGTATCAGGGAGATCAGGTCGACGTAGTTCGTCCCTCGTGACGATTTATAAATTAAGAGAAGAGAAGTCCCAATCCCATGTGCAGCTATATTATGGGAAAGAAAAGTTTGATCCCATGCTTGGGACAAACTGCAGGTGTGAAAAAGTTTGATCCTATCTTCAGGACAAACTACAAGCGTAAAAAAGTTTAATCCCGTCTTCAGGATAAACTGTAGGTGTGAAAGGCTCAATCCCTGGGGGGATAACCAGAATTGTATGAATGGTTTGAAATGAGGTGAAACCAGGCTGCTGGTTTGAAGTGTATGTTTCCTTGAGGGGCAGAAGAGTATGTAAAAAGGGTTAGAAAATTGGAATAACTGGTGATCAGATGATCCAAAGTCAGGATGTTTGCTTGATGATAACCTCAGACATAGTACCGTTTCACGGTATCCGAGTTGATGAGCTGTGGAAATTCATCGTCGTCTATTTCCTGTAGTCTGAGAGCACCTCCTGTCAATACTTCCTTGACAACAAATGGGCCTTCCCAGTTAGGAGCGAATTTTCCCTTAGATTGATCTTGGTTGTCAATGATCTTCTTTAAAACCAAGTTATATTGTTTAAACTGTCATAGCCGGACTTTCCTGTTGTAGGATCTTTCGACCCTTTGCTGATATAACTGACCATGGAAGATAGCCGCGGTTCGCCTTTCGTCTATTAGAGACAATTAGTGATACCTGTCTTGTACCCATTGGTCTTCATCCAGCTGAGCGTCCATTAACACTCTGAAGGATTCCATTTCCACCTCTATGGGGAGCATGGCTTCCATCTCATAGGCTAATGAGTAGGAGGTTGCCCTAGTGGAGGTACGCATTGAAGTTATGTAGGCTAATAAAGTCAGAGGCAAGAGGTCAAGCCATCCTTTGTGATCGGCGGACATCTTTTGCATGATCTTCTTGATGTTTTTATTAGTCATTTCAACAGCACCTCATCTTTGGACGGTAGATGACGGAGTTAAGGTGTTTGATGTGGAATTTACTGCATAACTCCTCTATCATTTTGTTGTTGAGGTTCTTAGCATTGTCTGACACAATTACCTCTGGTTGTCCATATCGACAAATGACATTGTTTTTGATGAAAGCAATGATAACTTCTTTGGTAACCCTGGGGAAAGAGGCTGCTTCTACCCACTTGGTGAAGTAGTCGATCATGGTGAAGATAAAACGATGTCCATTACTGGCTTTGGGCTCGATGGGCCCGATCACATCCATTCCCCACATTGAGAAGGGCCATGGCGAACTCATATTGTGGAGTTCCTTTGGAGGGGCGCGGATGGCATTTCCATGAACTTGGCATTGATAACACCTCTTGACGTGATCATCACAGTCAGCTTTGAGTGTAAGCCAATAATATCTTGTTCTGAGGATCTTCTTAACAAGTAGGGGTCCACTCATGTGTGGGCCACATACTCCACCATGGATCTCATTCATGAGCCTCCGAGCTTGGTCATTGTCCAGACATCTGAGGAGACCTAATCATGCATCTCTCTTGTAGAGTGCATCTTCGCTCAGGTAAAATTTCATAGCCATTCGATGGATCCGCCTCTTTTCAGTTGGGCTCGCCTCAGTGAGTGTAGATCCATCTCACAGATACTCCTTGATATGTTGATACCAAGGGTTATGGATTGGAGGTAGCTCATCTGATACTTCTCCAACATAGTTTCCATAGACTGGGGCCTTTTGCAGGGAAAATGTGATGTTTGGCATGTCTTCCTTGTCAGGTATGTGAATCAAGGAGGCCAATTTTGCTAGCGCATCTGCAAAATCATTCCTATTACGGGAATGTGTAGAAAGGAGATTTCTTCAACTCCAAAGCCATCTCAGAAACTTGCCGATGGTAAGGCAAAGAAATGTAGTTCTTTGGTTTGATAGATTCCTGTGGATTATTTGATTACCAATTCGGAATCCCCAAAGACAGTTAACCGCCTGATGCCCATTGAACAGACAAGTTTTAGCCCCATAATACAGCCTTCATACTCAGCTGTGTTGTTGGTGCTGACAAACTACAATTTGATGGTGATAGGATACTGCTCCCCCGTACCAAACACTAGAACTGCTCTAGCTCCAGAGCCTTCTATGTTAACAGCTCCATTAAATTACATTTTCTACGTACGGCATGCATTGTACTGATGGTGTTGCTGAATTGTCATAACCCCTTCATCGGGGAAGTATGTTTCCAAGGGTTTGAAGTCCCCTGCAGGTGCGGTGGCGAGTTGATCCGCAATTCCTTGACCTTTGATAGACTTTTGCGTCACGTAGACGATGTCAAATTGTTGCAGAATCAATCGCCATCCGGATAAATGATAATTTAAGATGGGCTTAATGAACACATATTTGAGAGGATCCACGGGGATATGAGATGGGTTGTGTGACCATGGAGGTAATGTGTAAACCTCATGGAAGCCCATGCTAAAGCACAACAAGTCTTCTCAATCGAGTGTACTTGTGTTCACCGATTACGAATCTTTTGTTGAGGTAATAGATAGCTCGCTTCTTTGCCTCTATCGCCTTTTTCTGTCTCAAAGATGCAACCCATGGCATTGTCATTAATGGATAGGTACATGAATAGGGGAACATCATCCCTGGGAGGTACCAAAATAGGAGCATTAACCAGCTGCTCTTTGATTGTAAAGAAGGCTTTCTGACACTCATCGTTCTATTTCACGGAGGAGTTCTTCCTTAACAACTTGAAGATGGGTTCACAGGTTGCTATAAGTTAACAAATAAACCTGCTAATGAAGTTGATTCTTCCCAAGAATCCTAGTATTTCCTTCTCTGTCTAAGAAATGGGCATTTTAGTGATGGCCTGGATTTTGGTGGGATCCAGCTCAATCCCTTTGTGGCTGACTAGGAAACCTAGCAACTTTCTCGATTTAACAATCAAAAGGCGCACTTGGTCGGATTCAACTTCAAGTTGTACTTACGCAACCTGTTGAAAAGCTTTTTGAGATGGTCTAAGTGGTCTTCCTCCCTTAGGAATTTGACAATGATGTCATCCACGTAGATCTCTATCTCCTTGTGCATTTAATCGTGGAAAAGAGCCATCATAGCTCGCTGATAGGTTGCTCCGGCATTGATGAGGCCAAATGATAACCGTCTATAAAAAAAGGTTCCCCAAGGCGTGATGAAAGCAATTTTCTCACGATGCTCCTCAGCGACCATAATCTGATGATACCCTATGAAGCAATCCGCAAAGGAGTACATGCCGTATTGAGCAGTATTATCAATGAGAATGTGGATAAATAGCACGAGAAGGCTATCTTTAAGGCAAGCTTTGTTCAGGTCCTGGTAATCCACGCAAACTCGCACCTTTCCTCCCGATTTAGGCACGAGAACTATGTTGGATATCCATTCAGGATATTTAGACACCATGATAATGCAAACTTGAAATTGTTTCACAATTTCTTCTTTCACCTTTAAACTCCACTCAGGTTTCAATCGCATGAGCTTCTGCCTGACTGACTTGAATCCCTCTTTAATGGGAAGGCGATGAAGGACAATGTTAGTGGACAAACCCAACATGTCTTCATGAGACCATGCAAGCACATCCTGGAATTGAGTTAGTAATATAACCATGTCATTCCGTTGGTTTGGGGTGAGGTCTGAACCAATCTGGTTTAACTTAGGGCTTTCTAAGGTTCTGAGATTGAAAGAAATGGTTTGATCAAGGTTAGATTTTGGTTTATCTTCGACCCATTCTTTGATCTCCTGAGGTATCTCAATATCCTCTTGGATTTCCATCAAGTCTGAGTCCAACTTTTCATCAAAGTTACAGTCTTTGTGGAGAAAAGGCACCTCATCAGCAAGTACAAGCACATCTAAATTCAGAGTCCTGAAACAAAATATACTTTCACTTAATATATGAAACTATTTAATCATACAAAAGTGTTAGCATGTACTGATAAAATAACTACTAATACTGTTCAGAAAAGTAAGTAATTAAAGTTATCTACAGGGCAAAGGAATTTCTGCCCGTTTTACCCTCGTCGACCAATGCATGGAGTATTGCTCCAATTGTCGAGGGTAAAGTCCCGATGGACTTCAGTGATGGAGGGGCTGTCATTGTCCTCCTTTTCCCGAATGATGACCATAACATCTGGGCAATCATCGTCTGGGGTGTATCTATTTGTATGTTCATTATGGATAATGATATGTATGCCTGACATCATCAGGGCAATGTCATGTTTACGTTTTCATTCCTTCTCTTCTACTTCGGGATCAGGAATCAGGATCTCTTTTGCTTTAAACGATACTAGTTTGGGAAATAGCATAGCCATAACATGGGCTGGCACCTTTACCGGAGACAGTATCAGCTCAGGAGTTGCAGGTGGAGATAATCATCGTGTGGCGGGAGCTTGAGGAATATGCTTATGCTTATGAGGATTCCTATGACTGGAACTGGCAGAATAGCCTAGTCCGTCTATCCCAGTTTGAATGGACATTTGAATTGGTTGCTTAATACCCTGCTGATTTTACCCAATTTTGTCCAGCCGATGACCCAATGACATCATTTCTTGTAGCCGCCGCCATCACTTCAAAGAAAATCTTGGGTACGGAAGTGGCGCCCAATAGGATGGTATTGTGTTGCTCACTTCCAAAGTATGAAAAAATTCGGCCGGCTCAACTTCTCAATTGAAGTCGATGATTGGTAGGTCTCCTTGTTCAGACATTCCAAACCGCCGACCGATAAAGGACTAGGCTATTGTTGATAATGTACTTAAGTTGTTGATGAAGTGTAGAAGGGACGACTCCAACCATGTTGATCCATGGTCTCCCCAATAGCAGGTTGTATCCTGAATCTTTCTTGAGGACGTGAAAGGATACATTGAATGTATTTGGACCAATCTCTATTGGCAGCTCAATCTCTCCGACAAAATTTCGTCGGGATCCATCAAAAGCTTTGATAGTCATATGGCTACTTCGAATCTTCTTGAGATTGACGTTCATATTTACCAAAGTGGCATAAGGATAAATATTCAGAGACGAACCTCCATTTATCAAACCTCCAGCTAACACATACCCGGAGGACAAAACTGTAATGTGCAATGGCTTGCAATGATCGGTCTATTCGAGCGGTATGTTGTCATCAATGAAAGATATCACATTGTTGTTAAAAATGTGATCAACCAGGTGTTGAAATTTTTCCACATCCACTGATTTTGGTAAGTATGCTTCTTCCAAAACCTTCAATAAGTTCTTCCTGTGATCCCCGGAAGAGAAAACTAAGTCCAGTATTGAGATTTGATGTGGAACTTCTCTTAAGCTTAAAACCACCTTGGCTTCATTATGGTCCATAGTGCAGAGGAATATCTCAATCTTCTCTATGGGAATCTTCCCCTTTGCTTTTATGGTGGGCTTCATCGCCCTCTGAGGAAGATAAAGTGGATTTTCCTTCGACACTGTAGCAGTAGTATGAGACGTGGATTCTTCAGCTTCTCCATAATTCCATGGAACTTTGTGTAGGCTGACAACAGTATACTATGATTTGAAGGGTAAAGAAATTGGCTCTGGTACAGCCATTTTCAAAGGATTATCACCACCTTTGAGTTGAATTGCTTGCATGGGAAATGGCCCGATAGCCTCATCAGCCTCATCGGATATAACTGCTACTAATCCCTTCCATTTGGAAGGACAGGTATTCCCACTCTCGAGTAGCACAGTGTCATCGTCTACCAACTGCAGGACAACGCTGTCAATTAGATTCTGAATAAGGTGGCGGAGTGCCCAACATTCTTATGTGTTGTGACCGCGAGAATGTGAATGATATTGACATACTCCATCAGAGTTGAATCGTCTTGAACGGGGATTAATTGGAGGTAGAAGGGAGGTGATTCTTCCTTCATTGATTAGCATCTGAAATATCTCCTCCATAGGTTGGCCCCGATATGTAAATTCCCTTTTATTAGCAAAATCCCTACGGCCTTTAGCACTTGCTCTCTTCGCAACCTTGTCATCCAGTGCTTCACTTTCTGAAGGTGATGATGGAGCATTCATAACAGAAGGAAGGAGATGAGGCATGCTCTGGGCCGATTAATCAAGCGTGTGACTTGATGTCGATGGATCACCGCCTTACGCCAATTGTTCAACTTGCTTACAAAGAACTTTCATCTTTCATTCCATAGCAAATTCAAAATTTGTGTAATCCCATCTATCAACACCGTCTTTGATGGTATGGGATGATTCATCAGTAAAATTGGAACTCTGTCCACTGATCCAACTAATCATATTGACCTCTTCATCTTTGTGTTGAGGAAGAAGGTTGTCTTGCACATGAGGTTGATCTGGTTTGGTAACCACGATCTCACTATTGTGTATTAAATCTTGGATCTTGTGTTTCAAGGCCCAACAATCTTGAGTATCATCTCCAGGTGCCCCGGAATGATAAGCACACTTCCTAGTAGCATTGAAACCCCTCCCATTAAGGTTGGCTGGTGGAAGAAGATGCGTGATTTTCTTTTGAGTATCAGAAGAGGAAGAATATTCTCAAGCGAGTCCCCTAAGGGTGTGAACGTTCGAGGGCGCTTTGCTTCTCCACCTTTAGGCAATGGAGGGTTTGAAGACTGTGCTTGAAAAGGGGAGTAGTTTCTCCTCTTTATAGGCATATTTTGATTGCCTTTTTTACCTTGTAGTATCAAGGAAACATCCTCCTCTTTCTTTTTATGGACCCTCCGGAGGTTGTTTCCATAAGTTCCGGACTGGATGTGCTCAGCAACTGCCTGAAGAGCGGCTAGGTCTTGAATCTTTCCTGACTTCAACCCCATCTCAGCCATCTCTCCATGTTTGATCATTTCGTAAAATGGTTTGCCAATACCAAATAAAGACTCTTTCATAGAAAAAGAGCTTCAGATGTCTATGAAAGGTCATGACCATTTTTTGATTCCATCATGGAAGGAATAACTTGAGCAGCAAGGCACCTCCACCTTTGAGCATACTCTCTGAAACATTCATTGGACTGCTTTCGACCTTGTAATCGAGTACTTTGGTCAGAGCCATCTGAGATTGAAGTCAGATCGAGTGAGGAAGGTGTGAGCTAGCTCTTCCCAACCATGGATCTTTGAGTTGTCTAACTGGGTATACCATGAACGGGCTTCTCCAATGTAGACTCTCTCTCGAACAAATTATATTCTCGAGCTTTTTGTTTTCTGCATAAGATCCAAGTTCTCTAATGAACACCTTCAAATGTGGGTAAGGATCCCCTAATCCATCATACTTTTCAAAATCAAGGGTTTTAAATTTCTCTGGATAATGAACACCAGGGAATATGCAAAGATCAACATATGAAACACTCTCGTGTGTTCCAATCCCCTTGATAGAACAGATGGTTTCTTCCATTTGAAGGACCTTCTTCCTGATATCACCGGTGTCTGGATCTCCTTTAAGATGGATGTTTTCAGGGTCTTTGTTGGTCGTATCAAACTGAGGTTTCAGACTTGTTTTATCCAAACCTTGAGTTCCCCTTTGTGCAGAGGATTCTGTATGTGTAGGCATCTTTGAGCTCTGAGTAGACTGTTGCAATTCTTTAAGCAGAACAACCAAATCTGTAATTTATTTACTTAATCCGTCAAATTCTTCTTGGGAAACAAGATTAGACCGTCAAAGAAGACATGATCGGTCAGAAGCTTGTGGCCTTTTTTGGATTTTGAGCGGTAATGTGCCCAATTGTTTCCCTACAAAAACTTATATAGTTTAGTCTTAGGGATAATGTAAATGTTTACATGCTATCATAATGTGTCCATTTTAGGAATATTATCCTATAAAAATAGGTGTCATGTGATAGTATGTCATGTATGTGCAAATATTCTTCATATTTTCCATTACATAAAGATGAACATGGAATAAAATTACAAGTAAATGCTTTTACAAATAATAGAAAAATGGAAAGCATGAAGAGACTTTCCTCCGCGTTTGGTTTATCAGAGGCTGACCTATCTTAGGGTTACTATCACGACTTTTTGGCATGAAGGTTCCCAAATCATCGCAATTTATTTCACGGGAAGTTAATCCGGTCTTTCAACTGGAGAGAATCTAGGTGGTGCCATTCCCGAGCCTCGTTGGAATTAGTCTACCTACGAGTCCAGTAATCAAACACCAACAGGATAGCCTCCTGGTGGAGGAACCACACAACATTCATTCACATACAACGTGTCTCACCGTTTATGAAAATGATGACATGTGTGAAGCACTAATATCACAGATAGATATATTACAGTGCAGTAAGTAAAATGCATTCGTACACATTCATCATAAATTTAAATGCAACATTCACACAAGCATAGAATAGTTTTGAAAAGCTTGTAGTAGCAGCTTAAGCCCTCTTACTGGTGTCCCCAGCAGAGTTGCCACTTGTCGACGTCGGGATTTTTATTTGTCCCTTTTCTGTTCTTGTTCTTTGGTGTTCTCATGTTATGTGAGATTTGTTTAAAAAAACAAGTGTAAAAGATCCGACATGTATCATGTCGACAATTTGACTGTAAGAGTCGCTAGTTGGTGTTTTTAACTGGTTGCAATAATGCAACCGAGAAAAGGTTTGCACATTGACCCAGTGATGTGACACTGCTAAATGGGTTTGTGAAACCTAGATTTATTTGGGTTCGGGGGCTTGATTATGCGGAGGGAAGGTGTTAGGCACCCCTCGACATCCGTGTTACCACGGTGACCACCACTTTTCAAAAAACTGTTATATGAATGTCTGTGTGTGTGGATCAATGTGCAATTTATTTGGAAGTAGTGCGAGGCCTCGTTCGCACCTATATACAAAGGGTTTGAATTTGTATGAAAAAATCAGTTTTAAACATGATATAGCAGTGAAGTTTTGTAAAAGAGGTTCTTCAAACACTGCTCAATAGTAATTGAGACATTTTCATACTTCCATTTTATTATTAAATGTTCTGCTTGATTATTTTTATTTTCGAGATGCGAAGCATCTTCGAGAAAATAATATATAGCAGTGCCGAACTCCTCATGGGCATGAAAGCCATCTAATTACATTCAAACACCGTGAATAATTTACAAGCTGCTTACAACCGAAAATGTCCATCACGGGAACCGAATCTAGATTCAGTAGACTGAACCTGTGATCACATGATTCCTAGGCTCACATGATGTTGCAGCTTTATATGAAAAGCAATAAGCGATTATATATATATATATATATATATATATATATATATATATATATATATATATATATAAGCTGTAAATATATATACAGACATGATCAACCACCACGAAGCACCTCCATGGGGGATCAAAATGTAAATATATAAAAGCGGTATATATATATATATATATATATATATATATATATATATATATATATATATATATATATATATATATATACATGATCAACCACCATGAAGCACCTCTCCATGGGGATCGAAATGTAAATAAAGAAATAAATGCTATCAACTGCCATGAAGTAAACTCCAAGCGGGACTTAATGTAAAGAAAGCAGTAAAAACGATCAGCCGCCATGAAGTAAACTCCAGGCGGGACAGAATGTAAATAAAGCAGTAAAAGGCCACGAAGTAAACTTCAAGCCTGATAGAAATGTATATAAATATAAGAGGTAAACGCATAGGATGTTTCTCAATCCCGGCTCGGTTTATCATTTCAGCGATTTGATATATCTCAATCACTGAAATGATAAACCGAGCTGGGATTGAGAAACATCCTATGCGTTTATCTTATATATATATATATATATATACAAATAGAAATGAAAACCACGGACCTAAGTCCGGGCATACACACACAACACGACTCTCAATGTGAAGAAGAGTGTGTGCAAAGATAAAGAGAAAGGCTTTATAATGTGTAAGAAGGCTTATAGTGGGCTGCCAAAGAAGACTTCTATGACTTTAAGTGGATGAACACTCGGCTCCCGCCGGTAAAAATATAGCTATATGTGAGCTAACAAGTGTTTAAAATGAGAAAGCACTCAATATGGGGTGTGTACAAAGCAAATTTGACAGGGCTTCCTAGCCTTTTTTCTCTTGAATATGGCCACCCCAAGCTCTATATTTATAGAGTTGGGAGCCGCAGATGTACCTGTGGCTGCCGCAGATGCACCTGCGGCTGCCAGGGGTTCCCCGGGCTCCGTGGGTCCTGCCGTCTCAAAGTACGTTCAAGCGAGCAACGTGATGTCCGCTCGAACTTGCAGAACTTCAATCTGAGAATCCGAATGTGGTGTACAAGACCTTTCTCGGACAGCTTTTGTCGAGATTTACGCAATGACATGGGATTAGAGGTTGAAAAAAGTCAGGAAGAGGGGACGATGCAATGGTCTTCAAGCTTCAAATTCTATCCGGTGTGCTGCCCTGCGTAATAGTCACTCGAGATTGGAACTCCTTGTCTCTTATGGGACATTGTTGTGTAGAAATGTATGTATGAGATGAGACGGCGCGTTGTGGGGTTGAGGTGGCAAGATGACAATTTTGCCCCTCACCGGGGTTATCTCCGGTTTGGGCTGATAGTAGATGTTGCTCAGGGTTAACTCTGAGATTGGACTGCTGCAAATGTTTGAATTCCTCAGGGTCATCTTTAAGTGTGCCTGTCTTCCCGGTGTTATCTCTAGGTCTTTGGAATGAGTGCCTCAGTGGGAGTTCCGAGGTTGAAGCTGATTGCATGCATTTGAAACAAGCATTTCTAGGGTTATCGCCGGAACTGCAATGGCATTCGTTGGGGTTATCTCCAAGGATGAAACCCGGGGTTACCTCCGAGTTTGGAACTGATAATCCTGGTGTGTGTTCCGGGGTTGAGACTGAACTTCCGGTGGTATCCGGAATGGATATGAGCTATCTTCCAAGGTTATCTCTGAAAGACGAATCTGCCCTCCTGCAATGTTAGTAACAGGTGTGCAGAACATTTCGAGTGTCTACAATCAGTTTATAGCCTTCCAATAAAAGAATCCATGATCAGAAGTCAAGGATCAAAGCTAGAAAGATGTATAAACCCTAAACTTGAAAATCATGTGATCTTATGTTTGATGTAGTGATTTATTGTTTAGAACAGTGTTAGAGTGTGTCAATTAGTGATCTAGGTTGTTATTTCCTAGATCCATAATATCTAGTGTTCGAAAATCAAGTTTTTAGAAATCTGGAAAAACTGGAAAAAAAAAGTTGTCTGACAGCCTAATGTCAGAGGCTGTAGATCCTTCCCTGTTAATGATTTGTTCTGTTTTAAGTTACAGACTTGTACTATGTTGTAAGGGCTTTGATCTGGAACTTGAATCAAGGTCAGATCAGGTCTAGAACTCAAGATATGAATGGTCAAAGTACGTTGACCGATCAAAAAATCTGAGTTTCTGGGCAACCCAGAAACCCAAATTTCATCTAACAGGATTTTGCAGGCTTTAAATCTTGCAGTATTTTATGTTTTAGGTCATGTTGTTGGTTTGATGTTGTAGACTGGTTTATGAACTACAAATGCATGCTATTAGATCGCCTAGATTAACAACAGAATTGAAGATATTTGTGGTCAAACAAGGGTTGACCGACTGCCCGGATGAAGATTTTGGAAAAACCCAGAATCTTCAAGAACATGTTTTCTGTCAGAGTTTGACCAGCTTTAATCTTTCATATGTGATATTGTAAGATGGTTCTAATGCTATGTTATTGTACCCTGACATCTCTACTACAAGTTTGAACTCATAGATCACACAAACAATTCCTAGAATCAAAGTTACAGAGCACCAAAGTAGGTACCCTACAACAGTTCTTCATTTCTGGAAAACCCAGAAATGAAGAACAGCTCTGACAAGTATTTCTAGAGCTTATATCTTGCTCGTTTATTGTTGTATGGCCATGAAATCAATTGGTAATGGTAGTATTACACTTATACTACATGATTAACACCATTAGTTACCCATAGATCATCAAGAACATGGAATTAAATAAGGTCAAACCTAGTACTTTGATAGCTGTCTATGAATTTCTAGGCAGGCTCAAGAATACTCAAGAACACCTATAATGATTTTGGCTACGTCAGCTATAGCACCTCTTTTAGCGACATTTAATTTCTAAAAATTATTATTTTATTAAATAATTAGATAAAAATAGTTTTTAATTATTAAAAATACATAATAAATTCCTAAAAATTATTTTAAAGCCTACAAATGGGTTTTAATAATTTTGAATATATTTCATAAATATTTAATATTTTTG
Organism: Panax quinquefolius; assembly: GCA_020205615.1. Classification (NCBI taxonomy): domain Eukaryota; kingdom Viridiplantae; phylum Streptophyta; class Magnoliopsida; order Apiales; family Araliaceae; genus Panax; species Panax quinquefolius. Next base: position 109,563,619 of record CM035155.1, on the reverse strand, counting down.
GAATATTAATGGTATTTAATTTATTTAATTATAATATTAAATAAATTATTTAAAAATGATTTTAATATATGAAAAATCATTTAAAAATATATTATGGTATAGGAAAATATTTTAAGTTTTTTCAATAACTTTTAATATTATGTGATGAATTTCATTAATAATTTAATATTAATGGTAATTATTTTATTTAATAAATATATTAAATAAATTATGGAAAAATAGAATTAATGATTTAAAAATCATATAAAAATGATTTAAGTGTTATAAAAATATTTAAAGTTATAAAATATAACTTTTGATATTTTAGCATGAAAAATATTAATATTTAATATTAATGGTAATTATCGATAATTGATTTAATCGCTTTTAAAATCATATAAATATGATTTTAAGGTATTAAAAATTCTTTGTGATATTATAAAAATATTATAATATTATGTTATTATTTTCATTAATATTTAATATTAAATAAATATTAATGATAAAATAATATTATGGTATTTATATTACATAAATACGATATTAATGATTGGAAAATCATGATAAATAGTAATAATTATCTGAAAATTATTACGAGCTTAAAAAAAGTATTTTGATTGATAATTAATTATCTATGATATTTGTGAATCGGTTTAGGCAGAGTCTTATGGATATTAGGCTCGAGAATTATCTGACTAGGTCGTCGGGATGTCAGGATTGTGCCGAATTCAACTTAGACTGCAATAGTCTGACTTGATACTAGGTCTTATGTGTTGTATAGACTGATAGGGTTATGTGTTATGTGTTTAGGTTATTCTATATTTATATATAATAGTATTATACTATGATGTTATTATTCTAACTTGGAAATCAATATTATTAAAATTAGGTCTTCAGATAAAGCTAGATAGATCGCGTAACAGTAATCAACCGAACAGACAAGTTTTCCTTAACTCAACTTCTAGTTGTTTATTCAAATATGCGTATGGATAATCATTGTTGATTACCATGTTTATGAATTGTTGAATCGTACCCTGTGCATATTGCATGTTTTTATCAGGTATGAAAGGCTGATCACCTTCATTACCATTCTGTCCAGATATAATTGATATGTTCATGTACAATGTTCGTTCAGCTATGAAAGTTTGTTTATGCTAGTTCACAATTATATTATAGAATTTTAGCTAGCTTATCGTTCAATTCTTTCTATCATGATATATCCTTAATTTATTGAACTTAAACTTGCTAGGCAAACCTGTTGCTCACCCTTGCTATGTCATGATAAACATTGCAAATTAGGTGAATACGTTGGATACAAAGAAAAGACAAAGCCATATTCAGCTTGGGATTATATGTGCGGCTAATTTGTAATAGTATTGTATAATAATAATATTGTATGTTAGATAGGATATTGATTCAGGTATTATGTAAAGGTTCTCGGCCTTGGGATTAGTGTGTAATGTTTATGTATAAACAATTTATGTTTATATCTTCCGCAATAGTTATAGAATAGTATACCAGATTCGTGGTGATTTGGGACCCGGATTTGGGGATGCTACAGTTGGTATCAAAGTTGTTGGTTATGAACCTTAGGTAGGGTTACCTGAGACTAATAACCGCAGTGATTAGGATATGTACTAATTCAAATAGAGTTAGTATGTCGGTAAGATTCAAAGATGAATCTCGACGGGTTATAAAGACACGAAGTTCCCTAACTCTGATAATAAAGGTGAACAGTAATGGTTGATAGATAGAGTCTAAAAGACTAAAGGTACAGGGATAGGAGATCGTCAAACAAAACGATCATAATATAGAAATGAATCATAATATATACGATGAGATCACCCTGTGATCTGATAAAGTTATGACTGGGAACATAATCAATCAAATAATTAAAAAGTTTATAGCAAGAATGTTGTGTGTAAGTTGTACTATGAATTGGTATAGATTCAGGAAAGGATTATGAATACAGATTAAATGAAATTCATATTTAGAAGGGAATATGATTAGGTAGGGATTTTAATTAAGGACTCATGTCAGCAGCTGAGTTGTATGATTCCTTGTTATGGGCGGGGAATTGTGCTTGGTGTAAAAACACTTAGTTTCTAGAATTGATGATCATTGAAATGTTTGTATCGCGCTATTTGCTATATACCTGTTGAGAAGGTGATTCTTTTCTCAGGTGTATAACAGATAGATAGGTTATAAGTAGAGAATATAAGGTTAGGTGTGAGTTCTTAAAACTCATAATAATGGTATATTTGTGACTCATGATTATATGAAATGTTTATGAACCTCTTGGCGAATGGACGCCAAAGGTCTGACTAGGACAAGTTCTTAAACTCATATGATTGTGGAAAGTTCCTGAACTCATAAGTGTGGTAAGTTTGATGAACTGGGTATAGTTTTGTGTTAATGGAGTATTAATGATAATAGGAATAGATAGACTGTTTAAGCAATTGATCATTAGTGGAGACATATGTTTTTCTAAACTCCTAGCTATGCTAGACTTTGAAATTTTTGGACATCAAGCTAAATACGCACTATGTGCTTTTAAAAATGAATTTTTATTCTCAACTCCTGGTGACCATTGTGTATGTGAGGACTTCGGGCCACCGACACATTGTTACCTGTTGAGATGATAAAACTAAATTGTAGTGATTTTTGAACGATTTAAAGTATAGTCTATGCTAATTATTTCGGCTAGATGAAAATGATCTGGAATATCAAAATTTATTTTATTTATCATTAATGTGCCATGTAACCTGGTGCAATATTAATAAAAAATGATGGATTTTTGAATACAAGAATACTTAGTGTTTAATTCGATCTAAAAATCATTGTTCCACTATTGTATGATGTGATATGACAAAGTCATATAATGACGGCATCCTCAAATGGGTTGTTAATACAGTACGACATCATGACGAAATTTTTAAACTATTTTCAAAATTTTAATTTGCCAACGGGGTTTTGTCTATACCTTAATATTTCATTTGAAATTGATTAGTGATATGAGTCTAAGCTATTTGATTCAACTAGACCAACGTTTATGAAAACTATAAGCGTTCTTTGAAAAAAAATTGCCAAACCAAATAGTTTTGGTGCGAAATCCGATAAGACTGAGGTAAAAATTTTGTGCCTATGGCAGTGATGAGAAACAGATCAGACCAACAGTACTTGGCCAGTACAGGGCATACCGGGCTAATTACCCATTATGTCTGTAAGATAAGACGGTTTGTGGATGAATTTCTGTATAAACCTTTGCGAAAATGACAGATAATTGTCTATATAACTCCTCAGCACTATTTGAAAATTTGTACTCTGGTGAATAATGTATTGGGTAGCATGTGATGCTGGGTATTAATGATGAATATTGTAAGGTGTCGACGTCGGGATTTTGGAGTGTCCCTTTTCGTTACATGTTCTTTGGTGTTCTCATGTTAATGTGAGATTTGTTTGAAAAAACAAGTGAAAAAGGTCCGACATGTATAATGTCGACGATTTGACTTTAAGAGTCGCCAGTTGGTGTATTTAACTGGTTGCACCAAAGAAACTGAAAAAGGTTTGCACATTGACCCAGTGATTTACCACTGTTAAACGGGTCTGTGAAACCGAGATTCATTTTGGGTCCGAGGCTTGATTATGCGGAGGGAAGGTGTTAGGCACCCCCCGACATCCGTGTTACCACGGTGACCGCCACTTTTCAAAGAAACTATTATATGAATGTGTGTGTGTGTGGATCAATGTGCAATTATTTGGAAGTAGTGTTATACCTCGTTCGCACCTATATACATAGGGTTTGAATTTATAGAAAAATTCAGTTTTAAACAAGATATAGCAATGACGTTTTGTAAAAGAGGTTTTTCAAACCACATGCTCAATAGTAATTGAGGCATTTGATACTTCCATTTTATTATTAAATATTCGCTTGTTTGCTTTTATTTTCTAGATACGAAGCATTCTCGAGAAAATAATATACTGTGATCTTAAACTCCTCATGGGCATGATGTACCATCCAAGGAAATTTAGACAATCAGAAAATAATGTATATGCCGCCATAAATTTGAAAATGTCCATCATGGAACCAATCTAGATTCAAGAGATGAATCTGTGATCACATGATTCCTAGGCTCACATGATCTTCGCAATTTGTATGGAAAGCAATAAGCGCTTATATATATAAAAGTTATAAATATATATATATATATATAGACTTGATCACCATGAAGCAACTCCATGGGGGATCAGAAATGTAAATATATAAAAGCGGTAAATATATATATATATATATATATATATATATATATATATATATATATATGATCCATCCACCACCAAGTAAAAACTCAGTGTGGGACTAAATATAAATAAAGTCATAAAAGTGATCAATCGCCACGAAGTAAACTCTAGGCAGGACGAAATGTAAATAAAGCTATAAAAGCGATCAACTGCCACGAAGTAAACTCTAGACAGGACGAAATGTAAATAAAGCTGTAAAAGCGATCAACTGCCACGAAGTAAACTCCAGGTAGGACGAAATGTAAATAAAGCTGTAAAAGGCCACGAAGTAAACTCCAGGCCTGACAAAAGCGTATATATATATATATATATATATATATATATATAAAAAGCAGTAAACGCACTAGATGTGAATCCAGGCTCATCGGATATGTTCGATAACAATTATATATATAAGTATATATGTATATATATATAAGCGGTAAACGCACTGGATGTAAATCCAGGCTCATCAGATATGTCTGACAACAGTTATATATATAAGTATATATTTATACAAAAGCGAGTAAATGCACCCGATGTAAAATCTAGGCTCATCAGATATGTCTGACAACAATTATATATATTAGTATATATATACAAAAGCAGATAAACGCTCCAGACCGAAGTCTAGGCTCAATCGAGGCATAACTCGATAATGTTAGTCCATATATGAAATATATATATATAAGTATATATATATAGACAGAAATGAAAACCACGGACCGAAGTCCGGGTAAACGTACACAACACGACTCTCAATGTGTATAACAGTGTGCGCTAATATGAGAAGAAGGCTTTATATAATGTAAGAAGGCTTACAGTGGGCTATCAATGTAGACTTCTATGACTTTAAATGGATAAACACTCAGCTCCCGCTGGATAAAAGATAGTTATAAGTGAGCTAACAAGTGTTTAAAGATGAGGAAACACTCAAAAGATGTGTATACAGAGTAAAATGGACAGGGCTTCCTCGCCTTTTCTTCTCATTCTCTTCTTCAAATGGCTGACCCCAAGGCTCATATTTATAGACGGATGGCCACAGGTACACCTGCGGCAGCCGCAGTTGTACCTGCGGCTGGTCGTGGTGCATCCGAGCCTTGCGGGTCCCATCATCTCAAAGTACGTGGACTCATGCACTGTAATGTCCGCTCGAAATTGCAAAACTTCAATTCGAGCATCCGAACAAGGTATATCTGACCTTCTTGGGACCGCTTGTGTCGAGAGTTACGCAATGACATGGATTAGAGGTTGTATGAAGTCAGGAAGAGGGGTTTATGCCCATGGTCTTCAAGCTTCAAATTCTATCCATAGTACTACCACGCGTAATAGTCACTCGGGATTGTAACTCCTTGGTTCTTATAGGACATTGTTGGATGTATGTATGTATGAAGTGTTAAGATGACACACAGGTGTTAAAGAGATAAGATGATGTTTGACTCTTTGCCGGGGTTATCGCCGGTTTGAGTTGAAAGTAGACGTTGCTCAGGGTTACATCTGAGATTGGACTACTTGTTGGTATGTTGCGATATCATCTTGTGAGAGAAAACATTGAGGCGATAAGACGACGTTTTGACTCCTCACCGGGGTTATCGCCGATTCGAGCGGAAAATAGACGTTGCTCAAGCTTACATCTGAGATTGGACTGCTTGTTTGTATGCCTCACTGTCATCTGTGGGTGTGCCTGTCTGCCCGTTGTTAGCTCTGGGTCTGAGGTACAAGTGCCTCGGCAGGAGGTATGAGCTTGAAGCTGATCGCATGTGTTTGAAACAAACAATTCTGGAGTTATCGCTGGAACTGCAAAAGCATCCCTTGGGGCTATCACCAAGGATGGAGTCGCTACTCCCAGTGTTGGTTCTGGGACTGGAATTGAATGTTGCGGTGTTATCGCCGAGACAGAACTGTCCTCTCCGGTGTTATTTCTGGTGTTTTGATCTGCACACCTCGGGGTTATCTGCGAGATTAGAAATGACACTCTCGGTTTGTGTTCTGGGTTGGAACTGATGTTCCCAGATTATGTTCTGAGTTGGAACTAAACTTTCGGTAGTATCAGAAATGGATGTCACCGCCTTCCGTGGTTATCTCGAAAGACGAATCGCCCTCTGAAATGTTAATAAATAAATATCGTGGAGAAAATTTCAGTGTCTCATAGATGCCCCTCTTATCATATTCATGCAATGTAAGGCATGAATAGGATAAAGAATCCTAGACACTTAAAATGCAAGCAAGATAAACATGATGCTATATGCAAGAACATGATGCAAATGTATGATGCATGATTGTCGTAATCTGCTGGGATGACAATCGCGATGGCTTGACATGCGATCCAAGTCTCCAAGGATGTTAACGTTGGGGCTATCACCAAAGTCTTAAATCCTAGACACTACGGCTTATATTCCATAGAGGTACCTCTTGTGTGTAAGAGATCTGTGGGGATAAGGCTTTGTCTATTTGAGGATGTGTATAACATATTTCCTCATTCTGTCAGAGTTACTGCCAACAGTTTGTAGTCGTCAGGGTTGCCCGACCTTCGTTGATGTGTGTATCACCGGATAGATCCCTGCTGGGTGTATTGTCAAGGTTGTTTGACCTTCATTGACATATGTGTCAATGGTAGCATTGCGTTGTAACCCCCACTGGGGATACGTAGATGAGTTGCTTCGATGGGTTTACTTGCCATCGGCTGACATGATGTCAAAGTTGCTTGACCTTCATTGATGTGTGTATCAATGGTTGCATTGTGTTGTAACCACCGCCGGGGATACGTAGATGCTTGAAAGATGTAAGCGTTAGACTTCACGGGGATACTTTATCGATTTGTAACTTCAAGGCGTTGTAACCCACCGGGAGGTTTGGTATTTCGTGGTTTTTCATAACAGAACCCCGCGGGAAGTTTAGGGTCATGACCTCAGAAATGACTGACATCGCACCTTTTGTGGGGTATTGTCGAGCATGATCTATGAAAGTTGATCTCATTGGTATAGTATACCCTGAATTCAGGCGAATACCATTGAGACAACGGGATTTTAACTCTGACCGATAAAAAACAAGGATTTCAGGCTATTCCGCTCAATCGCGTAGCATTTTTATTCCTGATTTAGCCTTTTCAGCTTGTGAAAACTCCTTTGCAACACTAATTAGAGCGAGTCAGAGGTGTGGAACTCATGTAGAAGTGCCCCAGGTACACCTGCAGGAGCTACAGATGAGAGTGCGGCCAACCATGCCTATGTATAGGCTAATGGTTGCTTTCATAAGACATTTTATTGGAATAAGTTTAAATTAAAAAGAATCAGAGTTGAAGGAGGCTCTGCAAAATAGAGTCTCATTCATCGCTTCTTGTTCCGAGCATCGAGCAAATATGGCCCATGTTTGTATTAGGGTAAATAGCAATTTCTGCTGCGTCCCTAAAAATCAAGTATTGATTTTTGTTATGCTATGTGTTGTGAAATTGGTGTTATGACTTAAATATATACCTAAAAGGGGTATAACATGAGATATAAAGTTTTCTTATGTAGTATGAAGTAATCAACATAAGTTAGTGAAACATTTATAATAAAAACTTAAAGTTTAAAAATGAACTTTGAAGTAATACATGATCTACAAGTTCTGAACTTAGTATGTTATACACGTGATTGATTTCAGATATAAATAAGCATGATATGATGTTTATAGTGTCCTTGTCATGATCAAACTTGTTAGCTTTGTGTTAGAAAATGTTTTAAAGGAAAAGCTTGATATGTTAAAGTAAATATGCATGGATACTACATGATATACATTCTGATCTTGTGAAGATGTTAACATAACTTAACTACATATGATAAGAGTTTTAAAGTTGTTTTATATGTGTTATATTGCATTATTCAAGTTTAAAATGATTTCAAAGGCAAACTTGAATATGTTTTCAAACTGATTGCATTAGTATAAGTAGTTAAGTTCTGAGAATCTAAAATAATATGTTTACATTCATTATGTCTCTAAACATGGTTCTTATGTGTTTGATATAAGGGTAGTAGACCAAGCATGAGTTAAGTATGTTTTTTTAAGCAATATCCATGTTAGCTATGAATAAATGATATGAACACTATGAGCATATGTATTAACATATTATGTAATATCTTTATGTGAGCATAAGGCTAATTAGTACGCATGATGATTACATGACCCTATTTTGCCTTGATTTTGTGAAAATCCTTAACTAAGACCGTGATATGTAAAAGTGAACGTATAATGGCCATATACTTATATAAAGACCTTTAGCATGTATGCATGAGAAGTGTAAGTGTCTAGCTGTGTTAAAGTTTGGACTGAAACCAGGAGAGCTAAAGCTCAACCTTGGTCTGGCCAGGGGACAGTGCAGCTGCGCCGTACCTAAGCCTAGCCAAGGTGCAGCTGCGCCATTCTGCAGTCATGTCTAGTTTTTGTTTCTGATCTTATGTTTAAAGCATACTTATATGGTTACTTTAACTTGTATTATATGACCAATATGCTATGTAATGTGTTAAGAAGCATGTTAGGTGATAGAGATGAATGTTTAATGAGTAATTATAACTTTCAAATGTTAAGTCCAAAAGAATGTTCACAAGCTATAAAGCAATGAATTGAAAAATACGTTGTTTGACTTTATGGTGTCATACAATCTGATTTGTGCTATGAAGATGTAGGATATGTGATGTAGTAGGTATGAAGTTACAACTAAATTGGATGTTTAAGTGTACGTTCGAACTTACATATATGAGCTTATGTAACTAATGAATATCCTATACGTGTAATATATTATGTTAGGACTCGAATGAGGGTATTAAGCTTTACTTTGGTAAACTACGCTTGAGGCAAGTACTCGAACCTTACTCTTTATTGAGCATTATTGAACTTGTGAAATTATTGATCGTACAAGTAGAACTTTGAAGAAATAATATTTCATAATGAAATTTTAAACTTTGATTCGAACGATAACTGTTCATATATATATATATATATATATATTGTGAAAGAGATGTCTAAGCCATTGATTCAGCTAGACTATTGATAATTGATCGAAAGCTATCCAAACCAAATTAACTTGGTGCAGACTCTTATAACTGAAAAGAATAACCCTCTTAGTAGGGGAATTATATATTTTCGGGGAACTGACGTGTGCACATGAGAAAGACTAAATGTTATTCATGACATAGGGTACTTTAGGTTGATCACATGTTGTACTCGTTTTGTAGAATTATCAGTCTATTACTGTTAATTCTAGGAGAAGTTCATAGTCCTTAGTGACTGCTCAATATCTATTGCTTTGAAAACTTGAATTGATTTAATTATTAAATATTATTGTCCATAGCGATCATTGTTGTTAATCATTGATACTTCTTGTTATCTTGAACTATCTTATACCCTTGAGAAATTTAAAACATGTTGATTACCATCTTTGCTATATTACTTGTTGGGCAAAATTATTGCTCATCCTTGCTTTCCCTAAAACTTTCTGTAAAGGCAGAATGTGGTGAACCCTCTAGTAAGGACAAGGGTAAAGAAAAGGCTTTGGAGTAGTTATTTCTAGGTTGCTAGGAATGTACTATGATTTGGTTGTAGAAGAACTTATTAAGCTATATTTAATTTAAGTTGTGTTGTATTAGTTATGTCTAAACGGTGTTTAATTATGCTTAATGTAATAACCTAATATTTTTAATATAATTAAATAAGAAATTTTGAGTATAATTTTTTTTATTTTTAAAGGTGGGAATATGTACAAGGTAAAGTGTATGTGTATATGTGATAAATAAAAATTATTTATTACATGAATAATTTCAAATAATTTTTTTTTAGAATTATTGATCATTATAAACTATATCTTTATAATAAATTAATTTTGTAGTAAAATTATTTTATTATTTATTTTCCATAAAATATGATTATAATATTATTTAAATAATATATGAAATGATTATTAGAATTATTATAATAATTATTTTATTATATGAATTTTAGTTCGATTATTTAAGTTAATTATTTTAACTTAATGAATAATGGTATATATGAATGTTATGTTTGATATGTATTCAAAACCCTAATTCGGATTTTGAATAAGAACAAGAGAATAATAATATTATATTAAATACATTTCAGTGCTATAAATATGTATGTTATGTGTGTAAGATTAATCTGTGGAACAGTTTTAGGGTAACATGTCAAAACCCTAATATTACACTTTTAAAATCCTAATTAAAACTCAAATATGAGTTCAAGATTGGTTAAGTCGTTCTGTTATGCGATAAATGATAGGTATTATATATTTTAAGGTTAATTAAGGAAAATCCTAATTATTGAAAACCCTAATTTCTAAATTAGGAACCCTAACTTCGAAATTATAAACCTTAATTTGCTAAATTGTAAACCCTAATCGCCAATTAAGCAATCTTAATACTAATTAATAAATCTTTAATCTAAATTTCAAGATATTTGTGATTAGAAAACCTAATCTAATTAGGGAACCCTAATTTATATTCTTAGAAACTTTAGTTTCCATTTTTAGCTTAATTAGAAAATCCTAGAAAATCTATATATATTTTTACCTTAGGGTTAAACCCTAAGGGTTTGCTAATTTAGCCATTAAATTTAAAAGGTAAATGTCTATAATACCCCTCTTGCATTATTGAAGGTAACCTGTAAATCTTGCCATATATTGGCAAGTTAACAACTCTAGCTAACCCATGTGATTGAAATCTTCACAAATCAGCCAATATATCTAAGCTATATACATTGTATCAACATATATATAGATCAAAGAGAGAGAAAAAGTCATATTCAAGCCCATTTATTCACCAACACTCAACCTAGACCTTCTCTCTCTAAAACCCACGAAATATTTTGATAGATCAGTCCCAAATCCAGTTTCAAGTTCACCTATAACAGATCAAGGATCTTAGATCAAGAAATTGTACAAAAGAGGTATAACCCTAAATAAGAAATCTGATTTTTGATCCTATGTAAGATGTTAGATTTTTGTGTTTAAACATGTTGTTTGTAGTCCATATAGTTGATCTGGGTTGGTAGATGATAGATCCATAACATCTAAGTGCACGAATTTGAAGTTTTCAAGAATCTGGAAATTTTTTAAAAGTTATCTGACAACCGAATGTCAGACCCCATAGATTTCATTATGTTTATGTTTATGATTGTTTAAATGTTTGGACATGTAGTATGTGAGGAGGACTTTGATCTGGACTTGAAATCATGCTTAGATCATGTGTAGATTTCAAGTTATGAAAGGTCAAACTGCGTTGATCGACCATGACTTTGCATTTTTTGGGTAACCCAAAACTTGTTCATCAGTTCTGACAACAAGTTCATGGGCCCAGATCTTGCAAGTGTTTGCTTATTTGCTTGTGTTAGTGTTTTAAGGCTATACGTGTGCTACATATTCATGCTCTTATATCACTTAGATAAACAACAGAATGAAAGTAATCGATGGTCAAAGTAGCTTACTCGACCCTGATTTTAAGTTTCTGGAATTTCCAGAAACTGGAAGAATACTCCTTCTAACAGACTTTGACCGGCATAGATCTGCTTGCGTTGTGGTTGTTATGGTGATTTTATGTAATAGTTCTCTTCCTTGTCATGCTGGCTACAATCTAGAACCATTAGAATACCAAAACATAACACAGGAAGCAAGTTGTGGAAGCCCAAAAGTGATCAGTCGAATCGTTTCGCTTTCGGGTAACCTGTGAAAAAAGAACAAATGGCCTATGATGTATAGTTTGAGCTTCCATATCTTGCTTGTGTGTTGAAATCTGATCCATAACTTGCATGATAATTGTAGTATTACATTAGTACTACAAGATCAAATTTATATTTTGCCCAGAAACATTAAGATCTGACATATATTTATGGTCAAAGTAGGTACCTTTCTCACTGTCTATGAATGTTCTTGAGGCTCAAGAACACCTAAGACTACACTTTCTGTCGCTAAAGGCTTTAGTGACAGACTTATTAATTTATTTTCAAAAAATATTTAAAAATAGGAAATAATTTCTAAAATTACAAAAATTATTTTAAAAATTATTTTAAGTTATAAAAATTTACTTTTAATAATTTCACATATTTTCCATAAATATTAGTATTTATTTGAATATTATTGATATTTAATTTATTTAATAAATTTATTAAATAAATTAATTAAAATGATTTTATTATATTAAAAATCATTTTAAATGATAATAAAATATTTAAAAATATTTTAAGTTATAAAACATAACTTTTAATATTTTAAGACAAATTTCATTAATTATTTAATATTAATGATATTAGATTTATTTAATAATTATATTAAATAAGTTAGTTTAAAAATGATTTTAATAGTATAAAAATTATTTTAAATAAAAATAAAGTGTTTACAAATATTTTAAGTTATAAAATATAACTTTTAATATTTATGGGTAAATTTCATTAATAATTTAATATTAATGATATTAAATTAATTTAATAATTATATTAAATAAATATTTTAAAAATGGTTTTATTAATTTAAAATGATTCAAAAGGATATAAATGAATTTAAAATATTTTAAGTTATAATTAATAACTTTAAATATTTAGATAAATAATGAATTAATATTTAAATATTAATGGTAATTATTTAAAAATAATTTTAATTGTTTAAAAATCATTTAAGGGTAATATTAATACTTTAAAAGTATTTTGAGTTGTTATAAATAACTTTAATATTTTGGCAATGGTTTCATTAATATTTTAATATTAATTAAATATTAATGATAATAGAATTATTTAATATTTAAATCATTTAATAATGATTTTGGTGTTCAAAAATCATGATAAATTATAATAATTTTTAAAAATTATTATAAGTCAATTAAAAATAATATGACTGATATTTACATTTATTGAACTACCGAATAGAGTTTTAGACTAGATAATTACCCGATAAAGTCGTCAGTACACCGAAATATTTCAAAATCTGGACTTAGATAATTTGACTGTATAAGTGTTTGTTTATGATTCAATAACTGATATATATATATATATATATATATATATAAGTGACAATGTGCTTAGGCTATGTGTTGACTACAAATAGCAGTACTATGTGTTATAGTATGTTATTCTATTCGAACGAATGATCTTATTAATGATAGGTCTTGATATAAAAGATAAAACTAAGTTGTGTAAGCACCAGATCAGGCAAGTATCCTACCTTTGCATTTACTTTATGCAATGGACATGAGTAAGAAAGTTTTATAATTATATTATCGTTATGCCAGATTATTAACTCTATTGTTATAGATTATGTATCCATACATTTGTATTTATACAAGTTCTTAAATTATCCGATCATTATTTATAAATGTAGTATTATTATACAATCTTGATATTTATTCTGTTCGTTAATTTTTAAGCATGTTTATACAAGTGACCTCACTTGGATAATTATTATATTTAATCACATGTTGATACATACTTATTGGTTTCCTGTAAGTATACATTGACTTCAGAACCGTCTAATCTATTTGATTCGGCTAGACATAAACTTAAAAATATTGTTGAACATGATAGAACTTTGTTGCATCCAACCGAATTATTTTGGTTCGAATTCCAGACTAAGTGTAAGACCCCAACTTTTATAAATAAAGATGAATTTTCTATAAATATTATTTTTGAATATTATGGAATAAATTTGATATAATGTTATAGTTGTGGGTAATATTTATAAATTTTGCAAAGTAAGCAAGTTGTTATAAAATATTCGTTTGGTCGGGAAATATTCTTTTTGTCGGGGAATATTCGTACGACGACTCAATCATTGGTGGACCCCACAACGGAAGTATTGTCGTAGTTAGAAAATGACAAAATTATCTTTCTATAAAAATAACGACAGAGGTGTTATCGTTAAAACTGTTGAACTACCCCGTAGTAAAAGTACAGTAATACGCGTAGTTGTATAGTAGCACACGATATTGATTATTGATGCTTACGTGAGAAGTCACTCAGCTATGCTCAATTATTGCTACAGTAATTGTTGCATCATATCTCTTATATTATTGATTCAATTATTGTCACAAAGATCATCTCAGATAATATGTTATAGTATTAAATCAATAATTGAGACGACAAGTTATAAATTATTAATAATTGTTGAAAGATTAAATATGTGTTGATTAAAAATAAAATGATTTGTGGTAATATTTATTCAATCCTCGATGTATATAAAGAGTCTCATTATGAGACGTTTGTGGTAAGTTTGATTATTTATGGGGGCCATATGTCATCATCTAAGAGTCTCTTCATCAATAGTAATTACCTTCGCTAATAGTAATTACCTTTGTGAATAGTAATTACCTTCGTGAATAGTAATTACCTTTACCGAGACGCCAAACCACTTGCCGTTTCATATTACAAAAGGCCGAACCACTTGTCGCTTCACATTACAAGCGCCGAACCACTTGTCGCTTCACATTACAAGCGCCGAACCACTTGTCGCTTCACATTACAAAAGCGCCAAACCACTTTTCTTTTCACATCACCAAATACAAGCCACTCGCCTTTTCACATGGCAGTGCTAAGCTAGAAATCTTCTATAAATAGAGGCCTAGTGCTTCATTATTTTCACGAATTCATTCAAGCTTATAGAGAGAAAAATATAGAGAGAATAAGAGAGAAAGAAGAAGAGTATTTTGTTACTACACTATCGCAGATTCAATCTCCTACCAAAAGTAAGGGGTGTTATTCTTTTTCTTCATGAAGAGAACTCATTGTTATTCCATTGCTTATTATTCATTGGAATAACTCGCATAATGCGTGGTTTACCCTATACTTGGTGACATTCTTCTATTATTCTCGCTGAACATCCTCGTCTGTGTGTTTTACACCTAATTCTGGTTCCGCCTTTTTATTATTATTCTATCGGAACATCCTGTCTGTGTGTTTTACACCGACCGGTTCCGCCTTTTTATTATTATTCTATCGGAACATCCTATCTCGTAGTTTTACACCTGACCGGTTCCGCTTTTATTATTATTCTCGCTGGAACATCATGTCTGCATGTGTTTTACGCCGACCGGTTCCATTCTTTATTATTCTCGTTGAATATCCTCGTCTGCATGCGCTTTTACGCCGACCGGTTCCGTTATTTATTATTCTCGCTGAATAACTCGCCATGCAAGGCCTATCGCATGCATGGTGATTTCTTTTTTGTTATTCCATTCTTTATTATACCCAAATGGTTAAAACTTTGACTTCTATACTCCATGAAATTAGTGGAATATCCTCGATATTTGCGCTTCATCCAAAGATCCTTTCATGGAAATATTCTTCTCAAGATTCTTGAATTTTACTCTACAAAGCAAGATCATGTTGATAGTTTGATGTTATCGGTTCCTAGATAAATTAATTCTTGAACTTGTTTTATCAATTCTTATATTCTTGTCATCATCCTCATGTTTATATTATGTTGAAAGTCATCTGTGGCTCAGAGAGTGCATAGATGGACTTGGTATGATTACGACCAGAGACTATTCTGTAATCATGACCGTAATGTTACAAATGATGTGGTAAAAATCCTCAAAGGGTCTGTAGTGCATTGATGGACAGTTGTTGGCATGATCATGACCATTAATGAATGCACAAATATTCATGAATAATTGTGGTCGTGATACTAAAGAATATCCTTGGCCGTAGTGCAGGGGTGATTCGATGATGTGGAATATTTATTAAAGTCGAGTCTCAAATTATAACAAAGATGAAAAACCTTTAAATCATAAAAGATAGTAGATTTTATTTTCTACTTGACTCTTTTAATGGATCACGGTTCACCGTAGTTAATCTTGATGTTCATTATATTTTATCGCTTAACACTCACAGAGGCTAAATGATAATTTATTCTACATTATCTTAGTCATAATATTTCTTCGAGCTAGTTGAGCTCACCCTTTCTTTCACCGTTTTCTTCTGAAATGAGAATATAGCCGGGACGAGCCTGGGAAACTGAGTAATGGTCCAGAGGATAGCATTAGTAGTCCTCACTATTCTGTGAAATAGTGTGATAATTGTAATGAGGACTCCTTTTGAGTTTGTATGATCTCTAAGTAGACAATATTTGTATTCAAACTCACACGCTTTATGTGTCAGATTGTATACAACAATTATATTAGTAAGTTGTATTTAAATTCAGACCATGTATTCGACTACCCAAGATGGGTGATGTATACCTAATTTTGGGGGCATCACAATTGGTATCGATCTTAGGATACGATCCCCGCTAAGATGTGAGAATAGTACTAGAGGGGAGAGACGGGGAATACCTTCGCTAGTATGACCTACCTAAGTTTATGTGCAATTTTATTGGCTCTTGGCTGAATATAGGGATAATATGTTACATGTCAATTAACCTTTTGTTTTGTGGCAAGATTCCGAAAATGACATCCGAGAATGTTGAGAATAGCAATGGAGCACAAAGCATCATTGATTCACCACATATCAATAATCGTGATAATGTGCATCGTGAAGGTGACAATCCTCACGCAAACAACAACACCGACCAAATGATGAATGATCAAATGTTCGTGAGGCTTTATGCAATTCATACAACAAAGAAAGTAGAGCGACTCTCGCCCAAAACGTAGGTGGAAACACTTGAAAACTCTCGCGGTCACCGCTAAACAGCTTCAAGGAGCCGACAACCGGAGTTTAAGGGAGAGCCAAACCACTTCAAGCTAAGCATGGATAAAGCAGATTACCAAGATATTTGATGTCTTGGGATGCTCCGAGGAGCAAAGGTTCCTTTCACGCTTTTATGTCATGCGAGAGGCAGACATCGGTGGGAATCTCAGAAACGACTCAACTCGTCAGATCAAGATATCTCATGAGAAGTTCCAGAGTCGTTTCAACGACAAATACTTTCCCGAAAGTATTCGCCATACGAAGGAGGTGGAGTTTATCAAGTTGAACAAAATAATATGACCGTGTCGCAATACGAGGAAAAATTTGCGAGTTATCACTTGTTTGCGCCCCACTTGTGGATAATGAAGAGAGAATGGCGCCAATGTTTTAAGAGGTTTGAAGTCAAGATACGCCAACATCTTATTTCTCATAAACCGTGTTTGTATTCGTATGTTGTAAATAGGGCTCGCTTAGTGGAGCGCGATAACGAGTCAACGAACTAAAAGAGAGCAAAATTGCAAAATTATAATACCAAATGAGAGTAGTCATCGGCGGTGACAACAAGCGTGGAGGGAATCAACAAAGCGGATATGGTAACCACTTCTGGTGGTAATCGTACAAAAACAATAAGAATGGACATTTCAAGAAAAGGAGATTCAACAATGATGGAAAGACATCAAAGACCAAAGACCCGTTGTTAAGGAAGGAGAAAGACCACCTATCATATGCTTCAAATGCGAGGAGAGGGACACATCACCCAAACTACGCCATGCCATCCAAAGCATGTTATAATTGTGGAAGAGAAGGTCACTTAGCTCGATTTTGTCATTTCATCAAGACAAATTCACTAGGATGGATGCACCAAAGGTCATCCCCTGTAAAAGTCAAACCTAGAAGGTAAGGCAGAGAAAGCTTGTTGTGACCTCCCAGAGAGAGCAAGGAACCCGAATGAGGTCATCACGGGTAAGCTTATCATAAACTCTAATGAAGTCTATACTTTATTTGATACCGGTTTCTACCCATTCTTTTATTTCTCCTACTTGCGCCATCGATTAAATTTGACTCGAGAAATTAGACTTCGACTTATCTGTGGAAACTCCGCTGGGAGAAACCTTCATTACATCCACTCGCTTATAAGTCTTGTTTGGTTCAAATCGGTACCTTCACATTACCCGTCGATCTTATTTCATTAAAATACTTGCATTTGACGTGATTCTAGGGATTGATCAAGTTAACTACTTATCATGCAAAAATTAATTTTTTTCGTAAGGTTGTTAGCTTTCATATTCCTAACCAACCTATTATGCTTAATTCAAGCGACCAAACCATTAAAATCAATCACGGTCATCTCTCAAAGCCATAAAGCTATTCGCTTATTGAAAAATGGATGTCAAGCTTTCTTAGCTCATGTCACAGATTTAAACAAAAATACGCCGCTTTTGAACGATATTTATATTGTTAATAAATTTCCGACGATTCTCAAGAACTTCCCGCCTACCCCCGTGAGCGTGAAATTGAATTTTGTATCGACCTTGAACCCTGATAAAAACCTATTTCCAAAGCCCCATATCGAATGGCTCCTATCAACTTCGTGAGTTAAAGACCCAACCGCAGGAATTGTTAGACATCGGCTTTATTCGTCCCTAGTACTTCTCCTCGGGTGCTGCCCTGCTCTATTCGTGAAGAAGAAAGATGGGAGTATGCGACTTTGTATTGATTATCTGGAGTCAATCATGTCACCATCAAAAATAGGTATCCATTGCTACGTATTGATGACCTGTTTGACCAGCCAGAAGGAGCCAAATTCTTTTCAAAGATTGATCTTCGCTTCGGATATCACCAATTGAAGATTAGAACCGGCGACATTCCAAAGATGGCTTTCGTAACTCCAGACGGGCATTATGAATTCCTAGTCATGTCCTTTGATCGACTAATGCTCCTCGCCGCCTTCATGGATATGATGAACCGAGTATTCAAGAAATATTTGGATCACTTTGTGATCGCCTTTATTGATGACATCCTTATTTATTCCAAAAGCCATGAAGATCATGAGCAACACTTGAGGTCGACACTCCAAAAGCTTCGTGAATATAAGCTTTATGCCAAGTTGAAGAAATGCGAGTTCGGCTTGAAGAAATAACATTCCTTGGGCACGTGGTATCAAGTCATGGAATATCCGCTGACCCAAAGAAAGATCAAGCTATTCAAAGTCGGGACAACCTAAATCAAGAATCAAGTATGTAACTTTCTGCTTAGCCGGTTACTATCGGAGATTCGTGGAAGGATTTTCTCGAATCGCTACTCCATCGACTTAATGACTCGGAAAGATACAAAGTTTGGTTGAGCGAAAAAATGTGAGAAGAGTTTTCAAGAACTCAAGAGGAGACTTATTTCAAAGACCGCTCGACAATACCATTTGCCTCGAGGGATTTGTCATCTACAAGTGATGCTTCGCAAAAAGGGTTGGGATGTGTTCTCATGCAACATGGAAAAGTTATAGCCTATGCCTCGTGACAACTCAAAGAATATGAGAGGAATTATCCTACTCATGATCTAGAGTCAAGTACATTGTTGTCTTTGCACTTAAAATTTGGAGGCATTACTTGTATGGGGAGAAAGTGGAGATCTTTACGGATCATAAAAGCCTCAAATATTTCTTCACTCAAAAGGAACTCAACATGCGACAACAACGCTTGGCTTGAACTATTGAAAGATTATGATCATACCATCCAATACCATCCTCGAAAAGCAAACATGTGGTAGCCGACGATCGAGTAAAGATCATATGCAAGTACGAGTGCAATATTGTCAACGCAAAGCGCCCATTTTGTGTGACTTGAAAAGGATGGAGATAGAGTTAAAGACTCCAGGGGACGCATGTGATGATAGCGAGTATATACGAGTAGAACCGACTTTAATCGATAAAGTTAAAGTCGCTCAAGCTACGCACTGAGCCGATGCGTATGAGGAAGAAAGTGCAAGAAGGTGCTATCGCCAAGCAAGAATCGATGAAGAAGGAATACTTGAGTCAACTCCGCACTTTGTGTTCCTAACGACCACTCGATTTAAAGTATAATATCATGATGGAGGCGCACAACACACCATTTGCAATCCATCTCGGGAGTACCAAAATGTATCATGATATTCGGCTATACATTTTGGTGGAGCAATATGAAGAGAGAGATAGCGCTGTTTATCTCAAGGTGTCTAACTTGTCAACGAGTTAAAAGCGGAGCATCAAGTACCAAAAGGTCCATCAAACCACTTGAAATTCCGTAATGGAAGTGGGAGTACATTACCATGGATTTCAAGCACGGCCTTCCTAAGGTTTCTCAAGGCATAGATGCGATTTGGGTCATTGTTGATAGATTGACCAAATCCGCTCATTTCTTACCGACACGAGAAACTTATACACTTGAACGCCTTGCTCAGATGTACATAAACGAGATTGTAAGATCGCATGGTATGCCTAAGATCCATAGTTTCGATCGAGACCCAAGATTCACTTCACGATTTTGGGTTAGTTTGCAAAAAGCTATGGGCACAGACTTACGATTTAGCTCTCGGCATATCATCCTCGACGGACGGACAATGGAGAGGACTATTCAAACTCTTGATGATCTATTAAGACTCGTGTCCTTGATTTCAAGGGAAGTTGGGACAAGTTCTTACCATCGGTGGAGTTTTCCTACAACAACAATGCTTATCAAGCAAGTATTGGCATGGCTCCATTTGAAGCGTCAGTATGGAAGAAAGTGTCGTTCTCAAGTATGTTTGGGATGAGGTGGGTGAAGCAACGTTGTTGGGACCGGAGTTGGTACGTATGACTACTTTTAAAAGATTCAAACGATCCGACAACGATAAAAAACCTCACAAAATCGACAAAAGAGTTATGTTGATCTTCATCGAAAGGACGTGGAATTCGATATAGGAGATCATGTGTTGTTAAGAGTTGCTCCATGGAAAGGAGTTACAAGATTTGGAAAGAGAGGAAAACTCAATCCTCGATTCATCGGTCCATTTTTAATCCTCGATCGAGTAGGAACTGTGGCCTATAGACTCGCTTTACCGCCAAGTATGTCTCGTGTTCATAACATTTTTCACATATCCATGTTACGTAAATATGTGAAGAACCCGAACCACATTATTGAGTTAGAACCGGACAATATAGCGGAAGATTTGACGTATGAAGAGGTTCCTGTTCAAATCTTGGATAAGAAGGAACATATTCTACGCTCCAAGGATATACCTCAAGTCAAAGTTTTGTGGAGGAACCACGATGTTGAGGAAATGACTTGGGAGTTAGAATCTGAAATGAAATCAAAGTATCCTTACCTCTTCAACATACCAGGTACGCACCCTAATTTCGAGGGTAAAATTTCATCAGAAGGGGAGGTTGTAAGACCCCAACTTTTATAAATAAAGATGAATTTTCTATAAATATTATTTTTGAATATTATGGAATAAATTTGATATAATGTTATAGTTGTGGGTAATATTTATAAATTTTGCAAAGTAAGCAAGTTGTTATAAAATATTCGTTTGGTCGGGAAATATTCTTTTTGTTGGGGAATATTCGTACGACGACTCAATCATTGGTGGACCCCACAACGGAAGTATTGTCGTAGTTAGAAAACGACAAAATTATCTTTCTATAAAAATAACGATAGAGGTGTTATCGTTAAAACCGTTGAACTACCCTAAGTAGTAAAAGTACAAATGTCTACGCGTAGTTGTATAAGTAGCACACGATATTGATTATCGATGCTTACGTGAGAAGTCACTCACTATGCCCAATTATTGCTACAAGAATTGTTGCATCATCATATCTCTTATATTATTGATTCAATTATTGTCAAAGATCATCCGTATAATATGTTATAGTATTAAATCAATAATTGAGACGACAAGTTATAAATTATTAATAATTGTTGAAAGATTAAATATGTGTTGATTAAAATAAAATGATTTGTGGTAATATTTATTCAATCCTCGATGTATATAAAGAGTCTCATTATGAGACGCTTTGTGGTAAGTTTGATTATTTATGGGGGCCATATGTCATCATCTAAGAGTCTCTTCATCAATAGTAATTACCTTCGTCAATAGTAATTACCTTTGTGAATAGTAATTACCTTCGTGAATAGTAATTACCTTTACCAGACGTCAAACCACTTGCCGTTTCATATTACAGGCGTCGAACCACTTGTCGTTTCACATTACAAGCGTCGAACCACTTGTCGTTTCACATTACAAGCGTCGAACCACTTGTCGTTTCACATTACAGGCGTCAAACCACTTTTCTTTTCACATCACCAAAATGTCAAGCCACTTTTCCTTTTCACATGGCGGTGCTAAGCTAGAAATCTTCTATAAATAGAGGCCTAGTGCTTCATTATTTTCACTTAATTCATTCAAGCTATAGAGAGAAAAAATATAGAGAGAATAAGAGAGAAAGAAGAAGAGTATTTTGTTACTACACTACCGCAGATTCAATCTCCTACCAAAAGTAAGGGGTGTTATTCTTTTTTCTTCATGAAGAGAACTCATTGTTATTCCATTGCTTATTATTCGCGCTGGAATAACTCCGTATACGTGGTTTACCCTATACTTGGTGACATTCTTCTATTATTCTCATTGAACATCCTCGTCAGTGTGTTTTACACCGGACCGGGTTCCGCCTTTATTATTATTCTATTGGAACATCCTGCTCAGTGTTTTTTACCGGACCGGTTCCGCCTTTTTATTATTATTCTATTGGAACATCCTATCTGTGTGTTTACACACCTAACCGGTTCCGCCTTTTTATTATTATTCTGCTGGAACATCATGTCCGTGTGTTTTACGCCGGACTGGTTCCATTCTTTATTATTCTCGTTGAATATCCTCGTCATAAGCTTTTACGCCGGGACCGGTTCCGTTATTTATTATTCATTGGAATAACTCACTGCTGTCAAGGCCTATCGCATGCATGGTGATTTCTTTTGTTATTCCATTCTTTATTATACCCAATTGGTTAAAACTTTGACTTCTATACTCCATGAAATTAGTGGAATATCCTTGATATTTGCGCTTCATCCAAGATCCTTTCATGGAAATATTCTTCTCAGTATTCTTGAATTTTACTCTACAAAGCAGTATCATGTTGATAGTTTGGATGTTATTGGTTCCTAGATAAATTAATTCTTGAACTTGTTTTATTGAATTCTTATATTCTTGTCATCATCCTCATGTTTATATTATGTTGAAAGTCATCTGTGGCCTGTAGTGCATAGATGGACTTGGTATGATTATGACCAGAGACTATTCGGTGTAATCATGACCGTAATGTTACAAATGATGTGGTAAAAATCCTCAGTGGCCCGTAGTGCATTGATGGACAGTTGTTGGCATGATCATGACCATTAATGAATGCACAAATATTCATGAATAATTGTGGTCGTGATACTAAAGAATATCCTCGGTCAGAAAAGTGGGGGTGATTCGATGATGTGGAATATTTATTAAAGTGAGTCTCAAATATAACAAAGATGAAAACCTTTTAAATCATAAAAGATAGTAGATTTTATTTTCTACTTGACTCTTTTAATGGATTGCTGGTTCCGCTGTAGTTAAACTTGATGTTCATTATATTTTATCAGTTTAACATTGTTGTAGTCTAATGATAATTTTTTCTACATTATCTTAGTCATAATATTTCTTACTGAGCTAGTTGAGCTCACCCTTTCTTTCACTGTTCTCTTCAGGAAATGAGAATATAGCTGGGACGAGCCTGGGAACGGAGTAATGGTCCGAGGGATAGCATTAGTAGTCCTCACTATTCTGTGAAATAGTGTGATAATTGTAATGAGGACTCCTTTTGAGTTTGTATGATCTCTAGTAGACAATATTTGTATTCAAATTCACAGTTTATGTCGTATTGTACACGACAGTTATATTAGTAAGTTGTATTTAAATTTTGTACCATGTATTTGACTACCCAAGATGGGTGATGTATACCTAATTTTGGGGGCGTCACACTAAGTATGAACATCCTGAACATGGGAAACTTTTGTGCGCCTAAGGCGGATATGATGAATGATAATATCATTCTGGTATGTAGTATTGATCAATACAGGGCAAAACGGGCTGATCACCCCGTGCTTGTAAGTTATGACGGTTTACAAATGAAATTATGTTTAACCTTTCCAAAAATTAAAAATAATATTCATAGTATGTCGACTGATCTCCATTTATAGTCAGTACGTAGTTTCTAAAATTTGAACTAGAATTGATATGTTGTTTATTATTGCTTCAGCTTACTTCACAACCGTTGATTCGTTGTAAAAGTATACATCACAGAAAATATTTACTTCCTTCAGCTATCTTGTATTGCTTGCTATTACTTGTTGGGAACTCAAATGCTCATCCTTGCTTAATTTAAATGTTTTCAGTTAAGTGTGATCAACCTGAAGGCTCTGCCAAGAACAAAGGAAAAGGGAAGGTTGCAGAATAAGTTCTATGTTATCCTATGTAATATTTAGACTTTATTAAGATAATGATATTTATTATTATCATGTAATGTAATGTATTAAAGGTTGGAAACCTGGGGGATTAGAAAACTCTGATGTATGTACATTAAGTTTAATGTTTATATTATTATTATTATTCCGTTCAAAGAAATGATATCGTGAAGCACCGAGTTTGGGTTTCAAGTACCTGAATTTGTGGGCGTCACAGTTAAGTTATGTAGGAGATGTTTAAGTTTCAAACACTTGGGACGAGAATAATTATGTTATACCAATGTAAATTATTCTATTATTCTGTTGTATAAGATGTTGATTTATTATTAGAGTTAGTACATGGCAACCAAATTTGAGACAAGTGTGGTTTGAATTTGGGAGTGTCACAGGTTGGTATCAGAGCTGTAGTTATAAACCTTAGGAGCAAGAGTCATTAGATTATAACTTAGGAGAACTCAGAAGATAGAGGAGACTCATGTAGATTTTTCCTAGAGAGAGACTTAGTGTGTTACGAAATATAATTTTATTATATATAATGAACTTATGTTTATTTAACATTCTGATGGAGTTGTTGTTTTTGTTGTCTTATGTTGATGGTTGTAGGATGACTAACATGGGAGGACCTAGCCAAGTGGTAGAAGAGGAGTCGCGTGACATCCACGTGGTATTTGAGGCACCATTGATAGCGGAGCCTATATCAGCAGTGGCGCCTAACGATGACGATGACGATGAGGAGGAGATGGAGCCATTACCCGAGGAGTCTGATCCGGAGGAGGAACATATGGAGGAGGAGCCTGAGCCTATGGATGACTTCGACGAGGCTACTTTTGAGTATTGAATGTTGGGGGAGTATAAGGAGTAGATTTTGGAGTTAAGATGTAGAGTGGAGGAGTTAGAGGCTGAAGCTAGGGAGAGGGAGTCTTAGTTCCAGAAATTGAGGGACGAGGGCCATCAGAGGAAATTAGCGATGCAGGAGATGGAGGTTAAGATTGCTCACCGTAAGGAGGCAGGGATCCAGATGGGGACTTTGTTTCACCGATCAGTGGCTAAGAATGTAGAGTTGGCAGGGAAGCTGGAGGAAATGGAGCAGAGAGTTTTGAGCGACAGGACGGAGAAGGAGGCTATCCGTACTCAGTTAGAGATGAAGGTGATGGATAGGATTCAGTTTAGGAGAAGTGGGAGGAAGCCAATGATAGGGCGAATGATCTAGAGGATGAGGTGCGGTGTAAGAGAAGAATGATGAACAAGATGGGCTATGCTCTACGCACGGCCATGGAGAGGTTGATTGATGGGGTAAATCACTCCCCGGCTGAGCAAGGACAGACCCGATATACCATAAGTCGAGATATGATGGTGCACATTACTCAGAAGGAATACTAGAGCGCCATGGAGCATGGAATGTTAGATTGAGTCTAGAGAAAGAAGTTTAGTGGTTGTAGTGTTTTATTTATGTGTTGCTGAAATTGTTGTTGTTAAATCTCAGTCTTGTGTAAGATGTAAGATAGTTGTAAACCTCCAAGCATTTGAAAGATGTTAGAGGGGTAATGTGTGGGTGTTATCCCCGTCTTTTATGTTAAGAGGGGATATGATGTTGTCATTTATAGAAGTATGCTAGAAAAGACCATATAATTGTAACCATTTAGCATATAAATATAAATGATCTTATTTTAAAAACGTGTTATAAAATTTCTCTTGAGAAATGTCTAAGTAATATAATTAGATAATAAAATGAAAATTTTATAATGCAGAAACATGCCGCCCAGACGTAGAATAACTACACCAGAAGAGTCAGTTAATAATGAGAGTGGACCAATAGATCCGATACAAAGGCTTGTAGATTTTTTAGGAGAAGCTCTTAGGGGAAAAAATGAACCAGTACCACCCGTTCCCCAAGTAGTTCAATTTACAAACTTTAAGGATTTCAAGAGTGTAGGACCACCGGAGTTCATAGGCACGACCGATCCGATCGTGGCTCAAACGTGGATCAAAGATATGGAGAAGGCTTTTACCATCACCCGTGTGGGTGAAGACTAGAAGACGACGTTTGCAACCTACATGATCAAAGGCGAAGCGAACTACTGGTAGGAGGCAAATCAACAGAGAGCGAAAGAAGGGATAATCACTTGGGAGAGGTTTAAGACTCTGTTCTTCAAGAATTATTTCCCTAAGAGCATGAAAAATAAGATGGAGGTAAAGTTCTTAGAACTTAAGCAAGGGGATATGATGGTGGCGCAATACGTGGCTAAGTTTAATGAACTAGCCCGGTTTGCTGAACACTAGGTGGTAGATGAAGAGAGGAAAGCTAGGCGTTTTGAGCAAGGACTGAAGCCTTGGTTGTTTAACAAGGTATCGGTTGTTTAGATTAATTCTTTTACGACATTGCTGGAGAAGGCTATTATTGTAGAGGGAGGAAGTGAAGCTTTAAGTCTGTATAACAAAGAGAAGAAGGTAAAGAGCATCGGTGGAGAGAACCGAGGAGGAAGTAGTAGTGGAGGTAGCAACTTAGGAAAGAGAAAGTGGGAGAACAACAACAACAAGAATCTCAATAATCAAGTAGGGAAATTTCAAGGAGAGTTTAAGAAGAAGATGGAAGGATGCCCAAAGTGTGGAAGGTATCACCAGGGCAAATGTTCGAAAAGGCGCAGTGTATGTTACAACTGTGGCCAAGAAGGGCATTATGCTCCAAACTACCCAAAAATGAAGAAGATCAAAGGATGTTTTGCTTGTGGTTTGTTGGACCATATGATCAAAGACTGGCCAAAGAAAGGAAGTAGCGAAGGAAGCGGCCAACAAGGAGGGAGTGGCAAACTGATGATTGGCGGACCGACGCCATCCAACCGTCCAACTACTAGAACATTTAATATGATTGTTCAGGATGCGGTAGCTGCGAAGGACGTTGTGTCAGGTATCATCCCGATCAATGATATAAATGCATATGTATTATTTGATTCGTGTGCCACCTGTTCTTTTGTATCCGAGAAATTTGCTAGTCGATTTAATTTATCCCGAGAACGATTAAGAGATCCTTTAAACATTGAAGTTGCAAATAAGGAAGTAATCCCTGTAGAGTATATTTACCGAAATTATCATGTAAATATTAGAGGTCATGAACTAAGCGTAGACCTGATCTCGATAAGATTGGGAGAGTTTGACATAATATTAGGAATGGATTGGTTATATAACCATGCTGCGATAATTAACTGCCAGAATAAAAGTGTGAACCTTCAGACTCCGAATAAGTCTAAGGTAGTGTTCTATGGTAGCTCATTGCTTAAGTAATCATGTTGTCTTACGATGATGCAGGGCAAGAAATTGATAAGAAAAGGATGTGTAGGTTACTTAACATACATTATTGATACTCAAAAAAATGGAGTATAAATTAATGATATATCCATAGTAAGAGAATTTCAAGATGTATTTTCGCACAATCTGCATGGTCTTCTGCCAGACAGAGAAATCGAATTCGTAATAGATTTAGCACCGGGAACTGCACCAATTTTGAAAACCCCATATCGTATGGCGCCAGTAGAATTGTCGGAATTAATGATACAATTACAAGAGTTACTGGATAAGGTTTACATACGAACGAGTGTGTCTCCTTGGGGAACACTCGTGTTGTTTGTAAAGAAAAAGGATGGATTGATGAGGCTTTATATCGATTATCGAGAATTGTACAAAGTGACGATTAAGAATAGATATTCATTACCTAGGATAGACAACCTTTTTGACCAACTAAAGGGATCCAAGTGTTTCTCGAAGATAGATTTATGAACGGGTTATCACCAGTTGAAGGTGCAAGAAGAGGATATATCAAAGACGGCGTTCCGAACTCGTTACGAACATTTCAAATATTTGGTAATGTCATTCGAATTGACGAATGCTCCGGTAGCATTTATGGATTTAATCAACCGAGTCTTCAAGCCATTCTTAGATAAATTCGTAGTAGTTTTCATCGACGACATACCGATCTACTCAAAGACGGAGGAAGAACATGCCGAACATCTGAAGATGGTTTTGGAAGCACTAAGAAAAGAGAAGTTGTATGCAAAATTTTCTAGGTGTGAATTTTGGATGGAGAAAGTGCAATTCTTAGGGCACGTGGTGGATAAGGATAGAATATCAGTAGACCCCATGAAAGTAGAAGCAGTGAGTAATTGGGAACAACCAAAGAGGCCAACTGAAGTAAGAAGTTTCTTAGGGTTAGCTGGGTACTATCGAAGATTTATCCAGGATTTTTCTAAGATAGCGACCCCATTGACCAATTTAACAAGGAAGAAGGTGAAGTTTGTGTACACAAACAAGTGCGAGGAGTGTTTCCAAGAGCTGAAAAAGAGATTGAGCGTGGAGCTTGTATTATCATTACCAGATGATACGAGAGGATTTGTGGTGTATAGTGATGTGTCGTATAGAGGACTGGGCTGTGTGCTAATGCAACATGGCAAAGTCATTGCATATGTATTACGACAGTTGAAGGATTACGAAAAACGATACCCTACTCATGATTTAGAGTTAGTGGCAGTAGTTTTTGCGTTAAAAATTTGAAGACACTATTATATGGTGTAAATGTGAGATATATACGAACCACAAGAGTCTGAAATATATCTTTACACAAAATGAGTTAAACATGCGTCAATGAAGGTGGTTAGAATTAATCAAGGATTATGACTGTGCTATTCTTTATCACCCGGGAAAGGCGAACGTTGTGCCCAACGCGTTAAGTAGGAAAGGAAGGGAGAGGTTATTTCAATTGATAACTCAGGAAGAGTTAGTAAGAGATATAGAGAAATTGGAAATAGAAATGAAGGGACCGGAGAGGTTTAAAGAGAGACTGTTTGCAGTAGAAGCTCGTCTGACCTTGTTGGACAGAATAAAGGAATCCTAAGAAAAAGATGAAGAATGCAAGAAAATCAGGAATATGATTACAGAAAATGAGGAAGAAAAGTTCAAGATAGATAGAGACGGTATTTTGAGATTCAAAGGGAGAGTGTGGGTACCAGCGGTATTTTGAGATTCCAGTCACGTAGTAATGTTTTGATGTCATTTGGGTTATCGTGTATTGACTAACGAAGATGGCTCATTTTCTACCGATCAAGGTCTGATATAGTTTGAATCAATTAGTTAATCTATACGTAAAGGAAATTGTTTCATGACATGGAGTGTCGGTATCGATTATTTCTGACCGAGATCCGCGCTTCACGTCAAAATTTTGGAAGAGCTTGCAAAAAAGGATGGGAACACAATTGAGGTTAAGTACCGCTTATCATCCATATACCGACAAGCAGAGTGAGCGAACGATACAAACACTAGAGGACATGCTTAGAACTTGTGTGATGGACTTTAAAGGAATTTGGGATGATCACCTACCCTTAGTGAAATTAGCTTATAACAATAGCTACCACGCGAGTATAGGCATGCCACCATATGAAGCTCTTTACGGGAGAAAGTGTAGAACACCGTTGTGTTGGGATGAAGTTGGAAAGAGAAAGATATTAGGGTCGGAATTAGTTCAACAAACCGCAGATGTGGTGACATTGATAAGAACTCGACTAGTAGCTGCACGAAGAAGTATGCAGACTTGCATCGTCAGGACCGCGACTTTGAAGTCGGAAGTCACGCCTTCTTTAAAGTATCTCCCTAGAAAGGAAAAATACGATTCGACATGAAAGGAAAATTAAGTCCGCGATTCATAGGACCATTTGAGATACTGAAGAGAGTGGACGAAGTGGCGTACCAAGTTGTATTACCACCTGAGTTGGAACACATCCATAACGTGTTTCACATCTTCGTGTTACATCCATACAAGACTGACTACAAACACGTGATTTCTTACATGCCCATCTAAGTAGAAAAGAATCTAGCATATGAAGAAATTCATGTCCAAATATTAGATAGGAAAGAGCAAACATTAAGGATTAAAATTATCTCTTTTGTAAAAGTACTTTAGCTAAACCACGACACCGAGGAGGTCACATGGTAATTAGAAGATAAGATGTGAAGGGATTATCCCCATTTAATTGTGTAACCTTGTACAATTCCGAGGATGGAATTTTTATAAGGGGAGGAGGATATAAGGACCGAGAATTTCAGGAATAAATAATTATTTTAATATAATAAGAAAATGAGTATTTATTTGAATATAAATATTGATGTGTAGTAAAACGAGTAGTTCAATTAATTCAAGTTGAATTTATAAGTGGGAACTTGTGATGAGAATGAGAAATGCCTTGTGCGGCGTAAGAAGGGAAATTTAAGCGATTAAACCAAGGGGAAGATTAATGTGTATGATTATGTGATTCCATATAAGGAATAAATATACTCTTAAACTAGTAATATCACCAATATAGAAGTTAATTCATATCATGTAAAACTAGTGTGGTGATAGAAAAGGAAACTAGCTTGAAGCTAAACCATTTTGTAATCGCTAGGGACGAGCAAATTTACACCCTCCCAATAAAGACAAAATAAATAAGCAATTGCCATTAGTGGCTAATATGGGGATAGTTAGTTTTAACTATAGAAATGAAATGAAACATTAGTGCAATGTGTGACATGAATTAAATAATATGATAAGAATACATTCTAATAATATAAAGTATCAAGTAGTACAATAAAATCATATATAATTTTAATACATAAATAATTAAATATATGTGTACTCCAGAAATTAGAAAAGAATTTTCGTGTGTAAATTAACAGTTAAATAATGTTATAAAGAAGTTATGTGAGTAGCAAAAATAATTATGGGAGATAGCCGGGCAATAATACATAATTGTGTTATTTTATTACGTATACTTAATGTACATGGATTATATGATGTGAGTACAAAAATAATCCCTTTTTCCTAATATAGTAACAATTGTACATTAAAACCCATTTTTGGAAAGTAAAGTAACTAACTAAACAAAATTTAAGCACGTTGCTGGAAGATTTAAGCTCATCAGTTACACAACAGTACATGAACAGTAGCCTAAGGCTAAATTACGTAACTTCCAAGCTTATATCTGTGGCTAAGCATAGGTGATGATTGCAAAGCCAATGGCTATGGAGATGGTTGGTCTTGTGTTATTTAACCACTCTCAATTAACCAATGTTTCCTTCCGTTACACCATGGACTCCAACCTCAGTGCAATGGAAATACCCAGTCCAAGTTTCTTCTATAAATAGCAGACCAATTTTTAGTTTACGTTGCTTTGTTTTGGTTAGTAAAACATTGATAACTTGAAAGTGAGTGAGTTGTTATTCAAAGAAGAGGCTAGAAAATTCAAAAGAAGGAAGCTAAGTTATTAAGTTCAAGAGGTATAAATATCTTCACTTTTGTACTTAATTGGGTTTTTGCCAAGTTCTCAAAATTTCTTAAAATTCTCTGTTAATCAATGTGAATTAGCATGCCATAATGTGTTTAGGAAGTGTGATTACATATATGAACTCTTTCATGATGGATTGGAACAAGTGTAAATTTAAAAGAATCAGAGTTAAAGGAGGCTCTGCAAAAGCGAGTCTCACATCGCTTTCTTGTTCGAGTATGGCGCGGCTACATACTGTTTATACTAAGGTGCTATGCCTTGATACGCATACCCCCCCAAAATCAAATACTAATTTCTGTTATGCTATGTGTTATTATGTTGGTGTTATGACTTAAATATATACCTAAAAAGGGTATAACATGAGATATAAAGTTTTCTTATGTAGTATGAAGCAATCAACATGAGTTAGTGAAAGATTTGTAATAAAAACTTAAAGTTTAAAAACGAACTTTGAAGTAATACATGATTTACAAGTTCTGAACTTAGTATGTTATACACATGATTGATTTCAGATATAAATAAGCATGATATGGTGTTTATAGTGTCCTTGTCATGATCAAACTTGTTAGCTTTGTGTTAGAAAATGTTTTAAAGGAAAAGCTTGATATGTTAAAGTAAATATGCATGGATACTACATGATATACATTCTGATCTCGTGAAGATGTTAACATGACTTAACTACATATGATAAGAGTTTTAAAGTTATTTTATATGTGTTATATTGCATTATTCAAGTTTAAAATGATTTCAAAGGCAAACTTGAATATGTTTTCAAACCGATTGCATTTGTATAAGTAGTTAAGTTCTGAGAATCTAAAATAACATGTTTACATTCATTATGTCTCTAAACATGGTTCTTATGTGTTTGATATAAGGGTAGTAGACTAAGCATGAGTTAAGTATGTTTTTTTAAGCGATATCAATGCTAGCTATGAATAAATGATATGAACACTATGAGCATATGTATTAACAGATTATGTAATATCTTTATGTGAGGATAAGGCTAATTAGTACGCATGATGATTACATAACCCTATTTAGCCTTGATTTTGTGAAAATCCTTAAATAAGACTGTGATATTAAAAGTGAACGTAGAACGACCATATACTTATGTAAAGACCTCTAGCATGTATGCATAACAAGTGTAAGTGTCTATAGTGTGTTAAAGTTTGGACTAAAACCAGGAGAGCTGAAGCTCAACCTTGGTGCAGCCAGGGGATGAAAGACAACAAGGCCATCCTCCTAAGCTTAGCTGTATATGCATGCGTGCCATTCTCTAGATCATGTCTAGTTTTTGTTTCTGATCTGATGTTCGAAGCATACCTATATGGTTACTTTAACTTGTATTATATGACCAATATGCTATGTAATGTGTTAAGAAGCATGTTAGGTGATACAGATGAATGTTTAATGAGTAATTATAACTTTCAAATCTTAAGTCCAAAAGAATGTTTACAAGCTATAAAGCAATGAATTGAAAAATACGTTGTTTGACTTTATGGTGTCATACAATCTAATTTATGCTATAAAGATATAGGATATGTGACGTAGTAGGTATGAAGTTACAACTAAGTTGGATGTTTAAGTTTACATTTGAACTTACATATATGAGCTTATTGAAAGTAGTATGAACATAAGCCAATCATGTTTGATGATAAAGCATATACTTTGTAACAATCTTATTCATTTATTAATAAATAGTATTAATTTATTAAAGGCTTTTAATTATCTACATGATGCTATTTTACAATATGTGATAAATCCATAGTTTTAAGCAATGCTTTTAGAATAATGATGATGATCATTCTAATGAGATCTAAATTCTTAGAAAGCTTAAAACTAAAATAGTTCCCAATCGTTGGATTACTAAATTGGGAATTAGTGAATCCGGATAGATTGGTACATACATTGCTTGCTCATTGGATGAGGATGATTGATCTCATGATCATTTGTGTGGAGACACTAAACCAAGTATGTAGGTGCTTATTAGAGAATAAGTTCACTGAACGTGGCTCGCTAAGGAATACCTAATAGAGTTTTACTTGCCTGTCAATAGGAATTCCTGTAGTGATAGTAGTATAAGTGATCCTTGGACTTGAGATCATCATAGTATCTTGTGTATGATGAGTTATACTTTGACTTATTCCTTAAGACCCTTAGGGTATATCAAAGGGTATGCTTGGGTATAATAAGTTGTACATGGAGATAATGTATGATCAATTAAGAATCTACCACTTCTAGTAAAAGAAGAGAAATGTCCTATGTGATTCGATAAATGACAACCAGTAGTCCTTGGCCAAGGCAGAATGAAATTAAAAAGAAGTTTCTAATTTGCATTATTTGGAGTTGTGCATTTAAGAGTCGAAACACATATAATTAAATAAAATAAGACTTTACAGTAATTTCATGTCTTATATTTAATTGGGACATTGTATAGTAGAAGGATTGAATTGTACGGTAACTATTTACTCAAAGGTTCTTTTATGATTAATGTTGAAATCTATATTATCTAGAAAGTCGTTGATCGCTAGGGAGGCTTATCCCTATTGTAGAATAAATATTATTTATTTAAATAAATTAATAGTTTAATTTATTTATTTAAATAAGATTAGAATTGTTCTAATTGATTTATTCACAACCAGTTTAATTTGGAGAACCTAAAGGGTCACACCATAAAAGGAAGAATAATTATTTAAGAAGTTAATGGCATAATCGTAATAATATGTTAAGTGTGTGTAATTTAATCTATGGTGATAGAATAAATTAAATAGCTTAATATTTATTATTTAATATTTTGGAAATATTAAATATATAAATTAATAAGAGGAGTCTTATTAATATTATTACAATTATTATTATTTTAATTTCTAAAGAGTTGGAAATTAATTTAATATTAGTACTCTCATTTATTCCTAATAAGATTAGGAGGCTAATTAATTAAAAGATTTTAATTAATTATTCCTAATGAGATTGGGAACATAATTAATTAAAGGATTTTAATTGATTAAAATAAAACTCAATTCCTTAATTGTTAAGGAGGGTTGCTCACATCTATAAATAAGAGGAGTCTTATTATGGGTGGGGTGGTTGTTGACTTTTTCATAACAGACATGATTCCAATTGTTGGAGAGTACGCTCATTTTCTATGAGAGATAGAAAAACTAGGGTTTTTCCAAACACCCATCTTCTTGAATCTTTATTCTTTCTTGGTGGATCACCTTTAGAGGCCAAACACTTGGATGGCTAATGTTGATCAAAGGAAGAAACCAAACCCGGTGGATTCAAGTTGAACGCGAAAAAGATTGGAGGTGAACTTGTACCTGAGGAAGCTCGAATCTTCAAGGGTATGATTCTTGTTCTTTCTTTTTCATTTAATTAATAATTATGCATAAAGGATGATCCGGGTATATGGCTTGTAAAATTTTAAACTCTGATTTTTCCATGTTTTCGCTTATTTTGTGCAATTTGATTGCGTTCATGAATATTACAAACCTAACACTTATGTAACTAATGAATATCCTATACGTGTAATATATTATGTTAGGACTCGAAAGACGGTATTAAGCTTTAATTTGGTAAACTACGCTTGAGGCAAGTACTCGAACCTTACTCTTTATTGAGCATTGTTAAACTTGTACAATTATTGATCGTACAAGTAGAACTTTAAAGAAATAATATTTCGTAATAAAATTTTAAGCTTTGATTCGAATAATAACTATTCATATATATATTGTGAAAGAGTTGTTTAAGCCATTGATTCGGCTAGACTATTGATAATTGATCGAAAGCTATCCAAACCAAATTAACTTGGTGCAGACTCTTATAACTAAGAAGAACAATCCTCTTAGTAGGGCAATTATATATTGTCGGGGAACCGACGTGCGCACATGAGAAAGACTAAATGTTATACATGACATAGGGTACTTTAGGCTGATCACTTGTTATACTTGTTTTGTAGAATTATTAGTTTATTACTGTTAATTCTAGGAGAAGTTCATAGTCTTTAGTGACTGCTCAGTATCTATTGCTTTGAAAACTTGAATTGATCTAATCATTGAATTTTATTGTCCATAGCGATCATTATTGTTAATCATTGATACTTCTAGTTATCTTGAACTATCATATACCCTTGAGAAATTTAAAATATGTTGATTACCTTCTTTGCTATATTACTTGCTGGGAAAATTTTTTGCTCATCCTTGCTTTCCCGAAAACTTTCAGTGAAGGCAGAAAGTGATGAACCCTCTAGCAAGGACAAGGGTAAAGAAAAGGCTTTGGAGTAGTTATTTTTAGGTTGCTAGAAATGTACTGTGATTTGGTTGTAGAAGAACTTATTAAGCTATATTTAATTTAAGTTGTGTTGTATTAGTTATGTCTAAACGGTGTTTAATTATGGTTAAGTTATGTAAGAGATGTTTAAGTTTTGAACCCTTGGGACGAGAATAATTATGTTATACCAATGTAAATTATTCTATTATTCCACTGTGTAAGATGTTGATTTATTATTAGAGTTAGTACGTGACAACCAAATTTGAGACAAGTGTGGTCTGAATTTGGGGGTGTCATAGTTTGGTATCAGAGCTGTAGTTATAAACCTTAGGAGCGAGATTCCTTAGATTATAACTTAGAAGAACTTAGAAGATAGAGGAGAACTTTAAGGATATCAGGAGTGTAGGACCACTGGAGTTCATAGGCATGACCAATCCGATCGTGGCTTAGATATACATCAAAGAGATGCAGAAGACTTTTACCATCACTCGTGTGGGTTAAGACTAGAAGATGGCATTTTCAACCTACATGATGAAAGACGAAGCAAACTACTGGTGGGAGGCAAATCAGCAGAGAGCAGGAGAAGGGGTAATCACTTGGGAGAGGTTTAAGACTCTTTTCTTTGAGAATTATTTCCCGAAGAGCATAAAAAATAAGATGGAGGTAAAGTTCTTAGAACTTAAGCAAGGGGATATAACGGTGGCGCAATACGCGGCTAAGTTCAATGAACTAGCCCGGTTTGCTGAACACCAGGTGGTAGAAGAAGAGAGGAAAGCTAGGCATTTTGAGCAAGGACTAAAGCCTTAGTTGTATAACAAGGTATCGATTCTTCAGATTGATTCTTTTACAACATTACTGGAGAAGGCTATTATTGCAGAGGGAGGGAGTGAAGCTTTAAGTCTATATAACAAAGAGAAGAATGGAAAGAGCACTGGTGGAGAGAACCGAGAAGTAAGTAGCAGCAGAGGTAGCAACTTAGGAAAGAGAAAGTGGGAGAACAACAACAACAACAAGAATCTCAATAATCAAGTAGGGAAATTTCGAGAAGAGTTTAAGAAGAAGGTGGATGGAGGCCCAAAGTGTGGAAGGTATCACCAGGGCGAATGTTGGAAAGGGCGCAGTGTATGTTACAACTTTGGCCAAGAGGGGCATTATGCTCTAAACTGCCCAAAATTGAAGAAGATCAAAGGATGTTTCGCTTGTGGTTTGTTGGACCATCTGATCAAAGACTGCCCAAAGAAAGGAAGTAGCGGAGGAAGTAGCCAACAAGGAGGGATTGGCAAACTGATGATTGGCGGACCGACGTCATCCAACCGTCCAACTATCAGAACATTTAATATGATTGTCCAGGATGTGGTAGCTGCGAAGGATGTTGTGTCAGGTATCATCATGATCAATGATATAAATGCCTATGTATTATTTGATTCGGGTGCCACCTGTTCTTTTGTATCCGAGGAATTTTCTAGTCTATTTAATTTACCCCTTGAACGATTAAGAGATCCCTTGAACATAGAAGTTATGAATAAGGAAGTAATCCCTATAGAGTATATTTACCAAAATTATCGTGTAAATATTAGAGGTTATGAACTAAGCGTAGACCTGATCCCGATAAGATTGGAGAGTTTGATGTGATATTAAGAATGGATTGGTTATATAACCATTGTGACGCCCCCAAATTCAGGTACTTGAAACCAGAACTCGATGCTTCACGATACCATTTCAATGAGCGGAATAATACAAATAATAATAACAATAATATAAATACCAAACTTAATTTGCATTTATATCAGATTCTAATCCCAAGTACGTAACCTTTAATACATTCATTACATGATAATTAATAGATATCATTATTAACTTAATAAAGTCAAACTATTACATAATATAACACCAACTTATTCAGCAACCTTTCATTTCCATTTGTTCTTGGTCGAGCCTTCTGGTTATTCACACTTAGCTGAAAACATTTAAATTAACCAAGGATGAGCATTTGATTAGCCAGCAAGTAATAGCAACAACAAATATTAGCTAAAAGGATTAAATATTTTCTTTGAACGACACTTCTACAACAAATCAACAGTTGTGAAGTAAGCTGAACCAATAATAAACAACATATCATTTCGATTTCAAATTTTTGAAACTACGTACTGACAATAAATGGGGATCAGTCGACAGACTATGAACATTGTTTTCTATTTTCAAAAAGGTTAAACAGAACTTTATCTATAAACTGTCATAACTTACAGGCACGGGGGTGATTAGCCCATTATAACCTGTATTGATCAATACTACATGTTAGAATGATATTTTTGTCCAGCATATCCGCCTTAGGTTCACAAAAGTTTCCCAGATTCGGGATGTTCATACTAGTCTAGAATCCGAACCAAAATAATTTGGTTGGATACAATAAAGTTCTATCTTGTTCAACAATATTTTTAAATCTGTATCTAACTGAATCAAATAGCTTAGACGACTTTCAAGTCAATATATACATATTGAAAACCAATAAGTATGTATCAACATGTGATAAATATAATGATTATCCAAGTGAGGACACTTATATAACAATGCTTAGAAATTAACGAACAGAATATATATCTTGATCTATAATAACATAATTAAGGAACTGGCACAACAGATTATAATCTAATAACTTACTTATACAGAATCATTGCATAAGTATATACAAAGGTTAAGATATTTGAACAATGAAAAAGAATAGTTCTGATATTTGCTTACGCATGTCCATTACATAAAGTAAATGCAAAGTTATGATACTTGTCTGGTCTGCTGCTTACATAACTTAGTTTTATCTTTTATATCAAGCCCTATCATTAATAAGATCATTTATTCAATTAGAATAATATATCATAACACATAGTACTGCTATTTGCAGTCAGCACATAACTTAATCACTTTGTCGCATAAGTTTAACAGTCATTGGATCATAAACAAACATATATACAGACAATTTATATAAGTCCAGATCAATTTCTGAAACATGTCGGTGTACCAACGGCTTTATCGAGTAATTATCGAGTCTAAGACTCTATCCTGTAGTTCAATATCCATTTAAATAATTTAAATATGAGTCATATTATTTTTCATAGCCTTGTAATAATTTTTAAATAATTATTATAATTTATCATGATTTTTCAAACACCAGAATCATTATTAAATGATTTAAATATTAAATAATTCTATTGTCATTAATATTTAATTAATATTGAACTATTAATAAAAATATTGCCAAAATATTAAAGTTATTTATATTAACTTAAAATATTTTTAAAGTATTAATATCACCTTTTAAATGATTTTTAAAACAATTAAAATTATTTTTAAATAATTACCATTAATATTTAAATATTAATGCATTACTTATCAAAATATTAAAAGTCGCTTATTATAACTTAAAATATTTTTAATTCATTTATATCATTTTTAAATGATTTTCAAATCAATAAAATCATATTTAAAATATTTATTTAATATAATTAATAAATAAATCTAATATCATTAATATTAAATTATTAATAAAATTATCCTTTAAATATTAAAAATTATATTTTATAACTTCAAATATTTTTAAACACTTTAATTTAATTTAAAATAATTTTATAATTATTTTTAAACTAATTTATTTAATATAATTATTAAATAAATCTAAATATCATTAATATTAAAAAATTAATGAAATTTACCTTTAAATATTAAAAGTTATATTTTATAACTTAAAAATATTTTTAAAAACTTTATTATCATTTAAAATGATTTTTAATATAATAAAATCATTTTTAATTAATTTATTTAATGCATTTATTAAATAAATTAAATATTAATAATATTCAAATAAATACTAATATTTATGGAAAATATGATAAATTATTAGAAGTTGATTTTTATAACTTAAAATATTTTTTAAAACTATTTTTGGAATTTTTATAAATTAATTTCCATTTTTAAATGATTTTTAAAAAATAAATTAAATATAATTACAAAGTCTGTCGCTATAGCTAAAACAGAAAGTGTAATCTATTGTGTTCTTGAGAAACCCATATCTTCATATGCCAGTTTCGAGGGACCATGTTTGACCATCAATTATTCAGTGTGTAATGTGTTTCTAGACTAGTTAATGGTTAGATGTTGTAGTACTAATTAATACTACAAGATCCAACAACTAACAGGGTCATATTATGCACCAAATGCAAGATCTAAGCTCACGAACAAACTGTCAGAGTTGTTCTTCATTTTCTGAGTTTCCCAGAAATGAAGAACAGTTCGTGTAGCCATATTTGGGCTTCCACAACTTGTAATCCGTGTATCATTTTTTTGATATAATGGATCCAGTGTATAGCCAACATGACAAGGAAGAAATCTATCACATTAAATCACTAAAACAACAACAGATCAAGCAGATCTATGTCAGTCAAACCATGTCAGACGACATGTTCAAGCGTTTTCTGGGTTACCCGAAAAACAGCTTTCATGATCATCCGGCTTGGTTTAACCGTCCACTATGATCCACCTGTTTGATGTTTAAGTGATCTTAAGGCATAAGAATGTAGTATAAACAACATATTACAACTTAGATGCAAAGACAAGCACAAAAAATCAACCCACTATCAGATCCAAGCCTTCAAACTTCTTGTCAGGCCGATCTGGGCAAGTTCTGGGCTGCCCAGAATTGTTTGATCATGGTCGGTCAATAAGGTTTGACCACCCATAACTTGCAATCTGTTCATGCTCTGACTTTGAATAAAGTTCCAAAGTACAGATATCATAACATACTACATGATCAAACCTTTAAACAACAAAAACACATAACAGAAAAAGATCTATGAGACCTGACATTAGGTTGTCAAACCATATTTTCCAGTTTTCTAGATTTTGAAAATCTTCAAATCCGATCCTATAGATGTTATGGATCTAACATCTATCAACCTAGATCATCTATTTACACTATAAACAACATGTTTAACACAAAAAACTTAATATATAACAGAGGATCAAAGATCAGATTTGGTTTAGGTTTTATACCTCACTATGAACAAATCTTGATTCTATGCTTATGATATATTATGGTTGATAGTGGGGCTTGATTTTGGGACTGAAATGCCTTATGATTTCGTGAGTTTGGAGAGAGAGAGGTTTGGTTGAGAGTAAGTTGAACGAATGGGCTAAGTGATGAACTTTCTCTCTCTTGATCAATATATTACTTGGATGCAATGTATTTGGATGTTGAAATAGTTGAGTTGCTGAGATTTGTAGCACATGTGTAATCTAATTTGGTCAACAACTACGTATCTTAGCTAGATTTGCAAGTTTCCTAATATAAAATGCAAAAAGGGCAATTATGTCATTTTCCATACAATTTTAATGGCCATTTGGTAACTTAGCAAACCCTAAGGTTTTAAAAAAATGAATTTTTAGGATTTTTATTTAGGGTTTAAAATGGTGAAAATTTAATTTCTAAAAATGGACAATTAGGGTTTCTTAATCATAGTTAGTTTCCTAATTACATAGAACATGAAAAATTAGGTTTAGGCTTTTCAAATTACAATTAAGATCGCTAATTTAGTAATTAGGGCTTACCATTAGCAATTAGGGTTCATAAATTAGCATTTAGGATTCCTAATTTGACAATTAGGGTTTTAATTAGTAATTAGGATTTCCCTAATTAACATTAAGCTTCATACTTTAGCGATTAGGGTTCTAGTTTAGTAATTAGGGTTTCTAATTACTAATTAATGTTTATAATTTTGAAGTTAGGGTTCCTAATTTAGAAATTAAGGTTTCTAATAATTAGGGTTTTCTATAATACTAATCATTAATTACATAATACAGTTACTAAACAATCTTGAACTTGTGTTTGGTTTTCAAGTTAGGGTTTATCACAATAATACTAGGTTTTAGCATGATATACCATAATTGACCAACCATTATCAGTCTACACATATACAATACATATTTATAGCACTGAAATAAAAATATTATTATATTATTATTCTCATTCCTTGATCAAAATCCAAAATTAGGATTTGGATTCCATATCTCATTTCTTACATATATAACATTATTAATTAAGTTAAAACAATTAACTTAATAATCTGAATAAATCCATATAATAAAATAATAATTATAATAATTTCAATAATCATTTCATATATTATTTAAATAATATATAATCATATTTTCAGGGAAAATAAATAATAAAAATATTTTTACTACAAAATTAATTATAAAAGTATAATTTATGTTAGTTCCCAGTAGGCACAATATAGATCTAGAAGGGGGGTTGAATAGATCCTTTTAATTTCAAGTACTTTTCTCGTTTGTGATTTGACATATGACAAACATAAGAATCTTTTCAAGCACAGCGGAATAAGTAAAAGATCTCCTTCATTGATATATCCATAATCATACATACATTGTTCTTAGAGTTAGTTCAATGGTAAGCAGTTAATGCAAACATAGAAGTTAAGTACATAATGTAAATGACATAAGGGATTTTAAGTGGTTCAGAGACTCAAGCTCCTAATCCACTCTTCTGCTTTCAACTAACAGGATTTCCACTAAGGAAGGGCAGCACCCTGAATCACTAAGATTTCTTCAAAGCCTGCTAGCCCTGGAACTTCAGTTCACTAAGAACTCTTCAAGGCCAGCAGCCTTGGAACTCCTCTAGTTCCCTAGGAACTCTTCAAGCCCAAGGCCTGGAACTTTGTTTAGTCCCTCCAGACAAGGACCCCT
Source organism: Panax quinquefolius (assembly GCA_020205615.1). Classification (NCBI taxonomy): domain Eukaryota; kingdom Viridiplantae; phylum Streptophyta; class Magnoliopsida; order Apiales; family Araliaceae; genus Panax; species Panax quinquefolius. Next base: position 109,520,877 of record CM035155.1, on the reverse strand, counting down.
CAGGCCCTGGCTTCTTGTTATTGTAGTTATTGTTGTTGTTGGTGGTGGTGGTGGTGCTAAGCTGCTAAGATATCTTTAAGCTTGAACATCTCTATGTACTTAGCAGCTTGGTGTAGTCCTCTTGGCATTCTGCTTGGAGTCTGGATTACATCTCCTTTGGTCCGGCTGATCTTTACTCTTTTCTGATCATCTTCATCTGATATCAGCTGTGCACCATCACCATCTGGATTTGCTAAGTCTCTGAGCTTTTGGTAGACTTCGTCTGGCACTTAGCAATCCCTGAACCCTTCTTGAATGCTTTGCAGACATGATTCTGCATCTGTTCTTTTTTAGCCTTTGGTTCATGGTGATCTGTAGAGTGGCTTTCTTGATCTTCTTTGTACTCTGCCACTTTTCTGAATGTTATCTTATTGTCCTTCTCGGCTCTCAGCTTAGCTGCCATCTTTAGTGGCATTCTCATCTTTGTTAAGTGAAGCTTTTAGTCTGTTCGAGTCCTTTTCAAGGTTGCTTCACTTCCACCTTTGTAGTCTCACTATCACTGAGACTTGTTCTTTTTAGCTCTGGTGGAACTCGTAGAGTCAATAATGTAGCATTCTAACAACTCAACGATTCTGTAACTTTTTCAATCATCAGCTACTCTTGATCTTTGAAGCTCTGTTGATTTATACTCCTTCCCAATCTTTCCGTTGGAAAGTAGCCGTTAAAAGCTTTTTGATTTGCTTCGCAAATCTCAAGTTATTTGATGTAGACTGCAGATGTGACATGACATCCCATTTTCTGACTTTCTGACACTGCAGTCTACTGTTTCACCTACTATGTCAGATATGCCACTTTGATGTCTCGAGTAGGTAGTCGACTTTATTTCCTTCTTCTGATTTCTCGATCAGAGGTTGTCCTTTTGCATTGATGCTCTCCAATAAGCCCTGTTCGACCATCAATCTTCATATTGAACCGTTACCAATGCTTTAACCTTTAGACGACCAAACTCTACGATTCTGATGCATACCTTCTTGGACTAGATCGTAGTCTCTGGTTGACAGGTAGAGATAACACTACGATCTTGAAGAGTGTTCATTGGATCTTCAATGTAGAACACTGCTTTCTTCATTTGTGCGATGCTTCAATACTTATGTTTGCCTAGACTGATCTCAGGAACTGATAGCTTGACTCATTGTTCTGGTCTCTTCTGAATAGCAAGACACCTCAGATTTGTGGCATGCCCAGCTCTATTTCTCCTTGTGATCTCTTGTTCATTTATCATCAATGGACTGACCCATGCTTAATCACTTTAGCCTTGTTCTTCAGAAATCGACCAGTATCTCTATGTACACTTCATCAGTTTCTTCTTTGCTTGGTAAACACTACGATCCTTGTTGCCCCCAAGATCGTTGTCTTCTGTTCATTCGACAGCTACTTCATTTGTTGACTTTCCTTAGTCAGTTTCTTTGACTGAAATCTTCTTCTGATCAACTTGTGGAAGACTTCATCTTGAATGGCTTCACAACTCAATCTGTATGTTGATTGGGTTGGTGCTTAGATTTTATGTTAGCTTGCATGTCATTAGTTGAGTTCTCTCTGGTTTCCCTTAGGTGGAATGTATCTTTCCAGATCTAACCAGAGGCTTCATTCTTTGGATATTCTGGGAGTGCTCATTTGTTGAGAATCGTGTTTACTCTATGATTCTGCGTTGGCATTGTGAGCACATTTGTTGAAGCCTTAGTTCTGCACTCTACGATTCTGCCTTGGGTTGTGCAGACACTACGACTCCGAGATCAGATTTTGACACTCTACAATTTCTGTCTTTATGCTCGTTGTCTTCATCTGATCTTGCTCAACTACGATCTCTGCCTCTGATGTGATCAGTAGACTCTACACCTCCGAGTGTGGTCTACGATTCTTAACTTGGCTTTGGCAGATGCTCTCATTCGGCTCTTAGACAGTCAGTCTCTCACGATTATTCAACATGACTTCCTCAGCAGACTACGGCTCCGAGGAAGTTCTCCTCAACACACTACGATCCTTCCTCGTCTCTCCTGGAAGTCTATGAACTTCGAGATCTACTATCTTGCAGACTACGATTCTGCCTTGATAGCTCTCGAGTTTTCCTTGACTCTCCTGGTAGACTACGATTTCTGGTGTAGTTCTCGACGATCAGACAAGCCTATCTATTACATTATAAGATCAACCTAACAAGCTTGATCTTTCTATATTTATAGTCCTTGTACATCATTTCTTTTTAAGGACTTTAAAAAATTGTTCTGCTTATGTAGGATCAACCTAACATATTTGATCAATTCATTCTAAGTCCTTGTACATATGTTACTATTATCTATCAAAGGACTTTACAGCTTTTTTTAATGCAAGAATACTTGCATATTCATTCATTTATATCATAATCAAATCATACATAAATAGGAATATCATTCATATGCTTATTCCTAACAAATAGGAATATCATTCACATGTTTATTCCTAACAATCTCCCCCTATTTGATTATGACAAAAACAATAAGTGCATATGCATGATATGAATGAATCTTATATATAGTGAGCAGCTGTATTTCTAAAATAGATAATCATGAATGTCATTGATAATAATATGGAATTGTATAAACTATGACACTTTACATCCTGGATCCAGAACATACCTGACTAGTTAGAGATGTACCTCTTTGGCTCCATGTGAGTTTCTAGCATGTCTGTTGATCAGTTATCTGTTTGTTTTTTTTGCTCCTGCTCCCCCTCAAACTCTGCATTCATAGGATCATCATCCTTTGGCTCCCCCTCAGATGATGATTCTGCTGCCTGTTATCTTCTTCTTTGCCTTCTTGTCTTCTTTGCTTCTACTCTCCTTGCTCTTCCTTGAATGCCTCTTTTTATGCCTCTTTTTCTCCCCCTTTTTTGTCATTAATCACTTGAGAGAGTTGTTCCATGTTGGACATAAGTTTCTCCATCAGATAAGAGGAGTTACCAACTTCAATCTTGAGTTCTTGGTGGCTCAGCTCAAGTTACATGGAGAAAGACTGATTCAGGTTGTCAATCTTGTCAGAGAGGACTCAAATTTGCTCTTCATTGGCCTTCTATGTTCGTAGAGCTTCTGCCTTCTGATCATATATGGCTTTCAAATAAATTTGATCTCTCTCTTTGATTCTGAGAGATAGATCAGCCATAGTGGCTTGAAGTCTGTCTTAAGCTGAATTATCTCCTGTTGCTTTCAACATCTTTGACTCTTCATTGATTTGAGATATCTTCTCAATCAACTCATTAGAATTCTTTAATAGCTCCTTCTCCATGGGAATTTGGTCATCTGGTTGAACACCTGATTGGACTCTACGATTTTCATCTTTGGACAGATTTTCAAAAACGTTGAGAATCTGAACAATCGTTGAGTACCAATCGCTATTGGAGGATGAAGGAATGTCGGGTAACAGTGCTTGGGCCAAAGGAGGCTTCTCATTTTGGACTTAATCAACATCATTGGTAGAGTGAACAGACTCTACGATCATCTCCTTGGCCATACTTCTTCTACCATCAGAGTCCACTCGACGATCATAAGGAATATAATGATTGCCACCATGTCGATAGACTTTGTAGTGAGACTGATCCTTTAGCATTTGAGTTGCAAATTTCTTGATTCTTGGGAAGTTCTGTGCCACCAGCTTTACGTTGAGAAGGTGAGAGAAGACCTATGTTAGATAGTTGTTATCTCCGGTGAGAGATGCCTTTACCCATGGCATATGAGGGTGGAACCATCTTATTGCATGGTTCTTAACTTCAGGCTTATATATTATAGTTGATGTGTCTAGCTTTATAGTCTTATGATTGTTGAGAGCATTTTCTACAGTCATCATTACCATATTTAGCCTTTCATTTCCATGATTGATCCATCTGCTAGGAAGCACATCCAATGATTCGTCAATTTCGACTACAATCTTTCTTTTGCGATTTACAGGATGGGGAATGTGAAAATCTTCTGGTTCTTCTTCTGCAGAACTGGAGTTTCTTCCATCTTCTCTCTGTTCTAAACTGGAGTTAGACCTTTGTTGATTTTCCTCATCGGACTCATCAGTTTGTTCCTTCATTGTATCATCACTCTCCATTTTTTCACCTTCTGAGCTTGTACCATGCTGATTCCTTTCATCCGATCCATCAGAGAATTCTTCATGCTAGTTTTCATCATTAGTGCCTTCTTTAGCATTTTCTCCCTCAGATTCAGACTCATCATCACTCAAATCAATGACAGAAGTAGAGGATTCTCCTTTCTTCTTTAGAACAGACCTGGCAAGCAGTCTGTTGCTCATTCTTCTCCTTGGAGGTTCAGTTGTAGGAGAATCATACTTTTCTTCTTCTTCAGAATCTGATGCCTTTGAATCATTAGATAAACTTTCTTGATGTTTAGTATTAGCAGGAGCAGATCCTTCTTCCTCAGACTCAACATCTTTGGAACCATCATTTGGGCTTGTAGGATTAATCGTAGTAGGAGATGCAATTTTATCATCTTGCAGCCTTACTTCATCTTCAGAGTGAATGCTCTGAGAGTTAGCCATAGGGCTTATACATTCTTCTTCATTATCAGAGTCCGCATTTTTTTTCATTGATCCAGCTTCACCTTCATTGCTGGATTTATTCTTTAATGGTTAAATCTTGAAGCTCTCAGTTCTCTTCCCATCTTCTAACTCAACGACCTCTTCTTTATCAGATAAACTTTCTTTGGGAACTGGGGCTGACTTCTTCATCACCTTTGATTTCTTTTTAGATGACCCTTGGAGTAATCTGTTACTCCTTCTCTTTGGGGTTTCTACAGTTGAGACCTTTTCTTTTCCTGCTTCCTTGCTGTCAGTGGCGAGACTTCTTGGTGGAGCCTCTATTTTCTTCACACCCTTGCATTTCTTCTTTGCTGGTGTATCTGCTACCGGTACGGAGTCATCAGATTGATAGCTTTCCACCTCTTGTGCCTTCCTCTTCTTTGCAGAGACCTTGTTGCTGCTAGTTGATGTTAACCTCCTATTTTCTTTTGGGTTTTTCTTCCAGTTCATAAACAGTTGTGGAGACATTACTTTGTGAATATTCAAAAGATCTCCTTCATCATCCTTGATCTTGCCTCCCAGTTTCTTCTTCAGCACAATGCTCAATAGTCTTCCATAGAAAACCTTTGTGAGAGGTTTATCCGTAGACTTCTTCGTCTCAGCCTTTTCCACCCATTTGGAGATTTGATCGAACAAGATAGCTCCAAAGTTTATTTGCTTCTTCAGAACTATTGCAGACATAATCTTCAGTTGTTGATCAAGCACAGTTTCATGTGCAGTGTTCTTGCATAGTATACATTTGTCCACTATCTCTTCAAGGAACTCAAATTCTTCTGGAAACTCCTTTTTCTTCATATCCTTCAGACAAGGGTTTCTTTGGTACCCCATAATTTTCTTCGCTTGTTCAGTGTCAATCTCATCAAGGCTATTCAGTCCTCAGTCAGGAAAGCCTATGCATTGATTAATATCAGATGATTTCAGCTTTAGAGACTGACCTTTGACCTTGGTATAAAGGGTTCCGAAATTTATGGATGTGTTTGAGTAGAACTCCTTAACCAGTTCAGTATATACTCGAGTGCTTGCCTCAAGACATAATGAGAATCCAGCTTTCTTTACAAGTTCGAGAATGTCTCTGAACTTCTTTTTGGATTTCTCAAACAACTTGGTTCCTAGCTGAATGCCAGTGATTACTTGTCAATCTGCCATTTGAAGAGTTCAAAGAATATGGGTATTTGATTTAGAGAGTCTTTTGAGAGATCGATGAATGTGATTTGGGCAATGCCCTAGAGGGTTAACGGATTCTGGCTTAGAAAAGGATTCTAGGGTTTGAAGCTGGGAGGGGGAGAGGTTTGATAATTTTTGATAATTGTTTGCAGATTTTGAATTTGTCTTTATAGTAGTCTCTTCTGACTCTGCATACGCTATGATGTGTTAACTAGCCATTGGTTGCACGATGCCCAGTAATGAGCTGTAACTCCCCATAACCTTTTCAGTTTTATATTCCTTTTTAAGAGAATAAGCATTACTAACGTGGATTGATCGTTGACCTTTTTTGTTCGTAGAGTATCCTAGTGAGGTAGCTATGGACTTTACGTTTTCCTTTGTTGACTAAACAATCTTCTTCCGAGATATGTTGCAATGGATGGTTTTGGCACTAATCCTCATCTTGAAACTGCATAGCTTGATCACTGATGTACCCCATACCAGTTTGGGCACTTAAGTTCTGAGGTGCGTTTGCATGATGTCTTTCCAAACTGTGTTCGTAATTATCTTCACACGATCTGAGTAGTTGAGCAAGTATCCAATTCATCCAAGCTCCTTATGAGCTAGGATATTCTCTGGTAAGACTGCAATCGTCAAGTCTGCTTCTACGATCGTTGAGGTTGCTCCACGATCGTTGAGTTCTCTTCAACCTCTACTCTACGATCGTTGACTTTCTTGGTCCTTGAGATGAACTTTACTAAGAATTCCTTCTGGGTTAAGGTAGCTCAGGAAGAGCCAACCTCTTAGAGTGAACTAAGGGTCAAGTGTGACACCCCCGAATCTGGGTCCTCTGACCCCGGTCCGGTCATCACGATAAAATACAAACATCCACCTCTAAACAACATACGATAACTAAAATGCAGAAAATAATAAAAGTACGCCGTTAATTTAAAAGGTGTTACTAGTCCCAAGATACGATAACCTTAATATCATCTTACAAACATACCCTAAAAAAAACATTAGGGTTCATATTACATAACAGTAATTTAAACTAAGCGTAAGGTAAAGTCTGTTCCTTGCCACTATTCTACATCTATCTTTTACCCTTGTCCTTCCCTGAGGTCTCGGGCTTAGCTGTAATATAATTCATGATATAGCAAGGATGAGCAACAAGTTTGCCCAACAAGTTCAACAATAAGGATATATCATGATGAATGGAAAATATCTGTTAATGAATTCAACAATATGAATATCTGAAGGATTCAACAATATGAATATTGAAAGCAAAGATAATGATTTGCTTTTAGAATAACTGCTAGTCAAATAGACTTTGAACTATAACACTCCAATGGAATCAATAGCTAATTGACCCTTTGGTTCATCGGGCTCTGAGAATAAGTACTTAAGGGGATCAGCCTCACGTACTCTATGTATATGCATAACATTTAAATCTGCTCTATGTATCGTATATTAGATACCTGGGGTACTCCCCTATCATAAAAGGGGTGTTCTTTCAGTCTAAGAATCCTTACCATCAATTGGTTTGGATAGCTTTTATAGAACTTCATACATTTTTCTGACCGAACAAAGGTTCAAACTCTATCTAACATAGTTCAAGAATTATTAAACTTTAAATGATGTACAGGTCCAAGACTGTACGAACTCAAGTGCACTGAGTGCGAATATCAATAATATCGATGTGAAATAATTGTAAAGTAATTAAACCACTTAATAGCATGATTGGAAATAAGATTCAAGCTTAAATGAATAACTTTCAATTTCAACAACAACCCGCTCAATACAATATGAGAAGGATAGGAAACTTTCACAAAAAAAAAAGTAGGGTTCAAGGAACTTGCACAATCAAAGAGTGAAGTTCACAGAAAACTTTCTCAATAATAATTGGAGTAAGTTTAAGGAACTTTCTCAATAAAAGTGGGGTCCAAGGAACTTGCATGTTTGCTCAGCTACAATTAATTCTAGCTTTAATTACTTGTGTTGAAACGACCTAACGTTATCAAGTCGATCATTTCAATTAGTATGTGCAAACTAATATGCGTTTACACTTACAATAATCAAGTCTTCACATAGCATGTTTCTTAACACATTACAAAGCATAGTGGTCATACATTACAAGGTAAAGTAATCATATACACATGCCTTGAATTTCAGAATCAAAAATAGAATCTATTTGTGATCATGCAGGATGGCCTAGTTTGCACAGTCTAGGCTTAGGGACGGCTCAATTGCTACCGTCCTTGGCTGCACTAAGGTTGAAATGTTGTTCTCTCGACTTCAATCCAACTCTAACACACCAATTACACATATATTTTAACATACGTACATGTTAGAGTTTCACATATAACACATGACCATACTTGAATTCATTACTTCAAGTTTAACTTACACTTTATATGTCATTAAAACACAAAAAGATCATGTAATCATTTGTGCCTTACAACTCGATCATTCAATACTCAGTAGTCATGCTTGTATATAGACAACACATGTATACTTTACTCACATAGTTCATTTTTTTAGAAATTTCCTTTTTATGACTATGTGTGAATAAGTGAAAACCATACATTAACCAAACGATGTTCATTGTGAGACCCCGAATTTTATGAAATAAAAGTATTCAATTTTTCTATTTGGGTAAATAGTTAAATTGATAAAAGTTTAAAGTTAAGGGTGACATTTGAAAAAAAATTCAAAATAAGCAAGTTGTCATAAAATAATCGGTGGTAAAATACGCGTGGTTGCATAATAGTACACGGTATTGATTATTAATGCTTACGTGAGAAGTCACTCAATTTGATTCAATTATTGTCGATATTTTATATATTATTAAATCAATAACTGAGATAACAAAGTTATTAATATTATTATTTGCAATATTAACGATGTCTAGAAGTTCTGCCAAGGAGAGGTTTGGTCACCTAATTGCGCGACTAGGGAGAAATCCTTATTGGAAAGCCCCTCTTTCACAGGAGCGACACGGTCGATTAATAGTGTGAATTATAATAATGATGATAAATTTTGTTTTATTATTATTATTAATGTAATAAAACGAAAAAGCTTTTTATATAAAACAAAATACTTTTATAAAGTTATTTGTTTTATTAGACAATAATTAGAATATATTATATTGTATTATGCATAGTATTTGCATAGTGCCTGCATAGTGTTTGCATAGTAAAATCTTTTTATATAAAACATAATACTTTTATAAAGTTATTCATTTTATTAGATTATAAATAGAATATATTATATTTTATTTAAAAGATTTTGTTTTATTAGAATATTTTATAGTAAACCAATCTGGACCGTCCGTTTAAAAGTAAATCAATTTGGACCGTTTAGAAATTAGTTACTATTCAGTCCATTCTCCTATAAATAGAAGATCATTCCTTCATTATTTCTTACGAATTCACTGAAACTCTAGAGAGAGAAACTGTAGAGAGAAAGAAGAAAAGTATTCTGCTACTTCACTACTCCTATATCAAGTTTGTTCTAAGGTAAGAGATATTATTTGTTGTACTCGTAAGGGGTATTATTTCTTCTGTATTCATGAAGAGAACTTCTGTTATTCTATTCTTTATTATTTTGTTAGAATAACCTGTATACGTGGACTACCCTATACTTGGTGAAATTCTTATGTTATTCCATTCCTTATTATTCTGTTGAAATAACCTGTATATGCGAAGTACCGCATACATGGTGAAATTCTTCTATTATTCAATTCTTTATTATTCTATCAGAATATCATGTCTGTGCGTTTACGCATGACCTGGTTTCGTTATTTATTATTTTGTTGGAATATCCTGTCGGTACGAATTACGCCTGACTTAGTTTCGTTCTTTATTATTCTGTTGAGAATAACCTGTCTGTGTGATCTATCGCATGCATGGTGAATTCTTCAGTTATTCCATTCTTTATTATTCTTTTAGAATAACCTGTCTATGTGGATTACCACATGCATGGTGAATGATCCTTGGTATTCATTCCTTATTAAATTGTGGAAAAGATCTGTTTACGTGGATTATGATGAAAGTCATAATAAAAGCATTGGACTGATAAAAATCATAGGTATATGTAGTATTAGTAAGTGTTATGAAGAGTTATGTTGGTTATTATGTGAAAATATGAAAGTTTCTTAGAAATCACAAAGGGTGAAAAATCAGATTTTGGAAGAAAATGGAACATGAAATTTAATTGACTATATCTCCTATTATATTTCAAATTTTTGAGTGTGGTCAAGTTCTAGAGTTAGATCTATGAGTTTTCTAACTTATCCAAGTGGAATCACTGTAAAAGGTGTTGTAGATTTTTGTGTGGACTGATTTTAGCAAAGGAGTCAAAAGTTGCAAATTATGAAAAAGTTACTGCCCAAAAATTTAAAAGGGCATTTTCGGCCACTTAATTTGTGAGAAAAATTTTGGCCTTTTGGTACATGGAAATATATGGTATAAAGTACCTCCTGTCCAAAAATGAGCTCATTCCGACTTAAAATGGGCAAGTTATGACCATTTTAATATTTAGGTTTTTCCGACAAAAAACGCTATAACTGGAGTTCTATAACTCCGATGACCATGAAATTTAAACTGGAAGATCATGTTAACATGTGTAAGATCCTACCAAGATTTGGGAATTTCTGGAGTTAAACTTGAGGTAGCTAATTTCTTAAGGAATTAATTAGAAATTGATGTATGAAAAATAGTAAATGAATTTTAAAAATTCCGCGAAAAATATATGTTCAATATGGCACTATATTCTACTAAATTCTAGAAAAGAAAATTTTTGGGACTTTTTTGGTATTTTTCATGAAAATGCACTAGTTATAAGTATATGAGTTAAATATGTTATGAGAAGTTGAAAATTGGTAAATAGGATTTTATGGCTTGAGAATCCTATATAGGGTATATGCAGATTTTTGATGAGGGATTTGATCATTGGTGATGAAATCTTTTGAGTATGGCATTTTTGAATGCTTAAATGCATTATTTGGTAAAGTGAAAATAATTAAAATAAATTATATATAAGTTTAAGAAATAATTAAAATATTGTTATAATATTAATGATATTAGATTATGAGATTATTAAGTGATTGATAACATTTGGATAAATTTAAAGTCTTTAATATTTATCCTTGTTTTCGTTTGATTATTGCTTATATCATTGTCATCATTCTCATGCTTGTGTTGTGTTGAAAGTCATTTGTGGCCTGTAGTGCATAGATGGACTTGGTATGATTATGACTAAGGATTATTCGGTATAATCATGATCGTAATGCTACAAATGATGTGGTAAAAGTTATCTTTGGCCCGTAGTGCATAGATGGACTTGGTATGATTATGACCAGGGATTATTCGGTATAATCATGACCGTAATTGAAAACACGAATATCCTTGGCCCGTAGTGCATGGATAATTCGTGTTCGTGATACTATTAAGCTGAGTCTCAGCATTATTGGTTTTACAATTGTATATCTTTGGCCTGTAGTGCAAAGATGAACTATTGATTATTAGTTATACAGTTGTATATCCGTAGTGCAAAGATGAATTTATTAGTATGATTATGAGCAGGAATTATGATTTGGTATAACCATGATTTTTGATGTTTCAAGTGAAGATAGGTGATAAAAATTATCTTCGTCTTGGGTGCGAAAAGGAATTCAAAATCACAATTATGATTATGAGTTATTCATATAATTATGGACAGGAATTGTTGATTGATGTTACAGGGATAAAACATTATTGGTGGACTTTTAACATGGAGAAGATAATATAGACCTGATGGTCTATTTGACTCTTTTAATGGATTGCTCGTTCCGCTGCAACTATGGTTGAAAAGTTTTATCATCTACCATATGTTCTAAATCTCTGATTTATTTTTGACGAATGCTATTGATAATTTAATTATCTTTAGTCATGATATTCTTTACTGGGCTAGTTGTGCTCACCCTTTTGCTTCACAATTCCTTTCAGATAATAAGAGTGTTACTGAGTCGAGCGGGGATAACAGGGGAATAGAACGGTGGTCTATAGCTGTTGAAGTTATCCCTAAATAGTATGAAAATAATTTTATTGAGAACTTTAGATAAGTGTGTCGTATTGTATACGTCATTTGATATTTAATTTTGGTGAACCGAATAGGGTGAGGTGAACCCAACTTTGGAAGGGTGTTTTGCCACTATAATATAAGATGTCTAATGACATACAACCTCATGTTATCATAAGTCAGGGTTGTGCACATCCACTTGCTGAGTATATCAACGATCACTACCTATATGATCTTGGAGTTTATTTGAAATATAATTTTTACTTGGAGACAGTGGAGATAGTTATATGTCAAGAGAAGACTCACCATTGGAAAGAAGGTGATAGTAATCTTCTCGTTTTTCTTTGGGGTCTATTGGGTCAACCAAGGATAATTCTGTGGACATATGATAACTATCATAACCTAGACGCATGGCCTCCCATGTACAAAGGTTTCCTTGAGCACTTCCCAAAGATTTTAATTTCTAAAATAGTTTTTGACTATATTTTTATGTAAAGTATCTTTGTAAGGTGTTGTTGTCGAGGCACCATGAGAGTTACATAGATTTTTTATTGAAACTCATAGCTTATCTGTTGTCGTACTCTGCACGACAGTTCAACAGTTGTATAAATAAAGTTTGTATTTGATTTTTATAGAGTGATATCTAGCGACTCAAAATGGGTGATGTATACCTATTTTGGGGGCGTCACATTCATGCCAATGTATCTATAGGAATAATGAGTCCTAATATACATGCATGCATGGTCATAACGTACTTTACTCATTTCTTGGTGACATTAGTTTTCTCATTCTAACTTTCTTTGAATTTTACACTAAGTCAACTTAGCTTATACAAGGCACCTTAACATATAACTCTCATGCATTCACATCATATTTTCCAGCCACATATGCATGCTCAAATGGTTAGAACTTACAAGATAAAAGTCTTGGTCAAGTTCACTTTAAAAAGTCTTAAATTTCTTATCTTTGAAATAGTCTAATCTTTAAATCATGTATGCTAGTATGTTCAATCACTTTAGTCTTGCATCTCATGTCAATATAACTCATATCATCATGTTTATAAAGTTAGAATGCTCACATGATGTGTTCGTGACGAAGTTCATTTTTGAAACTATAATCTTTATTTCAAACCATAAGTGTTGTGTCCCTCATGTGTACTAACATTATCATACTTGTTCATACTACATGCATGTGCTTACATGTGCGTGCTAAAATAATTTACAAGCTTGCTCTAACAGTGTACCAACAAGTTAGCACATCAAGAATATAACAGAAACACCAGTGCAGGTGTAAGCTTGGCACAAATTGCTTTACACCCTAAGATAATTAGAGCGAATTGCTGCCATGCCAAAAATAGAAACTGACTTTGGGTTATGGCGGTACTAAGCTACTGCACCCTAGTATAATTAGGTGCAATTGCGCCATACGCTCGCATCGAGAGACAAGAACTTGCTCGCTTACGCAACAAGATCGGACATCCATACTATTCTTTGATTTAAACATGCTTATTATCATCATTTAAGAGTTTAAACATGTAAGCCTACTTCCTAAACACATCATGGCATACCAATTCACTTTGACTAACAAAGGATTTCAAGTAATTTCAAGAATTTGACAAAAACCCAACTAAGAACGAAAGTTAAGATTTATACCTCCTTGGCTTGAATTAGACCCCTCACACACTGAGTATGCTTCCAAAATTTCTCAGCAACTTAGGACTCTCAATCTCAGACTTTAATAAACAACAAAACTGAATTTGGAGTTTGTATTTAGAGAGGGAACTTGGACTAGATATTGCCATTACCCTAATGGTGGAGCTCATGGTGCAAAGGAAGAACACATTGGTTAATCAAGGGTGGTTGAACAACCCACCATCAGGCCATTGGCCTTGAAATTATTACCTAAGCTTAGCCCAAATGGAAGTTACGTAAATCAAATGTAGGCTACTGTTCATGTACTATAGTGACACTCATTTTGGGACAAGAGAAAAATCTCAGCAACATGCTTGGTTTTGTTACTATAATTCCTAACATGTAAACTTAATGTACAATTGTTACCATATTAGAAACTTAAGGTTTAATTTTGGTACTTACATCATATAATCCATGTACATTAAATACACGCAATTAAAATAACACAGTTAAGTATTATCGATCGGGTAGTTCCATAATTATCGCTACTACTCACCTAGCCATATCATAACATTATTTAATATTATATATCCAGTGTGCACACATAACTTCTTTTCTAATTTCTAGAATACACAGATATTTAATTATTTCGGTATTAAAATCACTTGTGATTTTATTGCACTACTTGATACTTCATATCATTAGAAGGTATTCTTATTATATGATTCTATATATGTCACACATTGCACTAATGTTCCATTTCATTATCAACAACAAAACTAATTTTCCTAAGTTTGGACACTAAGCATAAATTTCCATTTTTTTGTATCATTGGAGGGCGCAATTGCCACGGTCCCTGGTAGTGCCAAAATGGGATAGCTTCAAGCTAGTTCAACTTTCTATCACCACATAAGTTTTATATGAGATAATTTAACTTCTTCAATGGTGATATACCCATAATTGACATAAATCAATATGTTCAACTCTCGCCACTATATTCAAATAAATTAAATATTTAATCATTAAGAATCCTAACAATTCTTTGATATCAAACTCTTAGGATTAGTCCACTAATTTAAATAACTATTAGTGACTCCCTTTAATCAATTCATAACCACATAACCACATAAGGTTTAAATAGACTCACAAAACTAACTCATTATAATTAAATCACATATTTAATTAAATAAGGAATTTAAATTTCACAGTCATTACATCAGGTTTGTCCCTGAGGCACTTTCTAGATGAAAAACTTTAGAAGTGATTTGCACTGATATCTCATTTGACCTTTTCTACTGGGGAGATCTTCTACCACCTTTAGACATTTATACTGGTTGTATTCGTGGTTTCCTCCTGCTCTTACACTACGATTAGATGTTTGATCGTAGGCTCTCCACGATTTTGAGTTGGGTGGTTGACTGGTTATCAGTAGTATATTTTGAGACGTTCCTACTGACTATGGATCTTCATTTGGTTCGTCAGCCACAAAGTTTTGGGACTCTGTAACTAGTACATTTCTTCATAGTATTTCTCTAATGTTTTAGAGCTGTTGTTCTGTTAGCAGATCACTGCTCCCCCATAATTGATACTATCTTCTCAGAGAGACATATGTTCTTCTTCTTCATGTGTAGCAGAAGGCAGTCATGCATATCTCATTTTGGCTGAAGTCATCAAATCTTCTTGTGTCGTAGAAATGAGTATCTTCAGGGTTGATCATTCTACGATCCTTTAATAGCACTACGAACGAAGTCTTCCTTGACAGTTTGTTCTTAGAGTTCTACTCCCGTAATGAGTTTCTCATGTTTGATGATTGATGATCCTCTGAGGTGAGCTTCCTTGAGAATTATTTTCTTATGACGTGCTTTACATGATTAAGCATATAAGACTCTTTCCATCTTTGGTTAAGTGGCCTGCTTTCATATAAGGATCAGCAGCCATGTGAGCTTCATTTAGATTAGCTCAGCAGGTCTTCAAGGGCAGACTTTGACATATAGGAATTTTATTAGAATCATTTCTAAACAGTCTTAAGCCTTCTACTGGTTGAATCTTTCTTGACTGAAGTCCTTTGCTTCAACATTTCTTAGTGTGGCCAGATAGACCAGGTACCTGCAGGTTAGATACATTTCTATTTTTGGTACCCATAATTAAATGGGTCCTGCTAGGTTAGTTTTCTAAAACCCTGTTCCTCATATATTTGAATAATCATCATATTTATTACCAGCAATCATATTCATGCATGTAACTAATTTAGATAATACATTTTGAGATGCATGATGGTGAGTGTGTGTAGGATTTGCTATTTTAATAAAACATTCTTTTCCTTTGTTGGTTTCATCATTTTCTTGGTTATGTTCACAGAGTTTAAATGTTCACAGAGTAAGAATCAACACTATTACTTATTTGTATCTGGTTGATTCATAGAGGTGATCAGTTTCTACGAATCTTCAAGATACTCTTATAGAACTGATCATACTTTGTGTGTTATCAAACACTTAGAATATAGATTTGTACATACATACTGACCCATCAGCAAAGATTACTCCACAAGATTAATTCAAATCTTGACACGCTTATGACCTGTTTTAGATTTCTTTCAAGATATCATCTTCAACCTAAAACTTGGGTGGAGAGAAAGTTTGTAGACATTTGAAATTCCAACCTCAGTGTACTTTCTCTCTTCACCTTTTTAGGTAGAGTATGATTTCATAACAGGATACTGTTATAGTACATAAGGAGGTGCAACATAATGTACACATTTATATTAGTGAGGAATCGCACCTCTTTTTTTTTACTGCCAATTTCTTAACAGTCATTTAGCTTAGGTATACTGAGGGTAGGCATCGATGTGAATAGTTTCACATTTGCTCCTGACAGCTTGTTGCTCCAGTTGGCCTTCAATCAATCAGTCGTGGTCTTGAAGATGTTAGCTAAGAGAATCTCAACATCTTTAGTTCTTTGACATCCTTGAGTTCACAAAGTTTGCATCCAGCTGCTGGTTGGCCAGATACATGTTTGAGAAGTTCTTCTTTCTTCTCTGAGAAAGCATTTCTTAGTGTATGGCCTTTTCATCTTTTTAGACTGGTGGATGTTTGACTCTTTTTTGTTGATGTCTCTTGAGCTTCCTAGCCTGGTCTTCAGACTACAAGATTGACCATGGGCAAGGATTGGTCTTGTTGATATGGAAATCAAGAGCATGAACCAATCTGAGCAGCTTTATGTGTTTATAAACATTTACATGTTCACAATATTTCCAACGTGTGAGCTCATCTGCATATAACAAGTGACTTACTACTAAACTAAGCTTAGAACAATGTTTGTGCCTAGGATCAGACTCAAAGCAATTATCTTTTGAATATAGTATGAGAACCGACTTTGATACCAATTGTTAGTTCCTAGTAGGCACAATATAGATCTAGAAGGGGGGTTAAATAGATCCTTTTAATTTTAAATACTTTTCTTGTTTATGATTTGGCATATGACAAACATAAGAATCTTTTCAAGCATAGCGGAATAAGTAAAAGATCCCCTTCATTGATATATCCATAATCATACATGCATTGTTGTTAGAGTTAGTTCAGTGGTAAGCAGTTAATGCAAACATAGCAGTTAAGTACATAATGTAAATGACATAAAGTAAATGACACAAGGGATTTTAAGTGGTTCAGAGACTCAAGCTCTTAATCCACTCTTCTGATTTCAACTAGCAGAATTTCTACTAAGGAAGGGCAGCACCCCGAATCACTAAGATTCCTTCAAAGCCAGCAGCCTTGGAACTTCAGTTCACTAAGAACTCTTTAAGGCTAGTAGCCTTGGAACTCCTCTAGTTCCCTAAGAACTCTACAAGCCTAGCAGGCCTGGAACTTTGTTTAGTCCCTCCGGACAAGGACCCCTCAGGCCCTGGCTTCTTGTTGTTGTAGTTGTTGTTGGTGGTGGTGCTGCTGAGCTGCTAAGATATCTTTAAGCTTGAATATCTTTGTGTACTTAGCAGCTTGCTGTAGTCCTCTTGGCATTCTGCTTGGAGTCTGGACTACATCTCCTTTGGTGCAGCTGATCTTTACTCTTTTCTGCTCATCTTCATCTGATATCAGTTGTGCACCATCACCATCTGGATTTGCTAAGTCTCTGAGCTTTTGGTAGACTTCGTCTGGCACTTAGCAATCCTTGAACCCTTCTTGAATGCTTCCCAGACATGATTCTGCATCTGTTCTTTTTCGGCCTTTGGTTCATGGTGATCTGTAGAGTGGCTTTCTTGATCTTCTTTGTATTCTGCCACTTTTCTGAATGCTATCTTCTTGTCCTTCTCGGCTATCAGCTTAGCTACCATCTTCAGTGGCATTATCATCTTTATTGAGTGAATCTTTTAGTCTATTCGAGTACTTCTTCAAGGTTGCTTCACTTCCACCTTTGTAGTCTCACTATCATTGAGACTTGTTCTGTTTAGCTCTGGTGAAACTCGTAGAGTCAATAATGTAGTATTCTAATAACTCAACGATTCTATAACTTTTTCAATCATCAGCTACTCTTGATCTTTGAAGCTCTGTTGATTTATACTCCTTCCCAATCTTTTCATTGGAAAGTAGCCGTTAAAAGCTTTTTGAATTGCTTCGCAGATCTTAAGTTATTTGATGTAGACTGCAGATGTGACAGTACATCCCCTTTTCTGACTTTCTGACACTGCAGTCTACTGTTTTACCTACTTTGTCAGATATGTCACTTTGATGTCTCGGGTAGGTAGCCAACTTTATTTCCTTCTTATGATTTCTCGATCATAGGTTGTCCTTTTGCATCGATGCTCTCTAATAAGCCCTCTTCGACCATCAATCTTCATATTGAACAGTTGCCAATGCTTCAACCTTTAGACGACTGAACTCTGCGATTCTGATGCATATCTTCTTGGACTAGATCGTAGTGTCTGGTTGACAGGTAGAGATAACACTACGATCTTGAAGAGTGTTCATTGGATCTTCAATGTAGAACATTGCTTTCTTCATTTGTGCAGTGCTTCAATACTTCTGTTTTCCAAAACTGATCTCAGGAACTGATAGCTTGACTCATTGTTCTGGTCTCTTCTGAATAGCAAGACACCTCAGATTTGTGGCATGTACAGATCGCTTTCTCCTTGTGATCTCCCGTTCACTTATCATCAATGGACTGACCCATGCTTAATCACTTTAGACTTGTTCATCAGAAACCGACCAATATCTATGTGTATACTTCATCAGTTTCTTCTTTACTTGGTAAACACTACGATCCTTGTTGACCCCAAGATCGTTGTCTTCTGTTCATTCGACAGCTACTTCATTTGTTGACTTTCCTTAGTCAGTTTCTTTGACTGAAATCTTCTTCTGATCAACTTATGGAAAACTTCATCTTGAATGGCTTCACAACTCAATCTGTATGTTGATTGGGTTGGTCCTTAGATTTTCTGTTAGCTTGCATGCCATTAGTTGAGTGCTCTCAGGTTTCCCTTAGGTGGAATGTATCTTTGTAGCTCTGACCAGAGGCTTCATTCTTTGGATATCCTAGGAGTGCTCATTTGTTGAGAATCTTGTTTACTCTACGATTTTTCCTTGGCATTGTACATCTGTTGAAGCCTTAGTTCTGCACTCTACGATTTTGTTTTGGGTTTTATAGACACTACGACTCCAAGATCAGATCTTGACACTCTACAATTTCTGTCTTTATGCTCGTTGTCTTCATCTGATCTTGCTCAACTACGATCTCTGCCTCTGATGTGATCAGTAGACTCTACGACTCCGAGTGTGGTCTACGATTCTTGACTTGGCTTCGGCAGATGCTCGGTCGGCTCTTAGACAGACTGTCTCTACGATTCTGAACATGACTTCCTCAGCAGACTACGGCTCTGAGGAAGTTCTCCTCAACACACTACGATCCTTCCTCGTCTCTCCTGGCAGTCTATGAACTCCGAGATCTACTATCTTGCAGACTACGATTCTGCCTTGATAGCTCTCGAGTTTTCCTTGACTCTCCTGGCAGACTACGATTTCTGGTGCAGTGCTCGACGATCAGACAAGCCTATCTATTACATTATAAGATCAACCTAACAAGCTTGATCTTTCTATATTTATAGTCCTTGTACATCATTTCTTTTTAAGGACTTTACAAAGCTGTTTTGCTTATGTAAGATCAACCTAACATATTTGATCAATTCATTCTAAGTCCTTGTATATATGTTCCTATTGTCTATCAAAGGACTTTACAGCTTTTCTTAATGCAAGCATACTTTCATATTCATTCATTTATATCATAATAAAATCATACATAAATAGGAATATCATTTATATGCTTATTCCTAACAAATAGGAATATCATTCACATGCTTATTCCTAACAATTTATAATGGTCGATAATTCTAATAAAATTATTTGAAATTATTTATGTAATAAATAAATTTTATTTATCACATATATACATATACTTCACCTTGCACGAATTCCCACCTTTAAAATAATAAAAAAAATTTATACGCAAAATTTCTGATTTAATTATATAGAAAATATCGGGTTGTTACAACCATGCTGCGATAATTGACTGCCAGAATACAAGTGTGAACCTTCAGACTCCGAATAAGTCTAAGGTAGTGTTTTATAGTAGCTCATCGCTTAAGAAATCATGTTGTCTTACGATGATGCAGGACAAGAAATTGATAAGAAAAGGATGTGTAGGTTACTTAGCATACATTGTTGATACTCGGAAAAAGGGAGTAGAAATTAAGGATATATCCATAGTAAGAGAATTTTAAGATGTATTTTTGGACGATCTGCCTGGTCTTCCGCTAGACAGAGAAATCGAATTCGTAATAGATTTAGCACTGGGAACTGCACCGATTTCGAAAACTCCATACCGTATGGCGCCAGTAGAAATAAAGGAATTGATGATACAATTGCAAGAGTTGTTGAATAAGGGTTACATACGACCGAGTGTGTCTCCTTGGAGAGCACCCGTGTTGTTTGTAAAGAAGAAGGATGGATCGATGAGGCTCTGTATCGATTATTGTTGATCGATTTCGCAATCAATGAATACGTGCAAGTATACACGGTCAACAAGTAATAAAGTGAAAGTAGAGTATCGTTCCCACGAGGAATTATTTAATAAAAATTACCAAATACTAACTCTTAACCAAATCAATTTTATTTAAACAATTGCGAATTGTGATTTTTCTAACTAAGAAAACTAAATTAACTAATTAAACTGAATTGCTTTATAAATGAATTTAAATAAATAAAGGTTAAGACTTCAATATCCCCCAATTATGAACTATAAATCAATTATCCAATTATCCCAATTATTATGCCTAACGAATTGTTAGCAGGAATTCTCAAATGCCAAAAGTCCTTTTCCAAGTGATCAATTGCCTTTTATTTAATCTAGATTAATCTTGCTATATTCCTATGCAAAACAATTGAAATAAACTCCTTTCAATTCCAATTCCTTATATGTTACATGCGGTGAATAGATATTTCCATTCAATTCACAAACCTAATTATTCACTTTGCAAATAACTAAGTCACATGATACCATGCCCAGTTCTAACCCTAGAATTCCTCTTTCAATTTCTTCTAGAGTAACAAGGTAATTACTAATCAAATAATTAGTCAATAAGCATAAGGCAAGATAAACAACTTACTTTAACACAAATAATTGGAATAAATTGAATAACTAATTTATAGACATAAAAGGTTCAATTGAAATCTTAATAAAAGAGTTAGTTCATAATTAATGAATTAAAACCAAGAATCTACAATTGAATAGACATTAAAAGATAAAAGTATGATAAGAGAAGAGAATAGAATCTGTTGTCAGCAAATCTGATGCCCCCCTCTTGCTCTTGCTCTTGCTTCAATCTTCAATGGTTAATTAAGAACTATGGTTTATATTCTAATCTAATGGAGTGTTTAATCTAGTCTAATCTATGTAATCTCCCTTTATTTTATGCATTACATCATATATTTATAGGTTACAAGTCTAATTTTTAGCTTAGGAACAAACCCAATCCAATTTGAAGTCAAAAAGGTGTCGAAATTCGCCCCAAAATGCGTCCAAGCCACACCAAGCCCTTCCCCAGCACCCCAGCGCTGGGCACGACGCTCAAACACTGCTCCCCGGCGCCCCGGCGCTGGGCATAGGCCTAAAATGGGCGCCCCGGCGCTGTTACAATTCTGGAAATTTTCTGCTCCGACGTCCTTTGGGAAAATCGTCATAACGTCTTCGTCCGAACTCCGATTTTGTTGATTCAAGATGTTTTGGAAAGAGGAGACGTAGATATACAACTTTCATTCTTTAAGTTTTTTAAAATAAGGTCCGGAGAAATACTCAAATTGGATCTGAAGTCACTGATGTGTAAATGGCAAGCCAAAAACGCGAATCTAGCCACCCCAAACGTCGATCCAAGTAACTTTTGTCCCAATTCCTACAAAACAATATAAAACATGCATGAATAGACACAAACACTTAAAAACTCAAACGCGCTCAATTATGAGTATAAAACTCACTCATCAAATCCCCCCAAACTTAAACATTTGTTTGTCCTCAAGCAAAAACACAAAACAACTAAAAATAAACAAACTAACTCAACTACATGAATGCATATGCATGATCTACTTTCTAATATACCTACGAACCCAGTAATAAATCAGTATGATATATAGCAACAGGCATCAAAGATACCAATGATACTCAAATAATATATCCAATCAAGTCAAAATCCATAACTCTAACCAATTAGTCAATCCAAACCTGTCATCACCCATGTTGTGCGTGTGTGCTTGTTAACCATTCAAACTAACCACAGTTCAAGATAATCACATAACAAACTTCTTAAAAGGAAAATTTTAGTTCCAATTCAATTACTTTTGTGAACATGGCAACTCCAGTTAAAACTAAGCAATTACCAAGTTTAAGGGTAAATACAAGATTTATTTATACTTTTATTCAACCACGAGGGCATTTTTGCTCTTTCTCATGTTTTATTCATTTTTTTTCTCATAGTTGTGCAATGTCTTATTCCCTTAGGCTTTTCAGTGCTACCTTAACGAGCTTTCGACCAACGACCCCCAAGCCATTAAGACCTTAGGGCGCTAGGTGTAAAGACAATCCCTTCGGGCTTACTTACTCAAGTAACAAAGGCCACAAAACTAGACAAGCATGCCACGGTGTTTATTCTTTCTTTCTTTTTCTTTTTCTGGATTTTCTATATTTTTTTCTTTTCATCATTTCTTCATTTTTTTTTCTTTTCTTTTTTGTATATATATATCTCATAGATTTCCCCAAACTCAAGCTTTTACGTCATTCCAACCTTTACTGCCAGTTCACTAATTTCCTTAAATTTTAACCAAGAATTTCCCTCAGAAACAAATTATGAAACCCTTGAACCAAGTAGATTAAAACAGTTAAACTTTAAGTGCTAACCGGTTACAAAAGTTTAAGATAGGCTTAGATTATCATCATGATTAAAATTAGAACTCATCATCAATTATCAACACTGTTCAAGTTAACAAGCAAAACCAATCTTATCATAGGCCGAGCTAAGACCAAACCAACCTATCGCACAGATTCATGCAAAAAAAAATGCAATTATACTATATGAACACATACTAATGCAACACATATATAAATATGCAAATAACTACCATGTATTATATGCAACCTAAAAAAACACAATACTAACACATAAAAAAATGAACTACCATGCAGATAACTAACTATATGCAGTACGACACTAAAATACCCCCAAACATAAACTAGATATTGTCCTCAATGACTAAAATAGAAAAATTAAAGCAGAGGACTTCCTTGAAAATATAGCAATCTTCCTCCTTGTCCACTAAGTTTAGAGAATAGGCTAAGCACATGGAACAAATTGGGCTCCACACTTGAATTTGACTTGAATAACCTGTAAAACCATGATAGAAGCAGTTTTATTGAATTCTAAATAAATGCAAATTCAAAACTACTAATATAAAACCTAATAAAAACTAAAAAAAAAAAATTAAACTTGGGTTGCCTCCCAATAAGCGCTTATTTTATAGTCTCAGCCTAACTTCTTCAATTCTCTATCCAATTCCCCTTCAAAAATTGAGGAATCCTCCATCCATCAGTAGCAATGTCTCTTTTGGGAGGTTCCCATTAGCAAAAACCCTTGAATTGAAGTCACCTAGCATGCTCTTTGTAGATAGGTTCCCTATTAAGAACGTCCAACAACTAGGTGTTTTCTCCATTATGTCTATGATCAGATTGGGGCATTGAAGCTTAATAAACATAATGGAATCTTCCTCTATCTTCTCCTTTTCATCCCACCATGACTCCTGTTGTCTTAGCTCTTATGTCACAAAGAGCTTTGCTTAAGCATTTATTATATGACCGCCATTAGGCATGGTTTTGCAAAACTGCCTGAATTATTGAACTTTGGTGGAGGAGGTACATGGGATACTAATGAAATCGGTTCATCTTTGTTGATCTCCTTTTCTTGATTCCCAATTGTTTCCTCTCTTTCAACATCTTGTGGCTCATCTAGTTGCAGAATTTGTTCGGGCTCTCCATCAGTCTCGGAATCCATGTCATAGGGCCAAGTGTATTGAGGACGGTTGTTCAACGCATGTGCTATCGACCCCACTTGATTTTCCAGATACTTGATCAACGCACCTAGGCTTTGCATATTCAGCTCTATTTGATTAAAAAAAAATTTATTTTCCTCATTCTTTTTTTCAGAAGCTTTAATAAATCTATTCAAGGCTTCTTCAAAACTTGATTTCCGATCTGGTTGTTGTGTCTGATTTTGAAACTCGGATGTATTTTGTTGTCTCGGCGCTTGAGCTTGATTGTTACTCCATGAAAAATCCATGTGATACCCCCAATCCTGATGATAGTTGTTAGGATAGACATAATTGATGGGGTAATCACCACTATCTTTATCTGATCTTCTAAAATCGATGGCGCATTGATGACTCATATGATTTCCAGCACAATAATCACAAGTAACCGCCACACTTTGACGACGTTGAGCTTCAAAAGCTTCTAAACTCCTCGAAAGTGTCTACATCTGTGCTGACAATGCAGAAAGTGTCGCGAGTCTGTCAATCTCCGCTCCCCTTGGCTGAGTCATTCTTGCCATCCTTTGACTCTGTTGGGCTGAGATAACCTCCAGTGTCTTTGAAGTTGCCTCAATTTGTATTGGCTCTATAGAAGATGCATTAAGTCCATCAATCCATGTTTCCCTTGTTTGAGTCAGGTACATGTATGGCCATTGATACGCAAAGTCATCTATGGTACCTGAAAAGAGAGAAATATAGGAAGAGAATTAAAATTAATAATAAAAATATTTAAATTAAGACTAATTTGATTGAAATTAATATTGGTAAAAAATTATTAAATTAATTCCCCGGCAACGGCGCCAAAAACTTATTGGTTGATTTCGTAATCAATGAATATGTGCAAGTATACACGGTCAACAAGTAATAAAGTGAAAGTAGAGTATCGTTCCCACGAGGAATTATTTAATAAAAATTACCAAATACTAACTCTTAACCAAATCAATTTTATTTAAACAATTGCAAATTGTGATATTTCTAACTAAGAAAACTAAATTAACTAATTAAACTGAATTGCTTTATAAATGAATTTAAATAAATAAAGGTTAAGACTTCAATATCCCCCAATTATGAACTATAAATTAATTATCCAATTATTCCAATTATTATGCCTAACGAATTGTTAACAGGAATTCTCAAATGCCAAAAGTCCTTTTCCAAGTGATCAATTGCCTTCTATTTAATCCAGATTAATCTTGCTATATTCCTATGCAAAACAATTGAATTAAACTCCTTTCAATTCTAATTCCTTATATGTTACATGCGGTGAACAGATATTTCCATTCAATTCACAAACCTAATTATTCACTTTGCAAATAACTAAGTCACATGATATTATGCCCAGTTCTAACCCTAGAATTCCTCTTTCAATTTCTTCTAGAGTAACAAGGTAATTACTGATCAAATAATTAGTTAATGAGCATATGGCAAGATAAACAACTCACTTTAACACAAATAATTGGAATAAATTGAATAACTAATTTATAGACATAAAAGATTCAATTGAAATCTTAATAAAAGAGTTAGTTCATAATTAATGAATTAAAACCAAGAATCCACAATTGAATAGACATTAAAAGATAAAAGTATGATAATAGAAGAGAATAGAATCTGTTATCAGCAAATCTGATGCTCCCCTCTTGCTCTTGCTCTTGCTCTTGATCTTGAAAGGTTCTTGAATTTGCTTGAATCTTCAATGGCTAATTAAGAACTAGGGTTTATATTCTAATCTAATGGAGTGTTTAATCTAGTCTAATCTATGTAATCTCCCTTTATTTTATGCCTTACATCATGTATTTATAGGTTACAAGTCCAATTTTTAGCTTAGGAACAAATCCAATCCAATTTGGAGTCAAAAAGGTGTCAAAATTCGCTCCAAAATTCCTCCAAGCCGTACCAACCCTTCCCGAAAGCCTCATATTTGGAGCACGACGCTCAAACATCGCTTTGCTCCCGAAGGTGCTGAAAGATCAAGCATAGTCTAAAATGGGTGCCCTTGCTACCGCACACCTCTGAAATTTTCTACTCCGACGTCCTTTGGGAAAATGGCCATAACTTCTTTGTCCGAACTTCGATTTTGATGATTCAAGATGTTTTGGAAAGAGGAGACAAAGATATACAACTTTCATTCTCTAAGTGTTTCAAAATAAAGTCCGAAACAATACTCAAATTGGCTCTTAAGTGATTGTTGTGTAAATAGCAAGCCGAAAACGCGAATCTAGCCACCCCAAACGTCGATCCAAGTAACTTTTGTCCCAATTCCTACAAAACAATGTAAAACATGCATGAATAGACACAAAAACTTAAAAACTTCCAAAATATTAAGCTCAAACGCACTCAATTATGAGTATAAAACTCACTCATCAATTATCGAGAATTGAACAGAGTGACGATTAAGAATAGATATCTATTACCTAGGATAGACAACCTTTTTGACTAACTAAAGGGAGCCAAATGTTTCTCGAAGATAGATTTGCAAACGGGTTATCACCAGTTGAAGGTGCGGGAAAAGGATATATCAAAGACGGCGTTCCGAACTCGTTACGGACATTTTGAATTTTTGGTAATGTCATTCGAATTGACGAATGCTCCGGCAACATTTATGGATTTGATGATTCGAGTCTTCAAGTCATTCTTAGATAAATTCGTAGTAGTTTTCATCGACAACATACTGATCTACTCAAAGACGGAGGAAGAACATGCCGAACATCTGAAGATGGTTTTTGAAGCACTATGAAAAGAGAAGCTGTTTGTGAAATTTTCTAAGTGTGAATTTTGGATGGAGAAAGTACAATTCTTAGGGCACGTGGTGGATAAGGATGGAATATCAGTAGACCCCGCAAAAGTAGAAGTAGTAAGTAATTGGGAACAACCGAAGACGCCAACTGAAGTAAGAAGTTTCTTAGGGTTAGCTGAGTACTATCGAAGATTTATCCAGGATTTTTCTAAGATAGCGACCCCGTTAACCAATTTAACAAGGAAGACGGTGAAGTTTATATGGACAGACAAGTGCGATGAGAGTTTCCAAGAGTTGAAAAAGAGATTGAGCGAGGCGCCTGTATTATCATTACTAGATGATACGGGAGGATTTGTGGTGTATAGTGATGTGTCGCATAGAGGACTGGGTTGTGTCCTAATGCAACATGGCGAAGTTATTGCATATGCGTCACGACAGTTGAAGAATTACGAAAAACGATACCCTACTTATGACTTAGAGTTAGCGGAGTAGTTTTTACGTTAAAGATTTGGAGACAGTATTTATACGGTGAAAATGTGAGATATATACGAACCACAAGAGTCTGAAATATATCTTTACACAGAAGGAGTTAAACATGCGTCAAAGAAAGTGGTTAGAATTAATCAAGGATTATGACTGTGATATTCTTTATCACCCGGGAAAGGCGAACGTTGTGGCCGACGCGTTAAGTAGGAAAGGAAGGGAGAGGTTATTTCAATTGACAATTAAGGAAGAGTTAGTAAAAGATATAAAGAAATTGGAAATAGAAGTGAAGGGACCGGAGAGATCTGAAGAGAGACTGTTTGCAGTAGAAGCTCATCCAACCTTGTTGGACAGGATAAAGGAATCCTAAGAAAAAGATGAAGAATGCAAGAAAATCAGGAATAGGATCATGAAAATGAGGAAGAAAAGTTCAAGATAAATAAAGACGGTATTTTGAGATTCGAAGGGAGAGTGTGGGTACCAGCAGTAACCAAGTTGAGGGAAGAAATTTTGCACGAGTCACACAATACGACGTGTTCCAGTCATCCAGAAGGCACGAAGATGTACTGGGATTTGAGGCAACATTTTTGGTGGCCAAATCTAAAACGAGAAATCGCGGAGTGCGTTAGTAGATGTTGTAACGCCCCAGAAAATTGAACCTTTTGTAAATACTTTTAATAATGAATAAAATAATATTATTTATTATTATTATGTGTTAGTAAGATGAATGTCGTTCTATAACCTAGAAATGTCGGAACGTTGTAGTATTTTAACTACGTGAAGGAATTAAAGTGTTTGAATTTCCAAGACAAAAATAAAAGTTTTCCGAGAAATTTTTTGAAAAATACTATTCATCAATTTCTACTGGGGAATTATTTTTGAACTTCCGAGAAATACGTAACGTTATAATATCAAGGTGAGATGGATTATGTAATAATAATCTAAGTATGGAAAACACAATATTTCGTATGCGGACTTAAATTAAGAACGTTAAGGATTAAATACAAAATGAATGGAATGGTGGATATTGTATGAAGTACAAGTCCAATGAGAATTAAGGGACAATCCTAAGATGTATCAAAGATTAAGCCAAGTGTTAGTTTATATGAAGCCCAAAGTAGCTTAATGCAAGCCCAAAATGAATAAGCTAAGTTAGTTAACTTAAGCCCAATGTAATGATCCAATGGGTTAGGGTTGATCCATGGAGCAACCAAGGTTAATATGGGTTATCTTGGTGACCAAGTACTTTATGTGATGGCCAAACATTGGATATATTTTATGTTCTCTAAGTAATTAGTGTGGCTAGCAAGTATACTTAATTGTTAAGCAAATGAATAGTAAGGAGGTTAGTTAAGGAGGTGGGATGTTCTAATGTCCATAATGCCCTCAATTTGGCTTTCCTATAAATAGAAGGAGATTGCTAGTCATTTATCACTTTTTCAAAACACCAACAACTTCCAATACAAAGCAACTTATTGGTTAGAGAGAATAAGCACTTTTAAGACAAACATCCTTTGTTAGATTTTCTAAGAAGAAGAAGTTAGTCATCAAAGGTAATGATCATATGATCTAATAATCTTCTATCTCTATCATTGTAGGGTGATAAGAGAAGTGTAGTCTAATAAACATGTATGTTAAGAACATGGAAGAATTGTTTAATGAATGGACTTAAGCCGAATAAGTCATGAATAAGTAAGATAAACCTAAATAAGTTATGAACTTATAATGAACTTGTCATATGATTGCCATATGAAGTTAGTATGTTTGATAAGATGTGACAAGGTTGATTAAAGGACCTAAATCTATAATAAGTCATAAGGAATGAAAATTTGTAGTTTATAAGTTATTAATTCATGAACTTATGAAGAATAAGTCAAAACCTAATTTGAAAATAAGTTGATATAATAAGTAGTTTGAAATGTTCATATGATGGTTAGAATCCATTTAGAACGATGATTAAATCGTTAGTAACGAAGTTTCGCCGGAATTCACACGATTGGACGACAATCATCGAATTCGTGAAATTCTCGGAACAAGTCAATTCGTACTTATAACGAAGAAGTTATGTGTCCGTGAATTTTGCAAAGTTGATAATCTATCAAAGTTATCTGAGGCACAGAGTTGGCGTCGCGACGCTAACCCAAGGCCAAACGGTGGTACTTGCAATGCCGAAACGCGATGTCACAACTTTATCGAGTCAGCATCACGCGACACGACTCAATGTGTTATATGTGCACCGCAATGGCCTTGGGACTCGACCATCACCATCGGAAACTCATGCGCATGATGTGAGTTGTACAAAAGATAAGCGAGTGCGCAAGCGCTGCACTTCTTGAGAGGCATAGTAAGGAAGGTTTACAAGTAGAAAAAGAATGGTAACAGTTTATCAAAGAAGTAAAGATTAATTTTAACATTATAAGGTATTGTTAACCTTAGGGTATAATGACTAAAGGGTAATGATAATGAATTGAACATGAACGTAAGAACAATGTGAACTATATCGGAAAAACCAGAACCAATAATAACGAATCTAAGTCATAATTAGATTGAGAAGAAATGTAAGATTCATTAGGAACCATGTATGTTCATTCATGACCTAATGAATTATGTGATGTTATCATTTACTGTAGAGACTTAAAGACTTAACGTGAACATGTTATAACTGTAGCAGACGTTAAAGGCAAGTATTCTAACCCTTGTTCCAGTTCAATCTGGACAAGCTTTGTAATTCATGTATTCTTACACATGAAGTATTATATGATGAAGTTAAAGCCAGTTCTTTCGGCTAGACTTATATTATGTTTCTATCAAGCATTGTCAATGTTTACCAAGTTATATTGGTGTGGTTTTCAAACGAAGACTGAGTATGCTAAAAATGTTTTGTCGTCAAACGACAGGCACGTGAGGTTGCCACAACTTAAACGTACACATGTTTAATGAATGTAGTGTTGATCAACATAGAGTACTATAGGCTGATCACCTTGACGTGCTTGTAAGAAATGTCAAACTTACGGACATTGTGTCGGGATGTCCTTTTCAAAAGAACTTATGAAATGCTCAAGGTCTTGGACCGGAATTGTTGTTTTACTAATTATTGTTGTTGTAAAACGTTTTGAAGGAAAAGAAGTGCTATTTTGAATTATCGATAGTACTTCGTAACTATTGTTCAGTTATTGAAGATATATGATTCCTATGTTTCAAGCATGTTGTTTATTAGAAATGTTGTACTTGCTGAGCTAGTCATGCTTACTCTTGCTTGAACCATATGAATACAGCTAAGATTGAACGGACCGAAGGCTCCGGCAAGGATAAGGGCAAGGCGAAGACGAACCCATAGAATACTTATGTAATAGTATAGGGTGAAAGATTGTAATATATTTAATATTATGACAAGAACAAATGTAATGGTTATAAAGAACCTAGGGAATGTTAATATTATTTTGAATATATAGAAGACATATTCGTTCTATTGAGGCTTTTCAATTGAATGTATGTGTGAATGGTAGTACCGTGTAGCACCATCTGTCGGGTTGGAAGATACCCGGATTTGGGGACGTCATAGGTTGGTATCAAAGCATTAGGTTATAAAACTTAATGGGGAAATTAAAACCTTAAGTCATAACCTTAAGTGAAGTCAAAGAAGTAAAAGAAGAAAATAATCTTATAAAAATGCATTATGAATATGTTATGTATTTTTATTATTCTACTGACATGTACTAATCAACTTAATTGTTTTGTGTAGATGTCAAGAGTAAATGGGATGCAGTTAGATGTACAAGCAGTTAGTGAGGAATCGGTTAACCAAATAGAGGTTATACCTAATCCCATAGCAGAAGAGCCCGAGATAGTTGTCATTGAGTCTGGAGACAGAGGATCCCGATCTCATGTCCGTGTTCGACGGCATGATAGAAAAGGAGGTGGAGGTAGTGTCCTTCAATCCAGTAGCAATAGCAGCAGAGATGGCTCCTGGGGAGTCAATGATGTCATTATTTATGTCAGTGTTGGATAGAAATATCCATTACTATTAAGAGGTTAAGGAGCTGAAGGCAAAGCTCCAGGCGGTTATAAAGGACAAGACGGACGTGGAGTCCATGTGGGAACAGGAGCATGATGAGAGGATTTTGGCCAAAGACAAAGTCCACGAGCTGAAACATGAAGTTTTTGAGCTCAAGGAGGAGCTAAAGACCAAAAAGCAGAAGATAAGGAGAATGTCCTATATTCATAGGAGTTCTCATCTGATTTCAATGACGGGTAGTTGGTTTATCCTGTGAAGCGAGAAGCGACGCCGACATACTATCGATCGTGATATTATTGTCGGGTCTTGCCAAAATGATTCGATGATGCCTTAAGACAGATGTGATCTAGTAGAAGCTAGAGTAGTTTAGATATGTAAAGATTTGTATCTAGCAGTGACGTAAAACCCTCTTTTATATAAAGAAGGGTAGTCTTTTGTAAATCCCAATTTTTGGAAAGCAATAGCGGGAAAGTAATGTAATCAGCTTCGGCTGTGTAATGTAACCGATGTAGTATTATACTACACTGAATGAATGAATATAAGCCTTTTTATGGAATATAATGAGCAATGGATGTTGAAGTTATTGTTTAATCTTGAATAATAACTAACTAATAAAGAAAGGAATAATAACGTAATGTGTTGTTTATTGTATCAGCAAAATGCCGCCAAGAAGAGTATAACGAAATCAAGGCACTAATGTGAATCAACTGGAGGGAGGTCCAGTTAACCCCATGCAAGAGTTTGTTAATCTTTTAACAGTCGCATTTAATAGGACTGGGGCTAATATCCCCGTAAATCCGAGAGTAGCATGAGCTACTACCTTTAAGGATTTTAACAGTGTTGGTCCGCCGGAGTTCAAAGGAACTATGGACTCTATCGAAGCCCAAACGTGGGTAAAGGAAATCGAGAAGGCATTTGTGATAGCAAATGTCGATAAGGCCCAGATGGTTGCCTTTGCAACCTACATGATGAAGGGAGAGGCCAATTTTTGGTGGGAAGCCAATCAGACTAGGGCTGGGATAGAGAATCTAACGTGGGTGAGGTTCAAGAAGATAGTCTTTGAGAACTACTTTTCCACGAGCATGTAGGGAAGGATGGAGATGCAGTTTCTCGAGTTAAAACAAGGGGACATGATGGTTCCCCAAAACGCTGCCAAGTTTAATGAACTGGAAAGGTTCGCTCCACACCAAGTGGACACCGAGGTTAGGAAGGTGCGACGGTTCGAGTAGGGCTTGACACCCTGGCTCTATAACCGTATTTCTGTGTTTTAGAGTACATCATTTGGGACCATTTTAGAGAAAGCGATAATCGCCGAAGGTGGTAGTGAGGCTTTGAGCCAATACCACAAGGATGAGAAGAACAAGGGGAAAGTGGATGGGGGAGTGAAAATAGAAGGAGCTAGTGGAAGTGGTGAGGGACAGAAGAGGAAAACGTTCAGCTCTGGGAATACCGGAGTAAAGCAAGGGGACCCAAAGAGGAGGATGGAGGTCTGCAAGACCTATGGGAAGACTCACTTAGGAGTTTGTCTCAAGGGGAAGGCCGTATGCTACAATTGTTGACAGGAAGGGCACATCTCGCCTAACTGTCCAAGTCCAAAGAAGAACCACGGATGCTTTGTGTGTGGGTCAATTGACCACATGGCAAAGAATTTCCCGAAGAAGGGGACGGATGGAAACCGGGGCACTAGTAGCGGTAAGATAGCTATTAGTGGTCCAGCGCAGCCGGGTAGGCCGATGGGCCATACCTTTAACATGACAGTCCAAGATGCAGTTGCATCAGGGGACGTCGTCCCAGGTATTATTCTGATCAACGACATAAATGCTTACGTGATGTTTGATTCGGGTGCTACTTGTTCGTTTATAGCATATGATTTTGCTAGAAGATTAGGATTACTTCCCGAAAATTTGCTTATACCTTTAAATATTAAGGTAGTAAATGAAGAAATAATTCCTATTGAAGATGTTCATAGGAGTTGTTGCATAAATACGAGGTTGTAAATTATCGGTAGATTTGATACCGATAAAGTTAGGAGAATTCGATGTATTTCTTATAATGGATTGGTTGGTAAACCATGGGGCAATTATAGATTGTCAGAAGAAATGTGTGAATATTAAAACGTTAAAATAACCTCAGGTAGTATTTTATGGGAATAGATCATCGGGACGTTCTTGTTGTCTAACCATGACACAAACTAGGAAATTATTGAGGAAGGGATGTGTGAGTTACCTGTGTTATGTTGTTGATACCCAAAGAGTGGTAGAAACTATGGAACAAATACCTATAGTTAGAGAGTTCGCCAATGTATTTCCAAGTGAGTTGTCGGGTCTTCCACCGGATAGGGAGACAGAGTTTGTAATAGACATTGTGCTAGGAGCGGCACCAGTTTCCAGGGCACCATATCATATGGCGCCAGTGGAGATGAAGGAGTTGATGGTGCAGTTACAAGAACTGTTGGACAGGAAGTACATTCAACCAAGTGTTTCACCGTGGGGAGCACCGGTATTGTTCGTCAAGAAGAAGGATGGATCGTTAAGACTTTGTATCGACTACCGAGAGTTGAACAAGTTAACGATAAAGAATAAATATACATTGCTCAGGATCGATGATTTTTTTGATCAGTTGAAAGGGGCTAAGTATTTTTCTAAAATAGATTTAAGAATAGGGTATCACCAGTTGAAGGTTAGGAAGGAGGATGTACCAAAGACAGCATTCAGGACTCGTTATGGTCATTACGAGTTTTTGGTGATGTCATTTGGGTTGACTAATACACCAGCTGCATTTATGGATATGATGAACAAAGTGTTCAAACAATATTTGGACAAGTTCGTTGTAGTATTTATTGATGATATTCTAGTCTATTCTAAGACGCCAGAAGATCATGCTGAACACCTAAGGTTAGTGTTAGAGACACTAAGGAAAGAACAGTTGTATGCGAAGTTCACTAAGTGTGAATTTTGGTTGGAAAAGGTACAGTTTTTAGGTCATGTCATTGACCATGAGGGGATTCGATAGATCGGTGAAGGTAGAAGCGAAGTGATGAATTGGGAACAACCGAAAATGCCGACTGAGGTGTGGAGTTTCCTAGGGTTAGCGGGTTACTATCGGAGATTCATTCAGGATTTTTCAAAGATAGCTACTCCGTTGACTAACTTGATAAGGATGATGGTGAAATACGCGTGGACAGATAAATGCGAGGATAGTTTTCAAGAACTAAAGAAGAGGTTAAGTGAAGCGCCTGTTATGTCATTACCCGATGACATAGGAAATTTCGTAGTTTATAGTGATGCTTCGCATAGAGGACTTGGTTGCGTGCTCATGCAGCATGGCAAGGTCATTACGTATGCATCAAGGCAGTTGAAGGATTATGAGAAAGTTTATCCTACTCATGATCTGGAACTGGCCGCAGTAGTTTTTGCTCTAAAGATATGGAGACATTATCTTTACGAAGAAAAATGTGAGATATACACGGACCATAAGAGCCTAAAATATATCTTCACACAGAAGAAGTTGAATATGAAGCAGAGAAGATGGCTGGAGTTGATAAAGGATTATGACTTTGAAATCCTGTATCTGTTAGGTTTGTAATATTCATGAACGCAATCAAATTGCAAAAATAAGCGGAAACGTGAAAAATCAGAGTTTTAAAATTTTACAAACCATAAACCCGGATCACCCTTTAAGCACAATTATTAATTAAACGAAAAAGATGAATAAGAAACATACCCATGAAGATCCGAGCTTCCTCAGGTACAAGTTCACCTCCAATCCTTTTCGCGTTCAACTTGAATCCACCGGGTTTGGTTCTTTCCTTTGATCAACGTTAGCCACCCAAGTGTTTGGCCTCTGAGGTGATCCACCAAGGAAAAGAAGAATTCAAGAAGATGGGTGGTTGGCTAAACCCTAGTTTTTCTATCTCTATAGAAAAGGCGTACTCTCCAACCATTGGAATAACGTCGTCTTGATATCCGATATAAGACTCCTCTTATAAAGATATCAAGTAACCCTATTAAAATAAGGTATTATTTAATTAAACCCTTTTTAATTAAAGGGCTCCCTAATCTTATTAGGGATAATTAATTAAACTCCTTTAACTAATTTTCCTTCCTAATCCAATTAGGAATAAATGAGAAATACTTATATTAAATTAATTCCTAAACTCTTTTAGAAATTAAAATAATAATAATAATTGTAATAATATTAATAAGACTCCTCTTATTAATTTATATTTAATATGTCTAAAATATTAAATAATAAATATAAGCTATTTAATTTATTATATCACCATAGATTAAATTAAATATACATAACATATTATTACGATTATGCCATTAACTTCTTAAATAATTATTCTTCCTTTTATGGTGTGACCCTTTAGGTTCTCCATATTAAACCTAGGTTGTGAATAAATCAATTAGAACAATTCTAATCTTATTTAAATAAATAAATTAAACAATTAATTTATTTAAATAAATAATATTTATTCTACTGATAGGGATAAGCCTCCTAGCGATCAACGACTTTTCGGATAATATAGATTTCAACATTAATCATAAAAGAACCTTTGAGTAAATAGTTACTGTGCAATTCAATCCTTCCACCATACAATGTCCCAATTAAATATAAGACATGGAATTCTTTGTCAAGTCTTATTTTATTTAATTATATGTATTTCGACTCTTAAATGCATTGACTCAAATAATGCAAATTAGAAACTCTTTTCTAATTTCATTCTCGCTAACCCGAGGACTCTTTGGGTTGTCATTTATCGAATCACATAGGACATTTCTCTTCTTTTAATAGAAGTTGTAGATTCTTTACTGATCATACATTATCTCCATGTACAACTTATTATACCCAAGCATACCCTTTGATATACCCTAAGGGTCTTAAGGAATAAGTCAAAGTATAACTCATCATACATAAGATACTATGATGATCTCAAGTCCAAGGATCACTTGTACTACTATCACTACATCAATTCCTATTGACAGGCAAGTAAAACTCCATTAGGTATTCCTTAGCGAGCAACTTTCAGTGAACTTATTCTCTAATAAGCACCTACATACTTGCTTTAGTGTCTCCACACAAATGATTATGAGATCAATCATCCTCATCCAATGAGCAAGCAACGTATGTACCAATCTATTCGGATTCACTAATCCCCAATTTAGTAATCCAATGATTGGGAACTATTTTAGTTTTAAGCTTTCTAAGAATTTAGATCTCATTAGAATGATCATCATCATTATTCTAAAAGCATTACTTAAAACTATGGGTTTATCACATATTATAAATCATCATTACGTAGATAATTAAAAGCCTTTAATAAATTAATACTTTTTATTAATAAATGAATAAGATTGTTACAAAGTATATGTTTTATCATCAAACATGATTGGCTTGTGTGCATACTACTTTCAATCTCCCACTTGCACTAAAGCCAATCGTCATGGTATCTCATACTCTTCTTCTCTAAGTGACGATTATCCTGCTGTTGGATAAGCTTTAGTTAATGGATATGTAATGTTGTTCATGAGAGTCCACTATCTCTATAGTGATTTTCCATCTTTCAATGATTCTAATAATCAAATGAAAGTGCCACAACACATGTTTAGATCCAAGATGAGACTTAGGAACTATTCCTAGTTCTGTAATGAACTTTTATCCAAACAATCAACTTACAGCTTCATTTATAGCTATATACTTTGTCTTTATCACTAAACCAAAGCAACTCTTTCTTTGTTTGGAACCTTTCGAATTCAACGCACCAATGTTCAAGATAACGCTTTACCTTAAAGTGAATTTTTCATCATCTTAGTGCTCATCGAAAAACTTGAGTCTGTTAAGCCCTCTAGTTTTAATTTAGACCCACCATGAATATGATCACATCCTTAGTCTTGGGTTAAGCACTTTAAGATGTTTTTCAACGACTCATAGTGAACTTCTCCATAATATGGTGATCGACATCGGGTCTCGTACATTTCATTGCATGCATGATTGTCACTCATGCGACCTCTCTTTTCAGGAGTCTGTGGGGACTATTAAAAGAGATACACTCCATGGCTCATCAACATGAAACATCTCTTGGAGCTTGCCATGCTAAACGACTTTAGCATCAAATGAATATATGTTCCTTGGGTTAAGTCGAGCATCCTCTTAAATCTATCTATATAGATTTATATCCCCAATTAAGATACTCTTCCAAATCATTCATGGAGGAATGTTTAGACAACTTTATCTTTACTGATTGTAGCATTGGTATGTCATTCCTTATCCGTAGTATATCAACATATAGTACTAGGAATGTCATGATGCTCTCACTGACCCTTTTGTACACACTAGGTTCATTCTGACCTCGTCGTATGTAACTAGATCATCATATTCCATGATGTGTACCTCATCGTCATCATCCATGATGAATCCATACCTCCTAGGTATCTTCGGTACTATTCCAGATTTACGATTTGATTGTGGTATAATAGGTCTATCTACAAGTTCCTCTTATTTGACTTATAGTATTTTGTGGTTCTTGAACTCTTCAAGATCTATTATCCTCCCACGCCCCTTTTAATGATAAACACCTTTATCTTAGAAGGGAGCGTGTTTTGTAACAAACACCTTTTGCTAAGTAGAATTATAGAACATATACCCTAAACTTACTTTAGGATGTCCCACAAATCTGTACATGTCAAATCTTGACCCAAGCTTATCCTTCGAAACCTTTTCACATAAGTTGGACAACCCCTTATCTTAACATACTTAAGATTAGGAATTCTCCCTGTCCATAACTTTTATGGAGTCTTGAAATGGATTTTGAGGTTACCTTTTACGTAGATATCTGACCATTTCTAGGACATGATCCTGAAGGATACTGGAATGTCGGTAAAATCATTTTGGACCGTACCATGTTCAACAAGGTATGATTTTTCCTTTCAGATACATCAATCAATTATTGCGTATCAGGAGGCGTCCATTATAAGAAAACCATTTGAGATGATCTAGAAACTTATTGCACAAGTATTTATTCCTTGATCTAATCAAAGAATCTTAATACTTTGCCAATTTATTTCATTTTTGAATTCTTTGAACCTTTCAAATAATTCACACTTGTATTTAAGTAAATACACACATTCAACTCTTTGAATGATCATCTCCTTTTCTTATACTAGTTTGTTCAATTTGCAAAATATATTTTTCACGTAAGTCAAGTATACAAAATCCATTAAGTAATATTCCAGTTCTATACAAAACATTATTATTATAAATAGAACAACAATTGTTCTTAATTATAATACCAAAAATTTTATTGTCCAACAACAAAATAGAAATAATATTTCTAACAAGAACTGAAATACAATAACAACTTATTGACTTAATAGATTTTCCCATAGGCATTGCTAAACTATAAGTTTCTATGGCTAATGTAGCAACCTTTGCTTCATTTCCCACACATAGGATTACTTATCTATGTTCAGCTTTCCACTACGCTTGGTCCTTTCATAAATCTATATTTATGATAATCAAAGTCGGTATCCAATACCCAAGTAGAACCTTGACTTAAAGAAAAATTTATTTAAATCATGAACAAAATTGTATTTATGTAGAAACTTCACTAAGCTTCTTTTGGTTAGCCTCTGCAAGATGCTTCTCATGATTTCTTTCTAGTGTCCGGGCTTATTGCAGTGGAAGAAAACTCCTTTGTTATCCGTATTAGTTTTGTTCTTATTATCCTTTGTTTTTGCCTTTCTTTTTACCTTCTTTGAATCGTTCTTCTTTTCAGAAAATCCTTTGGCCCCTACCAGTAAGACATGGTCTTTCTTGGTTGGAAAGTGACTCTCATCATTTTTCAACATGTTAAGCAAATCAACGAAGCTGATATCTAGCTTGTTTATATAAAAAATTCACAACAATTGTGAAAGGAGTCCGGGAGTGAGTGCAAGATCAAATCTTGGCTCAACTCTCCATCCATGACAAAACCAGTTGTCTTAATTGATCAATCAAATTGATTAGGTTAAGAAATTTTTGTCTATACTATAGTGCCATTGGCCATTCTAGATCGGAAGAGCTCCTTAGATATCTGATATCTATCAGTCCCCCTTTCCTCACCATTAACTACTTGATGTGCAGGAATATAGTAGAAGCATCCATAGTTTCATGCTGACGCTGAAGCTCCTTACTCATAGATGCGAGCATGATGCATTGAGCCAACTGTGCATCATCTTGCCACTTTCTAAAAGTAGCAATCTCTTGCTTAGAGGCATTGTCTGCAACCATTGCAGGGATAGACGTATTAAGGACATAAGATAACTTCTCAGCCATGAGAACTATTCTCAAATTCCTTAACCAATCCGTTTAATTGATTACAGTTAATTTAGCATCTAATATGCTTCAGCAGTGATAGTAATTTTAGACATTGTAAAATTCTGTAAATGAATTTGTAACTAACAACATTTTAACATACATTCTTTTATTAATTACCAAAATAAATTAGGTCTTGTTTTAAATTGGTATCTCCCACTATTTTTTTTAAACTATATTACCCTCACTTATATAGTTCGGCAAAATCTAATTAAAGATTTGCTAGTGAGAATAAGGATCCCATTTCAAATGTATATAGCCTTGTGGTGACACAACAAACTATATATAAATAAATAGGTAGACAACTTTTGTCAATTACATCAACTATGCAACTCCTTTTCTTTTGCCCCTTAGATTATTTTGATCAAGTGGTGGCACATCCGGATCAAAATTATCCAAGTTAAGTCCGACCTAGCCCTCCATATATTCAAAAAAGAAAAATATCATCCTTGTGGTGACACAACAAAACAATATTGTTCAATTTTCTTTATAAGCATCAAATGTGATAAATTAACATCTTAAATACTTAATACTTGTCTTGTGGTGGCACAACAAACTCATATTAAATATTTAATACTCTATTAATTTTATCATGCTAGAAGGCGACGTTCGATATTCCAAATATCTTTGAACGCTTAGGACTTAATATAAAAAATTGAGGGGTTTGTTATTAATTGTCTCATCTTGTTTAAGCGGCATTTGCATATATATATAAAATACGCGTCATATTAATAAACATGTGAAGCATGTTTGCATAATAAATAATATATATAGTATAAGCATGCACATATAGAATACTATATTCTACTCGAATTGATTATGGACTTTTATTCTAGTTTGGTTCACTAGAGCCACCAAGTGAACCAAAAGGTCAAACCCAAGGGTGCAAGAAATAATATTTAAATATAACTATTACATTTAAACCCTGGGGCTCCATTACAAAAATGGGTATTCAAGCGCTCCTTGCTCCTTGATCTCCAATTTTTCAAAATTAATTCTAACTATTCCTATTTCAAAACTATTTAAAATAAATAGAAACCTTGATCGTGATCGAGGGAAGTACATAGGAGGGAGATAGAATTTACATTCGAGAAAAATTAGAGAAGGCGAGGCACTGCAGACCCCATTTAATAAAACCCATACATTCATACATCCAACTAAAATAAAATCCAATCACATTGGTCAATTGTCCATAATCAATCTCATTTATTATCATACATATCACCATATGCATCAATACATAACATTCATCTGATGAATAATAAATATTCAATATATATATTGATATCATTTAATGGGCAAATTTAGTTAGTATAAAATCTATTTTTGAATCAAAATAAACTCCTTTATTTTAATCCAAATTTAAATCAAAATAAAACTATTTTATTTTAATTTATCCAATTTTGAATAAAATAAACTATTTTATTTTAATCAAAATCTTTAATCAAAATAAACTCCTTTATTTTAATTAATTACGAATTCAATTCCATGTAAAAAAAATTATTAAAGGAAACACGAATTCTTTTCTATTCACAAATAAACTCCTTTATTTTGAATAATATGAAATCTTATTTCATATTTAAAATAAACTCCTTTATTTAAGGAAAAATAGAATCCAATTTCAACTTCAATTAGTTATCATGGAATCCAATTCCAACTCTAATTAGTTAGCATGAAATCTAATTTTAAAATTAAAAAACATTTTTATTTTAAGATTAAAATAAACCTTTTATTTTAAAATTAAAATAAACTTTCATTTTAATTATAAAATTATTAATATATATAATAATATATATATATATATATATATATATATATTAAGTACCGAAACTATTATTAAGAATAGTATATTATTACACCGCGAATCACCTGAATCATTTAATTCATGTGATTACTTTGGTAATCAATT
The DNA here is from genome assembly GCA_020205615.1 of Panax quinquefolius. Taxonomy (NCBI): domain Eukaryota; kingdom Viridiplantae; phylum Streptophyta; class Magnoliopsida; order Apiales; family Araliaceae; genus Panax; species Panax quinquefolius. The sequence continues at coordinate 109,479,348 of CM035155.1, read as the reverse complement.
TCCATTATCCGTGAATCACCCTTGCCACTCGTTAATAAGAATCCTAATTCTCCCGTAACATGTAAAAGGTTCAGGACTCATCAATTTTTTTTTTTTTTGTTAAACGTGATTTCCCTTTTCCAAGAATATCCATTCTCATGGGCCACGTTTTTCAAAAGTAAAAAACAACTCACGAATTAAAAACAATTACGTGAATCGTCCGCCTGTAAACCAAATCACCAATCCCACGAACAGGAGAAAGAGGTGGCTAGTGGGTTTTTTTTTTTTTAAAAAAAAAAAAAATTTATACAACAAATTATGCCCAATTAAATTATTCTAAACACATATCAATATACATATCAAATTAAAATAATTCGCATAAAGGTTTGGCTTTGATACCACTGTTAGGTTTGTAATATTCATGAACGCAATCAAATTGCAAAAATAAGCGGCGTGAAAATCGAGTTTTAAAATTTTACAAACCATAAACTCTGGATCACCCTTTAAGCACAATTATTAATTAAACGAAAAAGATGAATAAGAAACATACCCTTGAAGATCCGAGCTTCCTCAGGTACAAGTTCACCTCCAATCCTTTTCGCGTTCAACTTGAATCCACCGGGTTTGGTTCCTTCCTTTGATCAACGTTAGCCACCCAAGTGTTTGGCCTCTAGAGGTGATCCACCAAGGAAGAAGAAGAATTCAAGAAGATGGGTGGTTGGCTAAACCCTAGTTTTTCTATCTCTATAGAAAATGAGCGTACTCTCCAACCATTGGAATAACATCGTCTTGATATCTGATATAAGACTCCTCTTATAAAAATATCAAGTAACCCTATTAAAATAAGGTATTATTTAATTAAACCCTTTTTTTTTAAGGGGCTCCTAATCTTATTAGGGATAATTAATTAAACTCCTTTAACTAATTTTCCTTCCTAATCCAATTAGGAATAAATGAGAATACTTATATTAAATTAATTCCTAAACTCTTTTAGAAATTAAAATAATAATAATAATTGTAATAATATTAATAAGACTCCTCTTATTAATTTATATTTAATATTTCTAAAATATTAAGCTATTTAATTTATTCTATCACCATAGATTAAATTAAATATACATAACATATTATTACGATTATGCCATTAACTTCTTAAATAATTATTCTTCCTTTTATGGTGTTGTGACCCTTTAGGTTCTCCATATTAAACCTAGGTTGTGAATAAATCAATTAGAACAATTCTAATCTTATTTAAATAAATAAATTAAACAATTAATTTATTTAAATAAATAATATTTATTCTACAATAGGATAAGCCTCCCTAGCGATCAACGACTTTTCGTGATAATATAGATTTCAACATTAATCATAAAAGAACCTTTGAGTAAATAGTTACCGTACAATTTAATCCTTCCACCATACAATGTCCCAATTAAATATAAGACATAGAATTCTTTGTCAAGTCTTATTTTATTTAATTATATGTATTTCGACTCTTAAATGCACAACTCAAATAATGCAAATTAGAAACTCCTTTCTAATTTCATTACGCCTTAACCAAGGACTACTGGGGTTGTCATTTATCGAATCACATAGGACATTTCTCTTCTTTTAATAGAAGTGGTAGATTCTTTATTGATCATACATTATCTCCATGTACAACTTATTATACCCAAGCATACCCTTTGATATACCCTAAGGGTCTTAAAGAATAAGTCAAAGTATAACTCATCATACATAAGATACTATGATGATCTCAAGTTCAAGGATCACTTGTACTACTATCACTACAGGAATTCCTATTGATAGGCAAGTAAAACTCCATTAGGTATTCCTTAGCGAGCCACTTTCAGTGAACTTATTCTCTAATAAGCACCTACATACTTGCTTTAGTGTCTCCACACAAATGATCATGAGATCAATCATCCTCATCCAATGAGCAAGAACGATGTATGTACCCAATCTATCCGGATTCACTAATCCCCAATTTAGTAATCCAATGATTGGGAACTATTTTAGTTTTAAGCTTTCTAAGAATTTAGATCTCATTAGAATGATCATCATCATTATTCTAAAAGCATTGCTTAAAACTATGGGTTTATCACATATTATAAAACGGCATTATGTAGATAATTAAAAGCCTTTAATAAATTAATACTTTTTATTAATAAATGAATAAGATTGTTACAAAGTATATGTTTTATCATCAAACATGATTGGCTTGTGTGCATACTACTTTCAGTATCACCTTGGAAAAGGTAATATAGTTGTCGATGCCTTAAGTAGGAAGGGTCGGGAAAAGTTGTCTATGTTAACGGCTCAAACTGAGTTAATAACTGAGATAGCTATGATGGAAATAGAAGTGAAGTTGCCGAGAGAATCAGAGCATATGTTGTTTGCGATAGAGATTCAATCTACCATTGTAGAGAGAGTTAAGGAGGTGCAACTCAAAACTGATGAGTGTGATCGAATAAAGGAGCGGCTAGCCAATGAAAAAGATACTAAGTACAGTCTTGATAATGAGGGATTATTAAGATTTCAAAGAAGAATATGGGTTCCAAATGAGACAAAATTAAAGGAGAAAGTATTGCAAGAGGCTCATAGTTCGAGGTTTTTGATTCATCCTGGTAGTACTAAGATGTATCAAGACCTTCGACAGAGTTTTTGGTGGCAAAACATGAAGAGAGAGATGGCAGAATATGTGAGTAAGTGTTTGACTTGTCAGAAAGTTAAGGTCGAACATCAGCGACCAAGTGGCTTGCTACAGTCATTGGAAATTTTGGAGTTGAAGTGGGAGCATATCACGATGGATTTTGTGTTGGGACTTCCGACTACAACAAAAGAGTATGATGTAATTTGGGTAATAGTGGACCGATTGACAAAGTCGGCTCACTTTTTGCCAATTAGGGTCAAGTATAACTTAGACCAGTTAGCTAGACTTTATGTTAAGGAAATAATTTCCAGACATGAAGCAGCAGTGACGATTGTGTCCAATCGTGATCCACAATTCACATCAAACTTTTTGATGAGTTTACAAGAGCAGTTGGGAATGCAGTTGAAGCTAAGTACGGCGTATCATCCACAAACTGATGGACAGAGCGAGAGAACAATTCAGACTTTAGAAGATATGTTAAGATCTTGCATCATGGATTTCAAGGGTAGTTGGGATGATCATCTACCATTAGTAGAGTTTGTGTATAATAATAGTTAATTATCATGCAAGCATAGGTATGCCGCCTTACGAAGCTTTATATGGGAGGAAGTGCAGAACACCCTTATATTGGGACGAAGTGGGAGAACGCCGAATGCTAAGACCTAAATTGGTGCAGCAAACAGCGGATATTGTCAAGTTCATACGAATGTGTTTAGTAGCAGCTCAAGACAGACAAAAGAAATTTACAGATTCACATCGAGAAAATAGGGAGTTTGAAGTAGGCTCTTACGTGTTTCTAAAGGTATCTCCCTAGAAAGGAAAGATACGCTATGGAAAGAAAGGAAAGTTAAGTCCAAGGTTTATAGGACCTTTTGAAGTGTTAAAAAGGGTGGGTAAGGTAGCTTATATGGTAGCACTACCTCCAGACCTAGAACGAATACATAATGTGTGTCACGTATCAGTATTGCGTCCTTATAAGCCGGATTATAAGCACGTAATACAGTATGAGCCTATTTATATCGAGAAGGACTTAACGTACGAAGAGACGCCGATTCAAATTGTCGATAGGAAAGAACAAGTTCTGCGAAACAAAGTCATACCTTCCGTAAAGGTGTTATAGAAGAACCACGATGTCGAAGAAGTAACGTGGGAGCTTAAAGAAAAGATGAAAAAGAATTACCCTTATTTATTTGTGTAATTTTTTTTTTAGCGAGATTCTGGGGACAAAATCATTATAAGGGGAGAGAGTGTAACGCCCCAGAAAATCGAATATTTTATAAATACTTTTAATAATGAATAAAATAATATTATTTATTATTATTTTCTGTTAGTAAAATAAATGTCGTTCTATAACCTAAAAACGTTGGAACGTTGTATTATTTTAACTACATGAAGGAATTAAAGTGTTTGAATTTCCAAGACAAAAATAAAAGTTTTTCGAGAAATTTTTCGAAAAACACTATTCATCGATTTTTGCTCGGAAATTATTTTTGAACTTCCGAGAAATATGTAACGTTATAATATCAAGGTGAGATGGATTTTGTAATAATAATCTAAGTATGGAAAACGCAATATTTCGCTTGCGGACTTAAATTAAGAATGTTAAGGATTAAATACAAAATGAATGGAATGGTGGATATTGTATGAAGTACAAGTCCAATGAGAATTAAGGGACAAACACAAAATGTATCAAGGATTAAGCCAAGTGTTAGTTTATATGAAGCCCAAAGTAGCTTAATGCAAGCCCAAAATGAATAAGCTAAGTTAGTTAACTTAAGCCCAATGTAATGATCCAATGGGTTAGGCTTGATCCATGGAGCAACCAAGGTTAATATGGGTTATCTTGGTGACCAAGTACTTTATGTGATGGCCAAACATTGGATATGTTTTGTGTTGTCAAAGTAATTAGTGTGGCTAGCAAGTATACTTAATTTTTAATAAAATGAATAGTAAGGAGGTTAGTTAAGGAGGTGGGATGTTCTAATGTCCATAATGCCCCTCACTTTGGCTTTCCTATAAATAGAAGGAGATTGCTAGTCATTTATCACTTTTTCAAAACACCAACAACTTCCAATACAAAGTAACTTATTGGTTAGAGAGAATAAGCACTTTTAAGACAAACATCCTTTGTTAGATTTTCCAAGAAGAAGAAGTTAGTCATCAAAGGTAATGATCTTATGATCTAATAATCTTCTGTCTCTATCATTGTAGGGTGATAAGAGAAGTGTAGTCTAATAAGCATGTATGTTAAGAACATGTAAGAATTGATTAATGAATGGACTTAAGCCGAATAAGTCATGAATAAGTAAGATAAACCTAAATAAGTTATGAACTTATAATGAACTTGTCATATGATTGCCATATGAAGTTAGTATGTTTGATAAGATGTGAGAAGGTTGATTAAAGGACCTAAATCTATAATAAGTCATAAGGAATGAAAATTTGTAGTTTATAAGTTATTAAGTCATGAACTTATGAAGAATAAGTCAAAACCTAATTTAAAAATAAGTTGATGTAATAAGTAGTTTAAAATGTTCATATGATGGTTAGAATGCATTTAGAACGATGATTAAATCATTAGTAAAGAAATTTCGCCGGAATTCACACGATTGGACGATAATCGTCGAATTCGTGAAATTCTCGGAATGAAAGTCATATTTTGTGTTTGAACTCTGAAATGTTGGTTTTCGATGGAGACAAGTCATATTTGGCATTATAGAGTTGCGGACTTAAAAATGATTGGATTCTGACTTAGAACGAAGAAACGAGTGTTGACGTTTATCGTTTTCGTTAAAAATGAACTAATAGGTGAATTTTTAGCAAAAGAATTCAAATAGATAAAATTCTTGCATGAACACATAGAGTATGTAATTTTTGAATCGTAGGCTTTTGAACGAGTCAATTCGGACTTATAACGAAGAAGTTATGCATCCGGGAATTTTACGAAGTTGATAATCTCTCAAAGTTATATGAGGCACAGAGTTGGCGCCGCAGCACCAACCCAAGGCCAAATGGTGGTGGCTAAGCAGTACGAGAACACAAATGTCACAACTTTTTACAGAGTAACGCGATCTTTGCTTTCAATGTGTTATATATGTGGTATAAAGTCTTGGGACTCGACCATCACCATCTAAGGAAACTTCATGGCCGCATGAGAGTTATATGAAGATAATCTGTAGCCCTTATTTTCATTTTAAGAGAGGCATATTAAGGAAGGTTTACAAGTAGAGAAAGAATGGTAACAGTTTATCAAAGAAGTAAAGATTTAATTTAATATTATAAGGTATTGTTAACCTTAGGGTATGATGACTAAATGGTAATGATAATGAATTGAACATGAATGTAAGAACAATATGAACTATATCAGAAAATACGAAACCAATAATAACGAATCTAAGTCGTAATTAGATTGAGAAGAAGGGTAAGATTCATTAGGAACCATGTATGTTCATTCATGACCTAATGTGTTATGTGATGTTATCATTTACTGTAGAGACTTAAAGACTTAACGTGAACGTGTTATAACTGTAGCAAACGCTAAAGGCAAGTATTCTAACCCTTGTTCCAGTTCAATCTAGACAAGCTTTGTAATTCATGAATTCTTACACATGAAGTATTATATGATGAAGTCAAAGCCAATTCTTTCGGCTAGACTTATATTATGTTTCTATCAAGCATGGCCATTGTTTACCAAGTTATATTGGTATGGTTTTCAAACGAAGACTGAGTATGCTAAAAATGTGTTATCGTCAAACGACAGGCACGTGAGGTTGCCACAACTTAAACGTACACACGTTTAATGAATATTGTAAGACCCCAACTTTTATAAATAAAGATTAATTTCCCTCGAAATATATTTTTGAATATTATGGTGGGGATATAATATAATGTTATAGTTGTGGATAATATTTATAAATTTTGCAAAGTAAGCAAGTGGTTATATAATATTCGATTGGTGGGGAATATTTGTTTTAACAGGGGAATATTAAATGCGACGGACAATCATTAATTGGACCCCATAACGAAAATATTGTCGTAGTTAGAAAAGCGTAATTATCTTTTATAAAAATAATGGCGGAAGTTTTACCGTTAAACTGTTGAACTACCAAGTTGTAAAAGTACAGTAATACGCATGGTTGCATAGTAGCACACGGTATTGATTATTAAGTCTTACGTGAGAAGTCACTCAGTTATACTCAATTATTACTACAGTAATTGTTGCATCATATCTCTCATATTATTGATTCGATTATTGTAAGTATTATCATCGTAATATAATATGATATATTATTAAATCAATAATTGATACGAAAAAGTTATTCATATTATTAAATTGCAATATTTACAATGTCTAGAAGTTCTGTTAAGGAGAGGTTTGGTCATCTAATTGTGCGCCAATAAGGAGAAATCCTTATCGGAAAGCCCCCTCTTTCTTGGGAACGACCTGGTTGTTAAATATTGTGAGTTATAATATTAATGATGAATAAGTTCGTGTTGATTAAGGATGAAATTGATAGTTCCGTTGTGTTAGAATTATTAGTGTTAGTGAAAATCGACATTTATTTTGATATTAATTGATGTTTGGAAGTTATACTGACCAGTTGGGTAATTAACCGGATAAATGAGCAATTAATTGCTATTAATTCACATGATTATAACTATTTTTTCAAATGTGTGTACTATTGATTCACATTCTTGTACTATTAGGGGAGTTGGTGCAAGATTGATAATACTTGCATGACTAAGTTAAAAATGGAGGTATAGATGGAGGTACTATACTATAATTCGTATTTTCACATGATTATAACTATTGATTCACAACATTGAACTATTGATTCACATTATTTACTATTAGGGGAGGTGGTGCAAGTTTGATAATACTTGCAGGACTAAATTAAAAATGAAAAAAAAAAGAGGAAGGTATTATACTGTAATATTTTCGAGCCCCAAAACGTGCAATTATTGAAAATATATTTTCCTATAAATAGAAACTCATTCTTCCTTCATTTCTCACTAATTCACTAAAGCTTTAGAGCAATTATTATAGAGAGAAATTATAGAGGGAAAGAAGAAGAGAAGTCTGCTACCTCTACTACTCCGAAATCCAATTTCTTTCTAAGGTAAGGGGTATTATTTCTTTACGATTCATAAAGAGAGCTTACATTATTCCATTCTTTATTATTATGTTGGAATAACTTTGTCATGTGAAGTACCACATACATGGTGAAATTCTTACATTATTCCATTCTTTATTATTATGTTGAATAACTCATACATCGCAATACTGCATACATGGTGAAATTCTTCCATTATTCCATTCTTTATAATTACATTGGAATATCCGCATCATGCGGATTACGCTAGACCTGGTTCCATTCTTTATTATTACATTGGAATATCACATGCATGCGAATTACGCTGAACCTAGTTCCATTCTTTATTATTACATTTGGAATAACTTTTGCGTGCGATTCATCGCATGCACGGTGAATTCTTCTATTGTTCCATTCTTTATTATTCTATTGGAATATCCTGTCTATGCGGATTACGCATGACCTGGTTCCATTCTTTATTATTCTGTTGGAATAACCTGTCTATGTGGATTATCAGATGCATGGTGAATGATCCTTCGTATTTATTCCTTATTAAATTGTGGAAATGATTTTTCTACGTGGATTACCGCATGGCGGGCGAAAATCCATTTGCAGTTTCATATATTCTGTGATACTCATTTGGTTAAAGTTTTGGCTTCTATACTCCATGAAATTAGTAGAATATCCTAGATATTTACGCTTCATCCGGTACATTTTCATGGAAATATTCTTCTGAGCATTCTTGAATTTTACTCCACAAAGCAGTATCATGTTGACAATTTGGACGTAATTGATTTCATGATAAATTAACTTATAAATCTTTAAATTTTATTCTTGAACTTGTTTTATTGAATTATTATGTCATTGTCATCATCCTCATGCTTATATTGTGATGAAAGTCATCTTTTTCGCTTACGTGCATAGATGGACTTGGTATGATTATGACCGGTGCATTATTCGGTATAATCATGACTGTAATGTTATAAATGATGTGGTAAAAGTCCTCGGTAGCACATGTAGTGCATTGATGGGCGCTTTTTGGTATGATTATGACCAGGATTATTCGATATAGTCATGACCATTGATGATTTAATGAATATCCTTGGCCGTAGTGCGAGGATGACTCGATGATGTGGTTTATTTATTAAGTTTGAGTCTCAAAGAATAAAAATTGATGAAAACATTTTAAATCATAGAAGATAGTAGATATCATGCTCTACTTTACTCTTCTAATGGATTGCTTATTCCGCTGTAGTTAAACTTGATGTTTATTGTATTTTATCAGTTTAACATTGTTGAAGACTAATGATAATTTATTCTGCATTATATTAGACATAATATTTCTTACTGGGCTAGTTGAGCTCACCCTTTCTTTCATTGTTCTCTTCAGGAAATGAGAATGTAGCCGGGACTAGTCGGGAAACGGAGTGACGGTCCAGATGATAGCATTAGTAGTCCTCACTATTCTGTTAAATAGTGTGATAATAAATGTAATGAGGACTCCATTGAGTGTGGATATTGTCTAGATGATAATATTCTTATTAAAACTCTTAGATTATGTTTTGTCGTATTTTACACGACTGTTGTATAATTAAGTTGTATTTGAATTTTGTACCATATATTTGGCGACTCAAGATGGGTGATGTATACCTATTTTGAGGGCGTCACAAATATAGTGTTGATCAACATAGAGTACTATAGGTTGATCACCTAGACGTGCTCGTAAGAAATGTCGGACTTACGGACTTTGTGCCGGGATGTCCTTTTCAAAAGAACTTATGAAATGCTCAAGGTCTTGGACCGGAATTGATGTTTTACTAAATATTGTTGTTGTAAAACGTTTTAAAGGAAAAGAAGTGCTATTTTGAATTATCGATAGTACTTCGTAACTATTGTTCAGTTATTGAAGATATATTATTCCTATGTTTCAAGCATGTTGTTTATTAGAAATGTTGTACTTGCTGAGCTAGTCATGCTCACTCTTGCTTGAACCATATGAATACAGCTAAGATAGAACGGACTGAAGGCTCCGGCAAGGATAAGGGCAAGGCGAAGACGAACCCATAGAATACTTATGTAATAGTATAGGGTGAAAGATTGTAATATATTTAATATTATGACAATAACAAATGTAATGGTTATAAAGAACCTGGTGAATGTTAATATTATTTTGAATATATAGAAGACATATTCGTTCTATTGAGGCTTTTCAATTGAATGTATATGTGAATGGTAGTACCGTGTAGCACCATCTGTCGGGTTGGAAGATACCCGGATTTGGGGGCGTCACAGATGTCTTACGTGTCAATGGGTCAAAGCGGAGCACCGGAGGCCAAGTGGTCTACTCCAACCGTTGGAAATACCGGAATGGAAATGGGAGCATATAACAATGGATTTCATGATTGGACTTCCAGTCACGCAGAAAGGTTTTGACGCCATTTGTGTTATCGTGGATTGACTAACAAAGACAGCTCATTTTCTACCGATCAAGATCCGATATAGTTTGGATCAGTTAGCTAATCTACACATAAAAAAAATTGTTTCACGACATGGAGTGCCTGTATCGATTGTTTTTCACCTAGATCCTCACTTCACGTCAAAATTTTGGAAGAGCTTGCAAGAAAGGATGGGAACACAATTGAGGTTAAGTACCGCTTATCATCCGCAGACCGACGGGCAGAGTGAGCGAATGATAAAAACGCTAGAGGACATGCTTAGAACTTGCGTGATGGACTTTAAAGGAAGTAGGGATGATCACCTACCCTTAGTGGAATTCGCTTATAAAAATAGCTACCATGCGAGTATAGGCATGCCACCGTACGAAGCTCTTTACGAGAAGATTACTATCATTTTCATTCTAATGAGGTGCACTTTTGACGCTATCAAAGTCGGGTTCTCATCACCCTGTTGTTGTTCACCAAAATAAATTATTAAGTGACGTATAATATATGACACACCCATCTTAGGTCCTCGATACAATTATATATTGCATGTCATGTAATTTTATAATGTATTGAGAAACTTCCACAGTCTCGGACCATCACACTATTCCCATGTTATCCCCGCTCGACCCAGCTACACTCTTAATACCTTAAAGGAATTATGAAGTAAAAGGGTGAGCAAAAATAGCCCAGTAAAGAATATTATGACTAAGATAATTAATTTATCAATAGCCTTCATCAGTACTAAATCAGAGATTTAGAACATATGGTAGTTAATAAAAGTATTCAACCATAATTGCAGTGGAATCAACAATCCATTAAAAGAGTCAAGTAGAACATAATGTCTACTATCTCCTCCAAATTAAAAGTTCATCGTTAATATTTCATTTCTGTAATACTCATCAATAGTTCTTTGTTGTACCCAAGACAAAGAGAACTCTCATCACCTGTCTTCACCTGAACCACTAAAGATTATAGTTAAATTCACAATTCATATTTATAATCATGTAAATCAATAGTTTCTCCTTGCCACCAAGGCTTAATAGAACGTTTACTAAATATCCTTACCTCAAAGGTTAAAGATATTCTAATGTAATAACAATGATCATACCAATCAGTTATCTATCTTTGCACTACGGACAAAAGATATTTAACTATAAAACCAATGGTCATGATCATACCAATCAATTGTCTGTCAGTGCACCACGACCAAAGACATTTAACTGTAAAACCAATGGTCATTATCCTGCAAACACATCATCGAATTATCCATGCACTACGGGCCAAGGATATTCGTTAGTATAACCAGTGGTCATGATCATGTCATACACCTGTTCATCTTTGCACTACGGGCTAAAGCTATCAATCAATAGTTCATCTTTGCACTACGACCAAAGATATCAATAAACATTTCTTCTTTGCACTACGGGCCAAAGAAGATTTTTACCACATCATTTGTAACATTATAGGTCATGATTATATCGATACATAATTTTTGGTCATAATTATACCAATTAACAGTCCATCTATGCACTGCATGCCAAAGATAACTTTCATCACAATATAAGCATGAGGATGATGACAATGATATAAGCATCAATCAAACGAAATTAAGGATAAATATTAAAGATTTTTAATTTAATCAGAGTTTAAAAATGTCCAAATTGTCAACATAATAACTGCTTTGTGGGGTAAAATTCAAGAATAATATTCACGTATCAAAAATAATTTGGACAGAAAAGAATCAATTTTTCGTTGTGAATAGTATCCCGGGTGAATAGTACTTTATGAATAGTACTTTGTAAATAGTACCTATGAATAGTATCGTACATATGAATAGTGTCATACGTATAAATAGTGTTGTATGTATGAATAGTACCCATGAATAGTACTCCGGCATGAAAAAAATAAAATTTAACAAGAATATTCAGAAAAATATTTTAGTGGAACGATACTAGATGTAACGCAAATTTCAAGGATATTCTACTAATTTCAAGGAGTATAGAAGCAATGCTTATCAAAATAAGTGTAGAATTAAGAATATGAAACGAAATAATATTACTTACATACTACAGAGTATGGAAGAAAATATTATTTCTTACGAATATTGAACAAAAATAATATCACTTACGACTGTTGAACGAAAATAATATTCCTTACGAATATTAAACAAAAATAAAATTCCTTACGAATACAAAAAATAATATTGTAAGTGAATATGAAATAAATAATACCCCTTACCTTAAAAAGAAAGCAATTCTGACTAGTATAGCGGAGATATTCTTGAAGAAACTTATACTATTTTCTACACTTAAAGCTTCCTTAAACTCTAAAGAAATACGCTCAATATTATAGAAAAATAATTCTTTGATTTTGCTGTAATTTTCATTTTTAAACTAAGCATCCTATTTATAGGAGAATGGCAGGATACTATTTAGATGCACAGTAGGAGAAATCACAGGCAAACAGTGCATTCACGGGCGCAGAAATCAGATTTCACATAATTTACTATGCAGCACTATGCTAATATATATATTATATAACTTTCCCACCACACATGGCACCACACAAATTACACAGACACACACACACACACACACACACACACATATATATATATATATATAAGTAATAAAACAAAATTGAGATAATTTTCTACCGACAATTTTGAAAAATAAGTAAGTGGGGGTTCATATAATACGTTAAACTTACAGCAAATAATTCATAAAAATCTCCTCTATTTATCTCAACTCACTTAGCTTCACAAAATATATTTTTAACAACATTTATTCATTATTTATAACTCACAATGTTAACAACCAGATCATTCCCAGGAAAGAGGGGGCTTTCCGATAAGGACTTCTCCTTATTGGTGCGCAATTAGGTGACCAAACCCCTTTCCTTGACAGAACTTTCTAGACATCTTCAATAGTACAAATAATAATATGAATAACTTTGTTGTCTCAATTATTGATTTAATAATATAAATATTGTGCAGATGATACTGTGACAATAATTGAATAAATAACGTGAGATACTATGCAGCAATTACTGTGGAAATAATTGAAGTAATCTGAGTGACTTCTCACGTAAGCATCAATAATCAAAGATACTATACAATACCGTGTGCTATTGTGCAACAACGCGTATTACTGTATTTTTATCACCAGGTATTTCAACAGTTTAACGGTAAAAGTCTTGCCGTTATTTTATAAAAAGGTTATTTCTGTCACTTTCTAAATTTGATAGTTATTCCGTTGTGGGGTCCACCAATGATTGTGTTGTCGTACGGATATTTCCCGACCAAACGAATATTTTATGACAACTTGCTTACTTTGCAAAATTTTCACATATCACCCTTAACTTTAATCTTTTATCAATTTAACCATTTACTAAATAGAATAATAATTATAAGAAAATTGAATACTTTCATTTCAAAAAATTCGGGGTCTTACAATCTCCCCTCCTTATGAAATTTTGCCCTCAAAATTTACGTGCACAGTAGTTCAAGAGATGAGAATATCTTGCTTTTTTTTTCTGTACCTTTACGATTATTTCTTACGTATCATGATTTTCCCATTGCTTTCATCTCCTCAGTATTTTAGATATTATTTTAGAATACAACTTCAAAACAAAGGTTAATTGACATATCATGTTAAGTTTGTAATATTCATGAACGCAATCAAATTGCAAAAATAAGCTAAACGTGTAAAAATCGTAGTTTAAAATTTTACAAACCATATACCCGGATCACCCTTTATGCACAATTATTAATTAAACGAAAAGATAAAGAATAAAATCATACCCTTGAAGATCGAGCTTCCTCGTACAAAGTTCACCTCCAATTCTTTTCGCTCAACTTGAATCCACCGGTTTGGTTCCTTCCTTTGATCAACGCTAGCCACCCAAGTGTTTGGCCTCTGTGAGAGGTGATCCACCAAGGAAGAAAAAGGATTCAAGAAGATGGGTGGTTGGCTAAACCCTAGTTTTTCTATCTCTATAGAAAAGGCGTACTCTCCCAACTATCGAATTATAACGTAGTCTTGATATCCGATATAAGACTCTTCTTATAAAGATATCAAGTAACCCTATTAAAATAAGGTATTATTTAATTAAACCCTTTTAATTAAAGGGGCTCCTAATCTTATTAGGATAATTAATTAAACTCCTTTAACTAATTTTCCTTCCTAATCCAATTAGGAATAAATGAGAGTACTTATATTAAATTAATTCCTAAACTCTTTTAGAAATTAAAATAATAATAATAATTAATAATATTAATAAGACTCCTCTTATTAATTTATATTTAATATTTCTAAAATATTAAATAATAATATTAAGCTATTTAATTTATTCTATCACCATAGATTAAATTAAATATACATAACATATTATTACGATTATGCCATTAACTTCTTAAATAATTATTCTTCCTTTTATGGTGTGACCCTTTAGGTTCTCCATATTAAACCTATTAGTGAATAAATCAATTAGAATAATTCTAATCTTATTTAAATAAATAAATTAAATAATTAATTTATTTAAATAAATAATATTTATTCTACAATAGGATAAGCCTCCCAAATGATCAACGACTTTCCGTATAATATAGATTTCAACATTAATCATAAAAGAACCTTTCGAGTAAATAGTTACCGCATAATTCAATCCTTCCACCATACAATGTCCCAATTAAATATAAGATATGGAATTATCACAAGTCTTATTTTATTTAATTATATGTATTTCGATCCTTAAATGCACAACTCCAAATAATGCAAATTAGAAACTCCTTTCTAATTTCATTCTCGCCGCCAAGGACTACTGGGTTATCATTTATCGAATCACATAGACATTTCTCTTCTTTTATTAGAAGTGGTAGATTCTTTATCGATCATATATTATCTCCATGTACAACTTATTATACCCAAGCATACCCTTTGATATACCCTAAGGGTCTTAAGGAATAAGTCAAAGTATAACTCATCATACACAAGATACTATGATGATCTCAAGTCCAAGGATCACTTGACTACTATCACTACAGAATTCCTATCGACAGCAAAGTAAAACTCCATTAGGTATTCCTTAGCGACAGCCACGCTCAAAGGAACTTATTCTCTAATAAGCACCTACATACTTGCTTTTAGTGTTCCACACAAATGATCATGAGATCAATCATCCTCATCCAACGAGCAAGTTAACGATGTACCAATCTATCCTGGATTCACTAATCCCAATTTAGTAATCCAACGATTGGGAACTATTTTAGTTTTAAGCTTTCTAAGAATTTAGATCTCATTAGAATGATCATCATCATTATTCTAAAAGCATTGCTTAAAACTATGGGTTTATCACATATTATAAAACAAAGATCATATAGATAATTAAAAGCCTTTAATAAATTAATACTTTTTTTATTAATAAATGAATAAGATTGTTACAAAGTATATGCTTTATCATCAAACATGATCGGGTTGTGTGCATACTACTTTCAATCTCCCACTTGCACTAAAGCCAATCGTCATGGTATCTCATACTCTTCTTCTCTAAGTGACGATTATCCCGCCATGTTGATAAGCTTTAGTTAATGGATATGTAATGTTGTTCATGAGAGTCCACTATCTCTATAGTGATTTCCCATCTTTCAATGATTCTAATAATCAAATGAAAGTGCCACAACACATGTTTAGATCCAAGATGAGACTTAGAACTATTCCTAGTTCTCAGAATGAACTTATCATCCAAACAATCAACTTGCAGCCTTCATTTATAGCTATATACTTTGTCTTTATCACTAAACCAAAGAACTCTTTCATTGCTTTGAACCTTTCCAATTCATCGCACCATTGCTCAAGATAACGCTTTACCTTAAAGTGGATTTTTCTCGTCATCTTGGTCCGTCTCGAAAAACTTGAGTCTCATAAGCCCTCTAGTTTTAATTTAGACCCACCATGAATATGATCACATCCTTAGTGCCAAGTAAGCACTTTAAGATGTTTTTCACCGACTCATAGTGAACTTTCTCGAATAATACGACCGATCAACATCGTGTCTCGTATATTTCATCATGCATACATGATAGTCACTCATGCGACCTCTCTTTTCGTGAGTCTGTGGGGACTATTAAGAGAGATACACTCCATAGCTCATCTACATGAGACATCTCTTGAGTTTGCCATGCTAAACGACTTTAGCATCAAATGAATATACGCCTCGGGTTAAGTCGAGCATCCTCTTAAATCTATCTATATAGATTTATATCCCCAATTAAGATACTCTTCCCAAATCATTCATGAGGAATGTTTAGACAACTTTATCTTTACCGATTATAGCATTGGTATGTCATTCCTTATCCGTAGTATATCAACATATAATACTAGGAATGTCACGACGCCCCCCTCCCATTTTGTACACACTAATTAGTTCATTCTTATTTGTGATAAAATCAAACTCTTTTGATTTTAATTTTTTTTTATCAAAACGAATGTTCCATTTTTGAGAAGCTTGCTTCAATCAATTTCTCCGAGTGTTCATCACCTCATCGTATGTAATCGGATCATCATCTTCTATGATGTTACCTCTCATCATCATCATCCATGATGAATCCATACCTCCTGTGTATCTTCTGTACTATTCCATTTACGATCTCATTGTGTATAATAGGTCTATCTACAAGTTCCTCTTATTCGACTTATAGTATTTTGTGGTTCTTGAACTCTTCAAGATCTATTATCCTCCCACTAGCCCCTTTAATGATAAACACCTTTATCTTAGAAGCGCCGTGTTTCGTAACAAACACCTTTTGCTAAGTAGAATTATAGAACATATACCCTAAACTTACTTTAGGATGTCCCACAAATCAGACATGTCAAATCTTGTCCCAAGCTTATCCTTTTCAAACCTTTTCACATAAGTTGACAACCCTTATCTTAACATACTTAAGATTAGGAATCCTCCCCGTCCATAACTTTTATGGAGTCTTGGGGTGGATTTTGAGGTTACCTTTTCGTAGATATGCGCCCATTTCTAGGACATGATCCTGAAGGATACCGGAATGCTCAGTAAAATCATTTTGGACCGCACTATGTTAAACAAGGTATGATTTTTCCTTTCGTATACATCAATCAATTATTACGTATCATGAGGTGTCCATTATGAGAAAAACCATTTGAGATGATCTAGAAACTTATTGCACAAGTATTTATTCCTCGATCTAATCAAAGAATCTTAATACTTTGCCAATTTGTTTCACTTCAATTCTTTGAACCTTTCAAATAATTCACACTTGTATTTCAACAAATACATACATTCAACTCTTTGAATGATCATCTCCTTTTCTTATACTAGTTTGTTCAATTTACAAAATAATTTTCACGTAAGTCAAGTATACAAAATCCATTAAGTAATCTTCCGCTTTATACAAAACATTATTATTATAAATAGAACAACAATTGTTCTTAATTATAATACCAAAGATTTTATTGTCCAACAATAAAATGGAAATAATGTTTCTAACAAGAATTGAATACAATAACAACTTATCGACTTAATAGATTTGCCCGTAGGCATTGCTAAACTATAAGTTTCTATAGCTAATGCAGCAACCTTTGCTTCATTTTCCACACATAGGATTACTTATCTTTGTTTAACTTTCTACTTCTTCTTGGTCCCTTCATAAATCTATATTTATGATAACCAAAGTCGGTATCCAATACCCAAGTAGAACCTTGACTTAAAGAAAAATTATTTTAAATCATGAGCAAATTTGTATTTGTAACCAAAACTTCACTAAGCTTCTTTGGTTAGCCTCTCGCAAGATGCTTCTCGCAGCTTTCTTTCCAAAGGTCCAGCTTATATAGCAAAGGAAGCAAACTCTTTGCTATCCGTATCGCTTTTGTTCTTATTATCCTTTGTTTTTGCCTTTCTATATACCTTCTTTGAATCGCTCTTCTTTCGTAAGATCCTTTGCCCCCCTACCAAGAAGACATGGTCTTTCTTGGTTGAAAGTGACTCTCATCATTTTTCAACATATTAAGCAAATCAACGAAGTCGATATCTAGCTTGTTTATATAAAAATTCACAACAATTGTGAAAGGAGTCCGGAGTGAGTGCAAGATCAAATCTTGCTCAACTCTCCATCCATGACAAAACCCATTGTCCTAATTGATCAATCAAATTGATTATGTTAAGAACTTTTGTCTCAGATTTATAGTGCCATTGGCCATTCTAGATCTAAGAGCTCCTTAGATATCTCGATATCTATCGGTCCCCTTTCCTCCCCATCAACTACTTGATGTGCAGGAATATAGTAGAAGCATCCATAGTTTCACGTCGACGTCAAGCTCAAGCACTCATGATGCGAGCATGATGATTCGAGCCAATCAGTGCATCATCTTGCCACTTTCTAAAAGTAGCAATCTCTTCCTCGTAGGCATTGTCTCAAACCATTGCAGGATAGGCGATTATGACATAAGATAACTTTTCACCATGAGAACTATTCTCAAATTCCTTAACCAATCCGCTTAATTCTGGCCCCGTTAATTTAGCATCTAATATGCTTCGCAAAGGATAGTAATTTTAGACATTGTAAAATTTTGTAAATGAATTTGTAATTAACAACATTTTAACATACATTCTTTTATTATTAATTACCAAAATAAATTAGGTCTTGTTTTAAATTGGTATCTCCCACTATTTTCTTCAAACTATATTACCTCACTTATATAGTTCTAAGAAAATCTAATTAAAGATTTGCTAGTGAGAATAAGGATCCCATTTCAAATGTATATAGCCTTGTGGTGACACAACACAAACTATATATAAATAAATAGGTAGACAACTTTTGTCAATTACATCAACTATGCAACTCCTTTTCTTTTTGCTCTCTTAGATTATTTTGATCAAGTGGTGGCACATCCGAATCAAAATTATCCAAGTTAAGTCCGACCTAGCACTCCATATATTCAAAAAAGAAAAATATCATCCTTGTGGTGACACAAAAAAACAATATTGTTCAATTTTCTTTATAAGCATCAAATGTGATAAATTAACATCTTAAATACTTAATACTTGCCTTGTGGTGACACAACAAACTCATATTAAATATTTAATACTCTATTAATTTTATCATGCTAGAAAGCGCTTACGCTCGATATTCCAAATATCTTTGAACGCTTAGACTTAATATAAAAAAAATTGAGGGTTTGTTATTAATTTGTCTCATCTTGTTTAAGCTGCAAATATTTATATATATATATAAAATACGCCATTATATTAATGAACATGCTAAGCATGTTTACATAATATATAATATATATAGTATAAGCATGCACATATAGAATACTATATTCTACTTGGATTGATTATGGACTTTTATTCTAGTTTGGTTCACTAGAGCCACCAAGTGAACCAAAAGGTCAAACCCTAGGGGTGCAAGAAATAATATTTAAATATAACTATTACATTTAAACCCTGCTCCATTACAAACGGTCTTCAAGCGCCCTTGCTCCTTGATCTCCAATTTTTCAAAATTAATTCTAACTATTCCTATTACAAAACTATTTAAAATAAATAGAAACCTCGATCGCTAGCCAAGAGAAAGTACATAGGAGGAGATATAGAATTTACATTAAGAAAAAATTAGAGAAGACGAGGTACGCAGACCCCATTTAATAAAACCCATACATTCATGCATCCAACTAAAATAAAATCCAATCACATCGTCAATAAATCCATAATCAATCCCATTTATTATCATACACATCACCATATGCATCAATAAATAACATTCATCTCATGAATAATAAACATTCAATATATATATATATATATATATATATATATATGATATCATTTAATGGGCAAAATTAGTTAGTATAAAATCTATTTTTGAATCAAAATAAACTCCTTTATTTTAATCCAAATTTAAATCAAAATAAAACTATTTTATTTTAATTTATCCAATTTTGAATAAAATAAACTATTTTATTTTAATCAAAATCTTTAATCAAAATAAACTCCTTTATTTTAATTAATTATGGAATCCAATTCCATGTAAAAAAAAACTCCTTTATTAAAGGAAACACTTGATTCTCTTTCCTATTCACAAATAAACTCCTTTATTTTGAATAATATAAAATCTTATTTCATATCTAAATAAACTCCTTTATTTAAGGAAATTAGGATTCTCTTTCCTATTCACAAATAAACTCTTTTATTTTGAATAATATGAAATCTTATTTCATATCTAAATAAACTCCTTTATTTATCATGGAATCCAATTTCAACTCTAATTAGTTATCATGAAATCCAATTCCAACTCTAATTAGTTAATGAAATTAAAAAAATTAAAATAAACCCTTTTATTTTAAGATTAAAATAAATCTTTTATTTTAAAATTAAAATAAACTTTTTTTTTTAATAATATAATAATTAAAATTATATATATATATATATATATATATATAAAATAATTGAAATCATATGGACTTTCCACCATATATCATATATAATAACGTATCATATATATATCTAACGTAATTAACTTTTCCCATAATCATATATAATATATATAATATATCACGTAACCTAAAAGAAGTTACATACATGTAAATAAAGGAATCGGGGAGGATATATAAAGTATGATTTATATATACATATATATGATTACATGATTACGGGACTTTAAGATCCAAATCATAATTCCTTTTGATCAATGTTATAATACCCATTTTTGATTTTTTTTTTTTTTATATATATACAAAAAATTATGCCCAATTAAATTGTTCTAAACACATATCAATATACATATCAAATTAAAATAATTAATAATTTGCATAAAGGTTTGGCTCTGATGCCACCGTTAGGTTTGTAATATTCATGAACGCAATCAAATTGCAAAAATAAGCGGAAACGTGTAAAAATCGTAGTTTAAAAATTTTACAAACCATATACCCGATCACCCTTTATGCACAATTATTAATTAAACGAAAAGATAAAGAATAAAATCATACCCTTGAAGATCGAGCTTCCTCGTACAAGTTCACCTCCAATTTTTTTCGCTCAACTTGAATCCACCGGCTTTGGTTCCTTCCTTTCGATCAACGCTAGCCACCCAAGTGTTTGGCCTCTAGAGGTGATCCACCAAGGAAGAAAAAGATTCAAGAAGATGGGTGGTCACTAAACCCTAGTTTTTCTATCTCTATAGAAAAGGAGCGCACTCTCCAACCATATTGAATTATATCGTAGTCTTGATATCCGATATAAGACTCTTCTTATAAAGATATCAAGTAACCCTATTAAAATAAGGTATTATTTAATTAAACCCTTTAATTAAAGGGGCTCCCTAATCTTATTAGGGATAATTAATTAAACTCCTTTAACTAATTTTCCTTCCTAATCCAATTAGGAATAAATGAGAGTACTTATATTAAATTAATTCCTAAACTCTTTTAGAAATTAAAATAATAATAATAATTGTAATAATATTAATAAGACTCTCTTATTAATTTATATTTAATATTTCTAAAATATTAAATAATAATATTAAGCTATTTAATTTATTCTATCACCATAGATTAAATTAAATATACATAACTTATATTATTACGATTATGCCATTAACTTCTTAAATAATTATTCTTCCTTTTATGGTGTGACCCTTTAGGTTCTCCATATTAAACCTATTGTGAATAAATCAATTAGAATAATTCTAATCTTATTTAAATAAATAAATTAAATAATTAATTTATTTAAATAAATAATATTTATTCTACAATAGGATAAGCCTCCTAATGATCAAACGACTTTCCGTATAATATAGATTTCAACATTAATCATAAAAGAACCTTTGAGTAAATAGTTACCGTATAATTCAATCCTTCCACCATACAATGTCCCAATTAAATATAAGATATGGAATTATCACAAGTCTTATTTTATTTAATTATATGTATTTCGATCCTTAAATGCACAACTCCAAATAATGCAAATTAGAAACTCCTTTCTAATTTCATTCTCGCCGCCAAGGACTACCGGGTTGTCATTTATCGAATCACATAGACATTTCTCTTTTTATTAGAAGTGGTAGATTCTTTATCGATCATACATTATCTCCATGTATAACTTATTATACCCAAGCATACCCTTTGATATACCCTAAGGGTCTTAAGGAATAAGTCAAAGTATAACTCATCATACACAAGATACTATGATGATCTCAAGTCCAAGGATCACTTAGACTACTATCACTACAGAATTCCTATCGACAGCAAAGTAAAACTCCATTAGGTATTCCTTAGCTTAGCCAATGCTCAAAGAACTTATTCTCTAATAAGCACCTACATACTTGCTTTAGTGTTCCCACAAAAATGATCATGAGATCAATCATCCTCATCCAATGAAAGCAAGAACGATGTACCAATCTATCCGGATTCACTAATCCCCAATTTAGTAATCCAACGATTGGGAACTATTTTAGTTTTAAGCTTTCTAAGAATTTAGATCTCATTAGAATGATCATCATCATTATTCTAAAAGCATTGCTTAAAACTACGGGTTTATCACATATTATAAAACAAAGATCATGTAGATAATTAAAAGCCTTTAATAAATTAATACTTTTTATTAATAAATGAATAAGATTGTTACAAAGTATATGCTTTATCATCAAACATGATCGGGTTGTGTGCATACTACTTTCAATCTCCCACTTGCACTAAAGCCAATCGTCATGGTATCTCATACTCTTCTTCTCTAAGTGACGATTATCCCGCCGTTGGATAAGCTTTAGTTAATGGATATGTAATGTTGTTCATGAGAGTCCACTATCTCTATAGTGATTTCCCATCTTTCAATGATTCTAATAATCAAATGAAAGTGCCACAACACATGTTTAGATCCAAGATGAGACTTAGAACTATTCCTAGTTCTCAGAATGAACTTTAATCCAAACAATCAACTTGCGCCTTCATTTATAGCTATATACTTTGTCTTTATCACTAAACCAAAGAACTCTTTCATTGCTTGAACCTTTCCAATTCATCGCACCATTGTTCAAGATAACGCTTTACCTTAAAGTGGATTTTCTCGTCATCTTGGTCTCGTCTCGAAAAACTTGAGTCTCATAAGCCCTCTAGTTTTAATTTAGACCCACCATGAATATGATCACATCCTTAGTGCCTAAGTAAGCACTTTAAGATGTTTTTCACCGACTCATAGTGAACTTCTCCATAATACGACCGATCAACATCGTGTCTCGTATATTTCATCAGATACATGATAGTCACTCATGCGACCTCTCTTTTCGTGAGTCTCGTGGGGACTATTAAGAGAGATACACCCATAGCTCATCAACATGAGACATCTCTTGAGTTTGCCATGCTAAACGACTTTAGCATCAAATGAATATACGCTCCTCGGGTTAAGTCGAGCATCCTCTTAAATCTATCTATATAGATTTATATCCCCAATTAAGATACTCTTCCCAAATCATTCATGGAGGAATGTTTAGACAACTTTATCTTTACCGATTAGAGCATTGGTATGTCATTCCTCATCCGTAGTATATCAACATATAATACTAGGAATGTCAATGACGCCCCAATCGACCCTTTTGTACACACAGGTTCATTCTTATTTGTGATAAAATCAAACTCTTTTGATTTTAATTTTTTTTATCAAAACGAATGTTCCATTTTTGAGAAACTTGCTTCAATCCATTTCTCTGATCAACACTTACCTCATCGTATGTAATCGGATCATCATCTTCTATGATGTGTATCTCATCATCATCATCTATGATGAATCCATACCTCCTGTATCTTCTTGACTATTCCGCATTTACGATTCATTTGTGGTATAATAGGTCTATCTACAAGTTCCTCTTATTCGACTTATAGTATTTTGTGGTTCTTGAACTCTTCAAGATCTATTATCCTCCCACTAGCCCCTTTTTAATGATAAACACCTTTATCTTAGAAGGCGCGTGTTTCAGTAACAAACACCTTTTGCTAAGTAGAATTATAGAACATATACCCTAAACTTACTTTAGGATGTCCCACAAATCAGACATGTCAAATCTTGTCCCAAGCTTATCCTTCAAACCTTTTCACATAAGTCGACAACCCTTTATCTTAACATACTTAAGATTAGAATCCTCCCCGCCCATAACTTTTATGGAGTCTTGGGGTGGATTTTGAGGTTACCTTTTTCGTAGATATGCAGCCATTTCTAGGACATGATCCTGTAAGGATACCGGAATGCTCAGAAAATCATTTTGGACCGCACTATGTTAAACAAGGTATGATTTTTCCTTTCGAGATACATCAATCAATTATTACGATCGTGAGGTGTCCATTATGAGAAAAACCATTTGAGATGATCTAGAAACTTATCAGACAAGTATTTATTCCTCGATCTAATCAAAGAATCTTAATACTTTGCCAATTTGTTTCACTTCCGAATTCTTTTGAACCTTTCAAATAATTCACACTTGTATTTCAACAAATACATACATTCAACTCTTTGAATGATCATCTCCTTTTCTTATACTAGTTTGTTCAATTTACAAAATAATTTTTTTTACGTAAGTCAAGTATACAAAATCCATTAAGTAATATTTTCATTTATATACAAAACATTATTATTATAAATAAATAAACAATTGTTCTTAATTATAATACCAAAAATTTTATCATCCAACAATAAAATGGAAATAATGTTTCTAACAAGAATTGAATACAATAACAACTTATCGACTTAATAGATTTTCCCGTAGTAGGCATTGCTAAACTATAAGTTTCTATAGCTAATGCAAAGAACCTTTGCTTCATTTTCCACACATAGATTACTTATCTTTGTTTAACTTTCTACTTCTCGCTTGGTCCCTTCATAAATCTATATTTATGATAACCAAAGTCTCAGATCCAATACCCAAGTAGAACCTCGACTTAAAGAAAAATTTATTTTAAATCATGAACAAATTTGATTTGTAACCAAAACTTCACTAAGCTTCTTTGGTTAGCCTCTCGCAAGATGCTTCTTGCAGCTTTCTTTCCAAGGTCCAAAGCTATTGCAAAGGGAAGCAAACTCCTTTGCTATCCGTGACGCTTTTGTTCTTATTATCCTTTGTTTTTGCCTTTCTATATACCTTCTTTGAATCGCTCTTCTTTCGTAAGATCCTTTGGCCCCTACCAAGAAGACATGGTCTTTCTTGGTTGAAAGTGACTCTCATCATTTTTCAACATGTTAAGCAAATCAACGAGGTCGATATCTAGCTTGTTTATATGAAAAATTCACAACAATTGTGAAAGGAGTCCGGAGTGAGTGCAAGATCAAATCTTGCTCAACTCTCCATCCATGACAAAACCCAAATGTCCTAATCGATCAATCAAATTGATTATGTTAAGAACTTTTTGTCTGCATTATAGTGCCATCGGCCATTCTAGATCTAAGAGCTCCTTAGATATCTCGATATCTATCACCCCCATTTTCCTCACCATCAACTACTTGATGTGCAGGAATATAGTAGAAGCATCCATAGTTTCATGTCGACGACGTCAAGCTCATACTACTCATGGATGCGAGCATGATGCATCGAGCCAATCAGTGCATCATCTTGCCACTTTCTAAAAGTAGCAATCTCTTCCTCAGAGGCATTGTCTCGCAACTATTGCGTGGATAGGCGATATTAAGACATAAGATAACTTTTTCAATGCATGAGAACTATTCTCAAATTCCTTAACCAATCCGCTTAATTCTATTCCGGTTAATTTAGCATCTAATATGCTTCGCAGTTGATAGTAATTTTAGACATTGTAAAATTTTGTAAATGAATTTGTAATTAACAACATTTTAACATACATTCTTTTATTAATTACCAAAATAAATTAGGTCTTGTTTTAAATTGGTATCTCCCACTATTTTCTTCAAACTATATTACCTCACTTATATAGTTCGCAAAATCTAATTAAAGATTTGCTAGTGAGAATAAGGATCCCATTTCAAATGTATATAGCCTTGTGGTGACACAACAAACTATATATAAATAAATAGGTAGACAACTTTTTGTCAATTACATCAACTATGCAACTCCTTTTCTTTTGCCTCTTAGATTATTTTGATCAAGTGGTGGCACATCCGAATCAAAATTATCCAAGTTAAGTCCGACCTAGCACTCCATATATTCAAAAAGAAAAATATCATCCTTGTGGTGACACAACAAAACAATATTGTTCAATTTTCTTTATAAGCATCAAATGTGATAAATTAACATCTTAAATACTTAATACTTGCCTTGTGGTGACACAACAAACTCATATTAAATATTTAATACTCTATTAATTTTATCATGCTAGAAGGCTTACGCTCGATATTCCAAATATCTTTGAACGCTTAGACTTAATATAAAAAATTGAGGGGTTTGTTATTAATTTGTCTCATCTTGTTTAGCGCATGCATTTATACATATATATATAAAATACGCGTATATTAATGAACATGCGAAGCATGTTTACATAATATATAATATATATATAGTATAAGCATGCACATATAGAATACTATATTCTACCCTGATTGATTATGGACTTTTATTCTAGTTTGTCTCACTAGAGCCACCAAGTGAACCAAAAGGTCAAACCTTAGGGGTGCAAGAAATAATATTTAAATATAACTATTACATTTAAACCCGGCTCCATTACAAACGGGTCTTCAAGCGCTCTCTTTCTTCTTGATCTCCAATTTTTCAAAATTAATTCTAACTATTCCTATTACAAAACTATTTAAAATAAATAGAAACCTTGATCGCTAAATAAGGGGAAGTACATAGAGGAGATAGAATTTACATTCAAAAAAATTAGAGAAGACGAGGTACGCGCAGAATTCTATTTAATAAAACCCATACATTCATGCATCCAACTAAAATAAAATCCAATCACATCGGGTCAATTGTCCATAATCAATCTCATTTATTATCATACATATCACCATATGCATCAATAAATAACATTCATCTCATGAATAATAAACATAATAAATATTATAATATATATATATATATGATATCATTTAATGGGCAAATTTAGTTAGTATAAAATCTATTTTTGAATCAAAATAAACTCCTTTATTTTAATCCAAATTTAAATCAAAATAAAACTATTTTATTTTAATTTATCCAATTTTGAATAAAATAAACTATTTTATTTTAATCAAAATCTTTAATCAAAATAAACTCCTTTATTTTAATTAATTATGGAATCCAATTCCATGTAAAAAAAAACTTTATTAAAGGAAACACTTGATTCTCTTTCCCTATTCACAAATAAACTCTTTATTTTGAATAATATAAAATCTTATTTCATATCTAAATAAACTCCTTTATTTAAGGAAATTATGATTCTCTTTCCTATTCACAAATAAACTAAACTAATATTTTATTTCATAAAATAAACTCCTTTATTTAAGAAATCCAATTTCAACTCCAATTAGTTATCATGGAATCCAATTCCAACTCTAATTAGTTAGCATGAAATTTTAATTTTAAAATTAAAATAAACCCTTTTATTTTAAGATTAAAATAAATCTTTTTATTTTAAGATTAAAATAAATCTTTTATTTTAAAATTAAAATAAATCTTTTATTTTAAAATTAAAATAAACTTTTTATTTTAATAATAAAATAATTAAAAATATATATATATATATATAATATATTTAAAAAAAAAATTGAAATCATAAACTTTATATAATATATAAATCAAAAATCAATATCATATATATATATAATATAATATAACTTTTCCTTAAATCATAAAATATTATAATATATCACGTATTCTAAAAGAAGTTACATACATGTAACTTATATGAATAAAGGAATCGAGGAGGATATATAAAGTATGATTTATATATACACTATATATGATTACATGATTACTCGACTTTAAGATCCTCAAACATAATTCCTTTTGATCAATGCTTATAATACCCATTTTGAATTTTTTTCATTTTTTTTTTATATATTTTATACAAAAAATTATGCCCAATTAAATTGTTCTAAACACATATCAATATACATATCAAATTAAAAAATTAATAATTTGCATAAAGGTTTGGCTCGATGCCACCAAGGGTTTGTAATATTCATTAACGCAATCAAATTGCAAAAATAAGCTTAAACGTGTAAAATCGTAGTTTAAAAATTTTACAAACCATATACCCTGATCACCTTTATGCACAATTATTAATTAAACGAAAAAGATAAAGAATAAAATCATACCCTTAAAGATCGAGCTTCCTCGTGTACAAGTTCCTTCAATTCTTTTCGCTCAACTTGAATC
Source organism: Panax quinquefolius (assembly GCA_020205615.1). NCBI lineage: Eukaryota > Viridiplantae > Streptophyta > Magnoliopsida > Apiales > Araliaceae > Panax > Panax quinquefolius. The sequence continues at coordinate 109,450,842 of CM035155.1, read as the reverse complement.
CACCGGGTTTGGTTCCTTCCTTTGATCAACGTTAGCCACCCAAGTGTTTGGCCTCTAGAGGTGATCCACCAAGGAAGAAAAAGATTCAAGAAGATGGGTGGTTGGCAAACCCTAGTTTTCTATCTCTATAGAAAAGGAGCGTACTTCTCCAACTATCGAAATCATAACGTAGTCTTGATATCCCGATATAAGACTCTTCTTATAAAGATATCAAGTAACCCTATTAAAATAAGGTATTATTTAATTAAACCCTTTTAATTAAAGGGCTCCCTAATCTTATTAGGGATAATTAATTAAACTCCTTTAACTAATTTTCCTTCCTAATCCAATTAGGAATAAATGAGAGTACTTATATTAAATTAATTTCTAAACTCTTTTAGAAATTAAAATAATAATAATAATTGTAATAATATTAATAAGACTCTCTTATTAATTTATATTTAATATTTCTAAAATATTAAATAATAATATTAAGCTATTTAATTTATTCTATCACCATAGATTAAATTAAATATACATAACATATTATTACGATTATGCCATTAACTTCTTAAATAATTATTCTTCCTTTTATGGTGTGACCCTTTAGGTTCTCCATATTAAACCTAATGTGAATAAATCAATTAGAATAATTCTAATCTTATTTAAATAAATAAATTAAACAATTAATTTATTTAAATAAATAATATTTATTCTACAATAGGGATAAGCCTCCCTGATGATCAACGACTTTCCGTATAATATAGATTTCAACATTAATCATAAAAGAACCTTTGAGTAAATAGTTACCGCATAATTCAATCCTTCCACCATACAATGTCCCAATTAAATATAAGATATGGAATTACCACAAGTCTTATTTTATTTAATTATATGTATTTCAATCCTTAAATGCACAACTCCAAATAATGCAAATTAGAAACTCCTTTCTAATTTCATTCTCGCTTCCAAGGACTATCGGGTTGTCATTTATCGAATCACATAGACATTTCTCTTCTTTTATATTAGAAGTGGTAGATTCTTTATCGATCATATATTATCTCCATGTATAAACTTATTATACCCAAGCATACCCTTTGATATACCCTAAGGGTCTTAAGGAATAAGTCAAAGTATAACTCATCATACACAAGATACTATGATGATCTCAAGTCCAAGGATCACTTGTACTACTATCACTACAGAATTCCTATCGACAGCAAGTAAAACTCCATTAGGTATTCCTTAGCGAGCCAATGCTCAAAGGAACTTATTCTCCAATAAGCACCTACATACTTGCTTTAGTGTCTCCACACAAATGATCATGAGATCAATCATCCTCATCCAATGAGCAAGCAACGATGTACCAAATCTATCCTGGATTCACTAATCCCAATTTAGTAATCCAACGATTGAGAACTATTTTAGTTTTAAGCTTTCTAAGAATTTAGATCTCATTAGAATGATCATCATCATTATTCTAAAAGCATTGCTTAAAACTATGGGTTTATCACATATTATAAAACAAAGATCATGTAGATAATTAAAAGCCTTTAATAAATTAATACTTTTTTTATTAATAAATGAATAAGATTGTTACAAAGTATATGCTTTATCATCAAACATGATCGGCTTGTGTGCATACTACTTTCATATCATAGACAATATCCAAACTTAAATTCAACTCTCATTACATTTATTATCACACTAAGTAGTGAGGACTACTAAAATAACCAACTTGGACCGTCACTTCATTCTCCGACTAGTCTCGGCTAAGTTCTCATTTCCTGAAGAGAACAATGAAAGCAAAAGGGTGAGCTCAACTAGTCCAGTAAGAAATATTATGACTAAGATAATGCAGAATAAATTATCATTAGCCTTCAATAGTGTTAAATTGATAAAATATAATAAACATCAAGTTTAACTACAGCGGAACAAGCAATCCATTAGAAGAGTCAAGTAGAGCATGATATCTACTATTTTCTATGATTTTAAAAAGTTTTTCATCCACTTTATCGCTAAGACTCAGCTTAATAAATAAACCACATCATCGAATCATCCCTGCACTACGGGCCAAAGATATTCATGTAATCATCAATGGTCATGATTATACCGAATAATCCCTGGTCATAATCATACCAACAACTGTCCATCAATGCACTACGAGCCAATGAGGACTTTTACCACATCATTTGTAACATTACGGGTCATGATTATACCAAATGATCCCTGGTCATAATCATATCAATCAACAGTCCATCTATGCACGTAAATCAAAGATGACTTTCATCACAATATAAGCATGAGGATGATGACAATGATATATGCATTAATCAAACGAAATCAAGGATAAATATTAAAGACTTTAAATTTATTCAGAATTTAAAAATATCCAAATTGTCAACATGATACTGCTTTGTGGAGTAAAATTTAAGAATAATATTCATGTATCAAAAATGATTTGGACAGAAAAGAAATATATTTTTTGGGTGAATAGTACCCCATGAACAGTACCCTGTGAATAGTACTTCGGGAATAGTACCTCGTAAATAGTACTCCGACATGAAAAGTGTCCCAAATACTCGAGTGAATAATATTAGAGTGAATAGTAACTAGGTGAATAGTAACTCGTGAATAGTACTCCAGCATGAAAAGTGCCCCGAATACCCGAGTGAATAATATTCGAGTGAATAGTAACTAGGTGAATAGTAACCCATAAATAGTAACTCATGAATAGTATTCCAAAATGAAAAGATCAATAATTATCAAAAAAAATCAGAATAATATTTCCATAAAAAGATACTGGATGAAGCGTAAATATCAAGGATATTCTACTAATTTCACAGAGTATAGAAGCAATACTTTAACAGAATGAGTGTATAATCAGGAATATGAGACGAAATAATAACTCACATACTACAGAGTATAGAAGAAAATATTATTCCTTATGAATACTGAACAAAAATAATATCCCTTACGAATACGAAAGAAATAATACCCCTTACCTTAGAAGAAGACTGGATACTGGAATAGTAAAGTAGCAGACTTCTCTTCTTCTTTCTCTCTATAACTTCTCTCTTTATAGCTTCTCTCTCTATAATTGCTCTTGTGAGTCTTAGTGAATATGTGAGAATGAAAGAAGAATGAGCTTCTATTTATAGAAAAATATAGTTTCGATAATTGCACGTTTTGGGGCTCAAAATATTATAGTATAATACCTTCATCTTTTCCTCAATTTTTAATTTAGTCCTACAAGTATTATCAAACTTGTACCACCTCCCCTAATAGTACATCATGTGAATAAATAGTTCAGTCAGGTGAATCAATAGTTCTATACATGTGAAAAAAATAGTTACAGTATAGTACCTTCATCTATACCTCTATTTTTAATTGGCTTAAATATAAATTACTACCCTAAACTATATGTCATATTCCACTTCAGTGATCCACCTTTCAATTTTGTCAATTAGATGATTGAACTATTAATTTTTTTCGATTTCATTCAATTGGGTCTGCCACATCAGAAATTGCTGATGTGGCATGGTCACGTGGCAATACGTGGCAATACAGTGCTTATGTGTAAAAAAGGATAATCTTTAAATTATTTTATTAATTTTAAAGGACAAAAGAGTAATATAACATTTTATATTAACTTAAACTAAATTTAAACAAAAACAAAACCCCCAACCCGATCAGATCTGTTTCTATTTCATCTTCATCACCCCACCACCGACCACGCTGCACCCCACTACCGATCTCCTCCTCATACCCCGCCTCAGCACCCTACTATTTGCAAGCCATGTACCCTGCAAATATCCCAAATTAAACAGAATATAAAATTCAAACCCATTAGAAATTAAATACCCACCAAAATGCTCTTGGATTTCTACAGGAGTTGGAAAATGAGGTGAATTTTGTGAAGATCCACCAATGATTTGCTGGAAATTAACTGGATCTGGTGGTGGAGAGTGGGATTCAGTAGTATTTGTGAAGTACGTTTCCATTGAAATGTCAAATTAAAAAACAAAATAGAGAGGTTTAAAAGAGAGAAAATGGAGGTGAGTTAGGGTTTTGAAGTGTCTAGATTTGGGCTTTGCTTCGGGGGAACGGAATTTGGAATGTGGGTATGGAAAGAAGAGGGATTTTAGTGAAGCACTACCTCAGCCCTACCGGCCTCCTCGCTTACGCCGCCGGCACCAGCACCCCCATCGTCGATTCAAGCTCCATGCAAGCTCGGCTAATGTTTAGATCGATCGTATATGATTGATATAGGATATATTTTAATTTAATGTTTGTTTTATTTTAATTGTTGTTTGACCAATTTACCCTCTATAAAATCAGATTTGTTAAATTCAAGATTAAAAAACTATTTTTTTTGCCACACCAGTTTCCTATGGCCCCACACAAGTAGCCACGTCAGCAATTTCTGACGTGGCATGTTCAATTTGTTACAATTGGAAAAAATTAATAGTTCAATCATCTAATTGACAAAATTGAAAGGTGAATCACCAAAGTGGAATATGACCTATAGTTTAGGGTACTAATTCATATTTAAGCCTTTTTAATTTAGTCATGTAAGTATTATCAATCTTGCACCACCTCCCCTAATAGTACATGCATGTGAATCAATAGTACATACATGTGAACAAATAGTTACAAGCATGTGAATTAATAGCAATTAATTGCTCATTTATCCGATTATTTACCCGATTGGTCAATAACCTTATCGAAATAAATGTTGATTTCCACTAACACTAATAATCTCAACACAATGGAAATATCAATTTCATCTTTAATCAACACGAACTTATTCATCATTAATATTATAACTCACAATATTTAACAACCAGATCATTCCCAGGAAAGAGGGGGCTTTCCGATAAGGATTTTTCTCTATTGGCGTGCAATTAGGTGACCAAACTTCTCCTCGACAGAACTTTCTAGACATCATCAATATTGCAAATAATAATATGAATAACTTTGTGGTCTCAATTATTGATTTAATAATATAAAATATTATGCAGACGATACTGTGACAATAATTGAATCAATAATATGAGAGATATTATCGCAAAGAATTATTGTAGCAATAACTGAGTATAACTGAGTGACTTCTCACGTAAGCATCAATAATCAATACCGTGTGCTACTATGCAACCACGCGAATTACTGTACTTTTACTACCGGGTAGTTCAACAGTTTAACGGTAAAACTTTCGCTGTTATTTTTATAAAAGATATTTCTGTCATTTTTTAACTCCGATAGTACTTCCGTTGTGGGGTCCACCAATGATTGTCTCATCGTACGAATATTCCTTGTTAAAATGAATACTCGCCGACCAATCGAATATTTTATAACCACTTGCTTAATTTGCAAAATTTGTAAATATTACCCACAACTATAACATTATATCAAATCCACACTATAATATTCAAAAATATATTTCAACAAAAATTAATCTTTATTCATAAAACTTGGGGTCTTACAACCTCCCCTTCTTATGAAATTTCATCCTCGAAATTAGGGTACCTACCTGGTATGTCAAAGAGGTGAGGATACCTTGACTTCATTTCAGATTCTAACTCTCAGGTCATTTTCTCAACATCGTGGTTTCTCCACAAAACTCTGACTTGAGGTATAACCTTGAAGCGTAGAATATAATCCTTCTTATCTAAGATTTTAATAGGTACATCTTCATACATTAAATCTTCCGCTATCTCGTCCGGTTCTAACTCAATAATGCGGTTCGGGTCTTTCACATATTTACGTAACATAGATATGAGAAAAACGTTATAAACATGAGACATACTTGGTGGTAAGGCGAGTCTATAGTCCACAGTTCCTACTCGATCGAGGATTTAGAATGGCCCAATGAATCGAGGATTGAGCTTTCCTCTCTTTCCAAATCTTGTAACTCCTTTCCATGGAGCAACACGTAACAACATATGCTCCCCAACATTGAATTCCACGTTTCTTCGATGAAGATCAGCATAACTCTTTTATCGATCTTGTGAGGTCTTTATACGTTATCGGATCATTTGAATCTTTTCCATTGTCATGCGTACTAATTCTGGTCCCAACAATGTTGCTTCACCCACCTCATCCCAGCATACTGGAGAACGACACTTGCGTCCGTATAACGCCTCGAATGGAGTCATGTCAATACTTGCTTGATAACTGTTATTGTAGGAGAATTCCACCAATGGCAAGAACTTGTCCCAACTTCCTTTGAAGTCAAGGACACAGAGTCTTAATAAATCCTCAAGAGTTTGAATAGTCCTCTATGACTGCCCATCCGTTTGAGGGTGATATGTCGAACTAAATCGTAAATCCGTGCCCATAGCTTTTTACAAACTAACACAAAATCGTGAAGTGAATCTTGGGTCTCGATCAGAAACTATGGATACTGGCATACCATGCAGTCTTACAATCTCATTTATGTATAAACAAGCAAGACGTTCAAGTGAATAAGTTTCTCATATAGGTAAGAAATGAGCAAACTTGGTTAATCTATCGACAATGACCCAAATTGCATCTATACCTTGAGAAATCTTGGGAAGACCAGTAACGAAATCCATGGTAATGTGCTCCCACGTCTATTCTGGAATTTCAAGTGGTTGCATTGGACCTTTTGGCACTTGATGCTCCGCTTTGACACGTTGACAAGTTAAACACCTTGAGATAAATTTCGCTATCTCTCTCTTCATATTACTCCATCAAAATATATGTCAAAGATCACGATACATTTTGGTACTCCCAGGATGGATTGAAAACAGTGTGTTGTGCGCTTCCATCATGATCTTATACTTTAAATCAGGGTCGTTAGGAACACAAAGTCTGGAGTTGACTCGAAGTATTCCTTCTTCATCGATTCTTGCTTCTAGAATAGCACCTTCTTGTACTTTCTTCCTCATACGCATCAGTTCCAGGTTTGCAGCTTGAGCAACTTTAACTTTATCGATTTAAAGTCGGTTTTAATCATATATTTGTTATCTTCATGTAGGTTCTTGGAGTCTTTAACTCTATCTCCATCTTTTGTAAATCGTATTAAATGGGTCTTTGTGTTAACAACATCACACTCGTAACCGCATACGATCTTCTACTCAACTTGTTAGCTACCACGTTCGCTCTTCCACGATGATATTAAATGGTATGGTCGTAATCTTCAACAGCTTGAGCCAACATCTTCGGCGTGAGTTACGTTAGTTTTAGGTGAAGAAATATTTGAGGGTTTTAGAAATGGATTTTGTACTGGGGTCAATACAAAATTTGATTTCAAGCTCTAAGGGTAGGCCAAGAAGTTCTTCGGGAATACGTCAGGAAATTTATTAACGATAGAAATATCAGTCAAAACTGTGGCGCCCCCAAAATAGGTATACAACACCTATTCTGAGTCACCAAATACATGGTACAGAAACAACTACAACTTTATTAATATAATTGTCGTGCAAAATACGACAACACATAAACTATGAGTTTAAAAAAACAAATATTGTTTTCTAGACAATATCAACACTCAAATAAGTCTTCATTACAATTATTGATAGACTATTTTACAAAATAGTGAGGACTACTAAAACGACTTTCTAGAACCTTCATTCCATACCCCGACTAGTACTCGTTACATTCTCACCTCCTGAGAAGAAAAAAAGAACAAAAAGGAAAAGGGTGAGCTCAACTAGCCCAGTAAAGAATATTATGACTAAGATAACATAGAACAAATTATCGTTAGTCCTCAACAGGGAAAAATCTGATAGGATACAATACACAACAAGTTTTAAATCAATATTCGTAGTGGAAATAATAATTCATTAGAAGAGTTACGTAGAGAATGAAATCTACTTTCTTCTATGAATTTAAAAGTTTATCATCAATATTTTATCCCTGTAACATCAATCAATATACATTTTGAATCAAATATTCATCTTTGCAAATACAGGCCAAAGATATTCATCAGTTGGTCATGTTCATCTCAACACCTGTACATCTTTGCACTACGGGCCAAAGATATTCATAAGAAAATCAATCATCTTTGCACTGGCCAAAGATATTCAAGAATATCATCATTTAGGGTGAGGATGATGAAAATATTTTTAAAGAAAAGCGAATCCAATTGAAACAAAAGAACAAATAATAAGGATTCGTACTTTAAATAAATCCAAGTTCAAAAATACTTCATAATAACCATAGTGAAGTAAAATTCAAGAATGATCAAAACATGGATACAATCAAAGCTAGTATCCATAATAGATATTTTGGACAAAAATGAAAATTTAATTTTTAGTGAATAGTCTTAGTATTAAGTAAATAATTAGGTCGATATCGTGAATAGTCTTAGTATCGTGAATAGTAATCTGACACTAAAAGATAAGAATTTCACAAGAAAAATCTTACCAATATTTTGGCATAATGATATTGAAAGAAATAATATCATTTATAAAAAAAATAACATCCCTTACCTCGAAAGAATAGTACTTCTGACTGGAATATCAGATATAATGCTGAAAGGAACTTGCACCGTATAGCAACACTCAAAGTATCAAAATACTCACAAGAATACGCTCGATAATATAGAGAGAGAAGATTTCAGTTTTTGGTGTAATTTTCAATTCTAACCTAAGCACCCTATTTATAAGAAAATGCTTAGAACACCAAAGCAGAAAATTTAATAAAATATTAATATATTTTATTAAATTTCCTACGCACACAAACTTGGTCCAAAATCAGCCACACACCTCACCAAAAGTCACAAAAACATTTTTCAAGTAAAAATCACTTAAAACTCCAAAAAAAAAAAAATCAATTAATCCGGAACTTCAATAATTCATAATAAATAGCCTTTTTATCAGAAAAATTTAAATCTTATGACCATTCCATAGGAAATTCAATTCTCTACAACTTTGTAGTTTTAAGTTTCTCCAAATTCCAAACAGAAATTGACCAAATCCCACATACGAACGATTTTACATGCTATAATCAAATTTCAGTCAAGAAATAGGGTCCACAAACATGAAAAATATGTTTTAAATATATCCCATATTCATTGTAAAAATATCACCATTATTATATTATTATAATATAATAATATATTTAAATGAATTATTTTATCAGAAAAAGATAAAATAACTATTTTCAACAATTGTCACATTAAAAATTTTCTCCATCTATATCCACATAAAATGAATATTTTTCTTATTATATAAATTAATAATTAATTATTCACAAATAATATTACAGAATCACAATACTGACAACCAGACCGTTCCCAAGAAAGATGGGGCTTTCCAATAAGGATTTCTCCTTACTGGCGCGTAATTAGGTGACCAAATCTCTCCTTAAACAGAACTTTCTAGACATTGCCAATATTGCTATCTAATAATATTATTCAAATAATATGAATTATTGATCTGATAATGGAAAATACTGTGTAGTGACAATTATTCAAACAACAATAATATAAAATATCAATGTAGCAATTATTGAATCAATAAAATAAAATATTGAACAGTAATTACTGTAAAAATTATTGAGTAGTGCCTTCTTACGTAAGAATCAATAATTGGTACAATACCGTATGCTACTATGTTTTAACCACCGAGTATTTCAACAGTATTAACGGTAACAACTACGCCGTTATTTATAAATAACTTATACTTGTTATTTTCTTTATCCAATCGTTTTTCGTTATGAGGCCCACACAAGGTTGCGCCGGCGTACGAATATTCCCCGACAGTAAGAATATTCCACAATCAAACGAATATTTCCGGACAACAATAAATATTTTATAACCATTTGCTTATTTGAAATATTTGCACATTTTACCCATAACTAACCACATTAATCAAATCAACCCTTACTATTTCAAAATAATAGATAGAGGAAATTTAATTTCATTTATAATAAGTTGGGGTCTTACAACCTCCCCTCCTTATGAAATTTCATCCTCAAAATTGACGTACGTACCTGGTGTTTCGAAAATGTGAGGATACCTCGCTTTCATTTTCGTTTCCAACTCCCAGGTCATTTCCTCTATAGCATGGTTCCTCCACAAAACTTTGACTTATGGTATGACCTTTGTGCGTAGGACATGCTCCTTCCTATCCAAGATCTTGACAAGTACATCTTCGTATGTTAAGTATTCAGCTATCTCGTCTGGTTCTAACTCAATAACGTGGTTCGAGTCTTTCATATATTTACGAAGCACAGATATGTGAAAAACATTATGAACACGAGACATACTTGGAGGTAACGCGAGTCTATAGGCCACATTTCCTACTCGGTTAAGAATCTGAAATGGACCAATAAATCGTGGATTGAGCTTTCCTCTTCTCCCAAATCTTGTAACTCCCTTCCATGGAGCAAAACGCAACAATACGTGATCTCCAATACTAAATTCCACGTCATTTCGATGAAGATCCGCATAACTCTTTTATCGATTCTGTGCCATTTGTATACGTTGTCGAATCATTTGGATCTTTTCTATAGTAATACGTACCAACTCTCGTCCCAACAATGTTGCTTCACCCACCTCATCCCAACATACTGGAGAGCGACACGTTCGTCCATATAATGCTTCAAATGGAGCCACACCTATACTTGCCTGATAACTGTTATTATAGAAGAATTCCACCAATGGTAAATACTTATCCCAACTCCCTTTGAAGTCTAGGACACAGAGTCTTAATAGATTTTCAAGAGTTTGAATAGTCCTCTCTGATTGTCCGTCCGTTTGAGGATGGTATGCCGAACTGAATCGTAAATCCGTGCCCATAGCTTTTTGCAAGCTAACCCAAAATTGTGAAGTAAATCTTGGGTCACGATCCAAAACTATGGATACTGGCATGCCATTCAATATCACAATCTCATTTACGTACATACGAGCAAGACATTCAAGGGAATAAGTCTCCCGTATCGGCAAGAAATGAACAGACTTGGTTAATCTATCAATAATAACCCAAATAGCATTTATGCCTTAAGAAACCGTGGGAAATCCCGTAACGAAATCCATGGTAATGTGTTCCCACTTCCATTTCAGAATCTCAAGTGGTTGCAAAGGACCCTTAGGCACTTGATGTTCTGCCTTTACACGTTGACGAGTTAAACACCTCGAGATAAACTTTGCAATCTCTCTCTTCATATTGTTCCACCAAAATGTATGTCGAAGATCACGATACATTTTGGTACTTCTAGGATGGATTGCAAACGGTGTATTGTGTGCCTCCATCATGATCTTGTTCTTCAAATAAGAGTCTTTAGGAACACAAAGTCTGAAGTGGACTCTAATTATTCCTTCTTCATCGATTCTTGCTTCTGGAATAACACGTTCTTGTACTTTCTTCTTCATACGCATCAGCTCCGGGTATGTGGCTTTAGCAACTTTAACTTTTTCGATTAAAGTCAGTTCTATGCGTATACTTGACATCATCGCATGGGTCCCCGGAGTCTTGAATTCTATCTTCATCTTTTGTAAATCACACAAAATGGGCCTTTGTGTTGACAACATCGCACTCGTTCCCGCATATGATCTTCTACTCAACGCATCAGCTACCACGTTCGCTTTTCCAGGATGGTATTGAATGGTGTGGTCGTAATCTTTCAACAGCTCAAGCCAACATTGTTGCCGCATGTTGAGTTCCTATTGGGTAAAGAAATATTTGAGGCTTTTATGATCGGAATATATCTCCACTTTCTCCCCATATAGATAGTGCCTCTAGATCTTTAGCACGAAAACAACTACTGCCAACTCTAGATCATGAGTAGGATAATTCCTCTCATATTCTTTAAGTTATCGCGAGGAATAGGCTATGACTTTCCCATGTTGCATGAGAACATATCCTAACCCTTTGCCTGAAGCATCGCTGTAGATAACAAATCCATCCGAACCAGACGGTATTGTCAAAACAAGTGCTAAAATGAGTCTCCTCTTGAGCTCTTGAAAACTCTTCTCGTATTTCTCGCTCCATACGAATTTTGTATCTTTCCGAGTCAACTGAGTTAACGGAGTAGCGATTCGAGAAAACCCTTCCACGAATCTATGATAATAACCAGCTAAGCCTAGAAAGCTACGTACTTTGGTCACCGTCTTCGGTTGCTCCCAACTTTGTATTGTTTCAATCTTCGCCGGGTCAAAAGATACTCCATTTTTTGACACTACGTGCCCAAGGAATGCTACTTCCTCAAGCCAGAACTCGCATTTCTTCAACTTGGCATACAGCTTGTTTTCACGAAGCCTTGGAGTACTAGCTTCAAATGGTGCTCATGATCTTTACGACTTTTGGAATATATGAGGATGTCATCAATAAAGACCACAACGAATTGATCCAAATATTCCTTGAATACTTGGTTCATCATATCCATGAAAGCCGCAGGAGCATTAGTCAATCCAAAATACATGACCAAGAATTCATAATGCCCGTCTGCGAGTTACGAAGGTCTTTGGGATATCCTCGCCTAATCTTGGTGATGATATCCAGAATGAAGATCGATCTTTGAAAAGGTGCTCCTTGCAACTAGTCAAACAGGTCATCAATGCGAGGTAGCGGATACCTATTCTTGATAGTGACATGGTTTAATTCCCTGTAGTCGATATAAAGTCGCATACTCCCGTCTTTCTTCTTTACGAATAAAATAGGAGCACCCCAAGGAGATGTACTAGGATGAATGAAACCGATGTCCAACAACTTCTGTAGTTGGACCTTTAACTCCTGAAGTTCAATAGGAGCCATTCGATATAGGGTTTTAGAAATGGGCTTTGTACCAGGTTCAAGGTCAATAAAGAATTCAACTTTGCGTTCTGGGGGTAGACCGGGAAGTTCTTCAGGAAATACATCAGGAAATTCACTAACAACAAAAAATTTATTCAAATCTGACGTGTCTTTATTCAAATCCATAACATGGGCTAAGAAAGCTTGACATCTTTTTTTCAATAAACGAATGGCTTTATGACTTGATATGACAGTGATTGATTTTAATGGTTTAGTTGCTTGAATTCGTACAACAGGTTGGTTAGGAATATGAAAACTAACAACCTGATGAAAACAATCAATTTTGGCATGATGAGTAGTTAACCAATCAATCCCTAAAATCACATCAAAAGCAAGTATCTTTAAAGAGATAAGGTCAACAGGTAATGTGATGGTGCCAACTTGGATCAAACAAGATTTATAAACAGTGGATGTAATGAAAGTTTCTCCTAACAGAGTCTCTACAGATAAGTCAAAGTCTAATTTCTCCGGAGTCAAGTTTAAACGTTGAGCACAAGCAGGAGAGATAAATGAATGGGTAGCACCGGTATCTAGTAAGGTATAAACTTCGCAAGAATTTATGATTAGCTTACCCGTGATCACCTCGTTTGGGTTCCTCGCATTTTGACCAGTCACAACAAACGCTCTTCCAAGAACCATTGACTTTGACTTTTCTGGGATAGCCTTTTGAGTCACCATCCCCACTGAACTTGGTTTCACTACCGTACAATCTCGAGCGATATGTCCTTCTTTTCCATAATTATAGCATACCTTGAACTGTTGTGGACAGTTTGGGCTGATATGTCCATCTTTTCCGCATTTATAGCATACGACCGGTGGTCGTTCTCCTCCATAGAACCGATTCTTTCTTTGGTCTTTGATGTCTTCACATTGTCATTGTTGAATCTCCTCTTTTTAAAATCTCCCCCGACTAGCTTCTTCTATTTTCATGGCCATGATTACCACCAGAGTGGTTGCCACTCTTGTCCGCATTTTTTTTCCCCGCTGGTTATCGTTGCTCCGATGATTGCTGTCACCAGTATGACCCTGGTTGTGGTCCCTCGGTTGAACGTACTCGTTATCTCACTCTAATAATTGAGCCCTGTTGACAAAATCTGAATATAGAGAAAATTTATGAGAAATGAGGTACTAACGTATGTCGGGTTTCAAACCTCTCAGAAACATCCGCGTCATACGTTCCTCATTCTCCACCAAATGAGGTGCAAACCTGGATAACTCCACGAACTTCGCCTCGTCTTTGGACACCGTCATTTGTTTCTCGCCTCAGCTTTAATAAACTCTACCTCCTTCATATGACGAATACTTTCAGGAAAGTACTTGTCATTGAACAGTTTTTGAAATGTTTCCCAAGACATGCTAAGTGTGGCTGGATGGGTACGCTTCATAGATTTCCACCAGTAATCTGCCTCGTTACGGAACATAAAAGTGGCGAATGGAACCTTCTGTTCCTCCGTACATCCCAAGACATCGAATATCTTGGTAACCTGCTTGACCCACGTCTCCGCCTTAATCGGATCCGGTTTTCCCCAGAATTCTGGTGGTCCCAACTCTTTGAACTGCTTGGCTGTGACAAATCATGTGTTGCTATCATTTCCACCGGTATTTTGTACACGAGTCTCCTTCGTCTGATTTTGCATGAACTGCAAAAAGCTTCTAAACATTCCATCGTTCATCGTCTGATCAGTGGTGTTATTTACAAGAGTAACATTGTCGGCCTGTTGCACGTTTTCCTCATTGGTGGGTAAATGTGTCTCCACGGTCTCATTTACTCCACTGTTAACATTCTCGATTGCCATTCTCAAATACTGCCATAAAACAAGGGTTAATTGAAGAAATTAACATATCACATAATATCCCTATATTCTGACCAACCAGCAAATAAGCTTAGATAGGACACACTAGTGAAGGATTTACTCGTCTCTCCCCTCCTAGTTCTATTCCCCGATCTCCGCCAGAGATCATATCCCTAAGCTCTGATACCAACTGTGATGCCCCCAAAATAGGTATACAACACCCATTCTGAGTCGCCAAATACATGGTACAGAAACATCTACAACTTTATTAATACAATTATCGTGCAAACTATGACAACACATAAACTATGAGTTTAAAAAAATAAATATTATTTTCTAGACAATATCAACACTCAAATAAGTCCTCATTACAATTATTGATACATTATTTTACAAAATAGTGAGGACTACTAAAGGGACTTTCTAAAACCTTCATTCCATACCCCGACTAGTACTCATTACATTCTCGCCTCCTGAGAAGAAAAATGGAACAAAAAGGAAAAGGGTGAGCTCAACTAGCCCAGTAAAGAATATTATGACTAAGATAACATAGAAAAAATTATCGTTAGTCTTCAACAGGGAAAAATCTAATAGAATACAATAGACAACACGTTTTAAATCAATATTCGCAGCGAAAATAATAATTCATTAGAAGAGTTACGTAGATAATGAAATCTACTTTCTTCTATGAATTTAAAAGTTTATCATCAATATTTTATCCCTGTAACATCAATCAATATACATTTTGAATCAAATATTCATCTTTGCACTACAGGCCAAAGATATTCATCAGTTGGTCATGTTCATCTCAACACCTGTACATCTTTGCACTACGGGCCAAAGATATTCATAAGAAAATCAACCATATTTGCACTACAGGCCAAAGATATTCAGTAATATCATCATTTAGGACTGAGGATGATGAAAAATATTTTAAAGAAAACGAATCCAGTGAAACAAAAGAACAAATAATAAGGATTCGTACTTTAAACAGTCCAAGTTCAAAAATACTTCATAATAACCATAGTGAAGTAAAATTCAAGAATGATCAAAACATAGATACAATCAAAGCTAGTATCCATAATAGATATTTTGGACAAAAAACAAAAAATTAATTTTTTTGTGAATAGTGTCGTATTCATGAATAGTGTCGTATACGTGAATAGTAACCCGGATACTAAAAGACAAGAATTTCACAAGAAAAATCTTACCAATATTTCGGCATAATGTTATTGAAAGAAATAATATCATTTATAAAAAAAATAACATCCCTTATCTCGAAAGAATAGTACTTCTGACTGGAATATCAGATATAACGCTGAAAGGAACTTGCACCATATAGCAACACTCAAAGTATCAAAATACTCACAAGAATACGCTCGATAATATAGAGAGAGAAATTTCAGTTTCTGTCAATGAGAGGTTTGGTCACCTAATTGCGCGCCAATAGGGAGAAATCCTTATTGGAAAGCCCCTCTTTCTCAGGAATGACACAATTAGATTAATAGTGTGAATAATAATAATGATGATGAAGTTTTGTTTTATTAGTATTATTAATGTAATAAAATGCAGAAAAGCATTTTATATAAAAAATGAATACTTTTATAAAGTTATTCGTTTTATTAAGCTAATAAGTAAAATCTTTTTATATAAAATGTAATACTTTTATAAAGTTATTTGTTTTATTAGATAATAATTAAAATATATTATATTTTATTATGCATAGTGTTTCAGCATAGTGCTGCGCATAGTGTTTGCGTAGTAAAATCTTTTTAAAAGTTATTCGTTTTATTAGATTATAAATAAAATAAATTATATTTTATTGTAAACCAATCTGAATAGTCTGCTTAAATTAAATCGATCCGGATGGTTCATGGATTGGTTACTATTCATCCATTCTTCTATAAATAGAAGTTCATTCCTTCATTATTTCTTACGAATTCACCTAAACTCTAGAGAGAGAAACGTAGAGAGAATTATTCTTCTATCTTGGCGTATTTCTTTAGCGTTTAAGAAAGCTTTGAGCGTGGTGCAAGTTTCTTCAAGTATATCCCCACCCTACCGGTCAGAGTACTCTTTCTTTATAAGGTAAGGGTATTATTTTTTTATATTCATGAAGAGAACTTCATTATTCCATTCTTTATTATTCTGTTGGAATAACTTTTGTATCTGTGATCCCTATACTTGGTGAAATTCTTCCATTATTCCATTATTTATTATTCTGCTTTGGAATAACTTTCCTATATATAGTACCGCATACATGGTGAAATTTTGTTATTATTCCATTCTTTATTATTACATTGGAATATCCTCGTCTGCATGCGTTTTATGTTGGACTGGTTCCGTCTTTATTATTCATTGGAATATATCACATGCATGCGTTTTTACGGGACTGATTCCGTTATTTATTATTCATTGGAATAACTCGCATATGCCAATACCGCATGCATGGTGATTTCGTTGTTATTCCATTCTTTATTATTACATTGAATATCCATCGGTCGTGTATTACGCCTAACCTAGTTCCGTTATTTATTATTCTGTTAGAATAACCTATCTATGCGAAGTACTGCATGCATGGTGATTTCTTTTGTTATTCCATTCTTTATTATATTCAGTTGGTTAAAGTTTTGACTTCTATACTACATGAAATTAGTGGAATGTCATTGATATTTAAACTTTCATCCAAAGATCTTTTCATGGAAATATTCTTCCGAGCATTCTTGAATTTTACACTATAAAGAAGTATCATGTTGACAATTTGGACGTTATTAGTTCTGGATAAATTAATTCTTGAACTTGTTTTATTGAATTCTTATATCTTGTCATCATTTTCATGTTTATATTTTATTGAAAGTCATCTCGTGGCTTTGTAGTGCATAGATGGACTTGGTATGATTATGACCGTGGATTATTCTTGTATAATCATGGCCGTAATGTTACAAATGATGTGGTAAAAGTCCTCATTAGCCCGTAGTGCATTGATGGACAAATTGTTGGCATGATCATGACCATTGACGAATACACGAATATCCTTGGCCGTAGTGCATGGATAATTTGTGGTTGTGATACTTATGAATATCCCCAGGTCGAAGTCAGGTGGATGATGTGGATTATTTATTAAAATTTGAGTCCCAATGATAAAAGTGATGAAAACCTTTTAAATCATAAAAGATAGTAGATTTTATTCTCTACTTGACTTTTTGAATGGATTGCATGTTTATTTGCGCAGCTTAAACTTGATGTCTATTATATTTTATCGGTTTAACATCACAAGACTAATGATAATTTATTACGAATTATCTTAGTCATAATATTTCTTCTTGGGCTAGTTGAGCTCACCCTTTCTTTCACTATTCTCTTCAGAAATGAGAACGTGGCGGGGACTAGTCGGGGAGCGGAGTGACGGTTCGGATGATAGTATTAGTAGTCCTCACTATTACATTAAATAGTGTGACAATAAATGTAATGAGGACTTATTCTAAGAGTGGATATTGTCTAGAAGACAATATTTGTATTAAAACTCACAGCTTTCTTGTTGTATATTAAAGATTGTATTTATATTCTGTACCATGTATTTGGCGACTCAGAATAGGTGATGTATACCTATTTTGGGGGCGTCACAGTTGGTATCAAAGCTTAGGGATATGATCCCTGGCTAAGATGTGAGACAAGAACTAGGAGGGAAGAGACGGGGAATTCCTTCGCTAGTATGACCTACCTAAGTTTATTTGATATTTAATTGGTCGGTCAAAGTATAAGGATAATATGTGATATGTTAATTAACCCTTGTTTTGTGGCAGTGTTTGAAAATGGCATCCGAGAATGTTGAGAACATCAATAGAGCATAAGAGACCGTTGAGTCTCCACAGATCAATAACCAGGACAATGTGCATCAGGAAGGAGACAATCCTCATGCAAACAACAACACTAACTAAATGATGAACGATGAAATGTTCTGAGGCTTCATGCAATTCATGCAACATCAGGCGAGAGCGGCTCCTGTCCAAAATGCAGTTGGAAACACTGGCAACTCTTGGACGGTCACCGCCAAACAGTTCAAGGAGCTGGGCCCACCAGAGTTTTTTGGAGAGCCAAAATCACTTAAGGCGGAGATGTGGATAAAACAGATCAACAAGATATTTGATGTCTTGGGTTGCTCTGAGGAGCAAAAGGTTCCCTTTTCCACCTTCATGTTGCAGGCAGAGGCAGATTACTTGTGGGAATCTGTAAAGCGTACTCAACCTGCCGCACTGAAGATGTCTTAGGAAAAGTTTAAAGAACTGTTCAATGACAAGTATCTTCCCGAAAGTATTCGTCACATGAAAGAGGTAGAATTCATTAAACTGGAGTAAAACAACATGATCGTGTCGCAGTACAAAGCCAAGTTTGCCGAGTTGTCCCGGTTTGCGTCCCATGTGGTTGATAATGAGGAGAGAATGACGTGAATGTTTCTAAGAGGTTTGAAACCCGAGATACGTCAATATCTTATCTCTCATAAACTGTGTTTGTATTCAGATGTTGTTAATAGGGCTCAGTTATTGGAGCGCGATAATGAGTCAACCTAACCAAAAGAGAGCGATCGACAAAATGATAATACCAAAGGATAACACCATCGGCGGTGACAATAAGCGTGGAGGAATCAACATGCGAAATGGTAACCACTTTTGGGTAATCATGGCCAAAGCAATAAGAATGGACATTTCAAGAAGAGGAGATTCAACAATGATGGAAAAACGTCAGCATCAGCACCTGTTGTTAAGGATGGAGAACGACCACCTATCATATGCTTCAAATGCAGAGGGAGGGACACATCATCCAAAAACCTGCACGATCTTGTCAAAGCATGTTATAATTGTGGAAGAGAAGGTCACCTAGCTTTTTTTGTCATTCACCGAAGACAAGTTCAACTAGGATGGAGGCACCAAAGGACGCCCCGAAAAAGTCAAAGCCGATGAGTCTGAGGAGAGCGTTTGTCGCGACCTCCCGAAGCAAGGAACCCGGATGAGGTCATCACGGGTAAGCTTATCATAAACTCTAGCGAAGTATATACCTTATTTGATACCCTGTTCTACCCATTCCTTTATTTCTCCTACTTGCGCTCAACGTTTAAATTTGACTCGGAGAAATTGAACTTTGACTTATCTGTTGAAACTCCGCTTGGAGAAACCCTCATTACATCCACTTGCTTATAAGTCTTGTTTGGTTCAAATCGGTACCCTCACATTACACCGTCGATCTTATTTCATTAAAAATACTTGCATTTAACGTAATTCTAGGGATTGATTGGTTAACCACTCATCATGCAAAAATTGATTGTTTTCGTAAGGTTGTTAGCTTTCATATTCCTAATCAACCTATAATGCGAATTCAAGCAACCAAACCATTAAAATCAATCACTTTGTCATCTCAAGCCATAAAGCTATTCGTTTATTAAAAATGGATGTCAAGCTTTCTTAGCTCATGTCACGGATCTAAACAAAAATATGTCAGTTTTGAATGATATTTCTATTGTTAATGAATTTCCTGACGTATTCCCTGAAGAACTTCCTGGCCTACCCCCAGAGCGTGAAATTGAATTTTGTATTGACCTTGAACCTGGTACAAAACATATATCCAAAGCCCCATATTGAATGGCTCCTATTGAACTTCAGGAGTTAAAGACCCAACTGCAGGAATTGTTAGACATCGGTTTCATTCGTCCTAGTACTTCTCCTTAGGGTGCTCCTGTTCTATTCGTGAAGAAGAAATATGGGAGTATGCAACTTCGTATTGATTATCGGGAGTTAAATCATGTCACCATCAAAAATAGGTACCCATTGCCACGTATTGATGACCTGTTTGACCAGTTGCAAGGCGCCAAATTCTTTTCAAAGATTGATCTTCGTTCCGGATATCACCAATTGAAGATTAGAACCGATGACATTCCAAAGACGGCTTTCAGAACTTGGTACGGGCATTATGAATTCCTAGTCATGTCTTTTGGATTGACTAATGCTCCTGCTACCTTCATGGATATGATGAACCGAGTATTCAAAGAATATTTGGATCACTTCATGGTCATCTTTATTGATGACATCCTTATTTATTCCAAAAACCGTGAAGATCATGAGCAACACTTGAGGCTGATACTCCAAAAGCTTCGTGAATATAAGCTTTATGCTAAGTTGAAGAAATGCAAGTTCTGGCTTGAGGAAGTAGCATTCCTTGGGCACGTGGTATCAAGTCATAGAATATCCATTAACCCAAAGAAAGATTGAAGCTATTCAAAGCTGGGAGCAACCTAAATCAGTGACCAAAGTACGTAGCTTTCTCGACTTAGCTGGTTATTATCGGAGATTCGTGGAAGGGTTTTCTCGAATCGCTACTCCCTTAACTCAGCTAACTCGGAAAGATACAAAATTCGGTTGGAGTGAGGAATGCGAGAAGAGTTTTTAAGAACTCAAGAGGAGGCTCATTTCAGCACATGTTTTGACAATACCATCTGGCTCGGAGGGATTTGTCATCTACAGTGATGCTTCGGGCAAAGGGTTAGGATGTGTTCTCATGCAACATGGGAAAGTCATAGCCTATGCCTCTCGACAACTCAAAGAATATGAGAGGAATTATCCTACTCATGATCTAGAGTTGGCAGGTGTTGTTTTCGCACTTAAAATTTGGAGGCATTACTTGTATAGGGAGAAAGTGGAGATCTTTACGGATCATAAAAGCCTCAAATATTTCTTCACTCAAAAGGAACTAAACATGCAACAGCGACGTTGGCTTGAAATGTTGAAAGATTATGATCATACCATTCAATACCATCCTGGAAAAGCGAACGTGGTAGCTGACGCATTGAGTAGAAGATCATATGCGGCTACGAGTGCGATATTGTCAACGCAAAGGCCCATTTTGTATGAATTTCAAAGGATGGAGATAGAGATAAAGACTTCAGGGACCCAAGTGATGATGGCGAATATACGAGTGGAACCAAATTTAATCGATAAAGTTAAAGCTGCTCAAGCTACAGACCTGGAGCTGATGCATATGAGGAAGAAAGTACAAGAAGGTGCTATGCCGGAAGTAAGAATCGATGAAGAAGGAATACATCGAGTCAACTCCAGAATTTATGTTCCTAACGACCCTGAGTTAAAGTATAAAATCATGATGGAGGCGCACAACACACCATTTGCAATCCATCCTGGGAGTACTAAAATGTATCATGATCTTTGACATACATTTTGGTGGGGCAATATGAAGAGAAAGATAACGCTGTTTATCTCAAGGTGTCTAACGTGTCAACGAGTCAAGGTGGAGCATCAAGTACCCAAAGGTCCATTGAAACCACTTACAATTCCAAAATGGAAGTGGGAGCACATTACCATGGATTTCGTTACTGGTCTTCCCAAGGTTTCTCAGGGTATAGATGCAATTTGGGTCATTGTTGATAGATTGACCAAGTCTGCTCATTTCTTACCTATACGAGAAACTTATACATTTGAACGTCTTGCTCGTATGTACATAAACGAGGTTGTAAGATTACATGGTATGCCAGTATCCATAGTTTCTGATCGAGATCCAAGATTCACTTCACGATTTTGGGTTAGTTTGCAAAAATCTATGGGCACGAATTTATGATTTAGTTCGGCATATCATCCTCAAACGGACGGACAATCAGAGAGGACTATTCAAACTCTTGAAGATTTATTAAGACTCTATGTCCTTGACTTCAAGGGAAGTTGGGAAAAGTTCTTACCATTAGTGGAGTTTTCCTATAATAACAGTTATCAAGCAAGCATTGGCATGGCTCCATTCGAAGCGTTGTATGGAAGAAAGTGTCGTTCTCCAGTATGCTGGGATAAGGTGGGTGAAGCAACGTTGTTGGGACCGGAGTTGGTACATATGACTACGAAAAAGATTCAAACGATCCGACAACGTATAAAAACCTCACAAGACCGACAAAAGAGTTATGCTAATCTTCATCGAAAGGACGTGGAATTCGATATTAGAGATCATGTGTTGTTATGTGTTGCTCCATGGAAAGGAGTTACAAGATTTGAAAAGAGAGGAAAGCTCAATCCTCGATTCATTGGCCCATTTTTAATCCTCGATCGAGTAGGGATTGTAGCTATAGACTTGCTTTACCGCCAAGTATGTCTCGTGTTCATAACGGTTTTTCATATATCCATGTTACGTAAATATGTGAAAGACCCGAACCACATTATTGAGTTAGAACCGGACAAAATAGCGGAAGATTTAACGTATGAAGAGGTTCCTGTTCAAATCTTGGATACGAAGGAACATATTCTACGCTCCAAGGTTATACCTCAAGTCAAAGTTTTATGGAGGAACCACGATGTTGAGGAAATGACACGGGAGTTAGAATCAAAATGAAATCAAGGTATCCTTACCTCTTTGACATACCGTCGTACCCTAATTTTGAGGGCGAAATTTCATAAGAAGGGAGATTGTAAGACCCCAACTTTTATGAATAAAAATGAATTTTCTATAAATATCATTTTTGATATTATGGAATAAATTTGATATAATGTTATAGTTGTGGGTAATATTTATAAATTTTGCAAAAGTACGCAAGTTGTTATATAATATTCGATTGGTCTGGGAATATTCGTTTTAACGGGGAATATTCGCATGCGATGGCACAATTATTAGTGGACCCCACAATGTAATTTATTGTCGATTTGAAAATGACAAAAATATTTTATATGAAAATAATGGCGGAAGTTTTATCGTTAATCTTGTTGAACTAATCGGTAAAAGTAAAAATGAATGTCTGCGTGGTTTCATAAGTAGCACACCGGTATTGATTATTGATGCTTACGTGAGAAGTCACTCAGTTTTGTTCAATTATTGCTTCAGTAATTGTTGCATAGTATCTCACGTTAATTGATTCAATTATTGTTTATATTTTATAATTGAGATGACAAAGTTATTAATATTATTATTTGCATTATTAACGATGTCTAGAAGTTTTGCCAAGGAGAGGTTTGGTCACCTAATTGCGGCCAATATAGGAGAAATCCTTATTGAAAGCCCCTCTTTCACCCGGAAACGACACAGTCGATTAATAGTGTGAATAATACTAATGATGATGAAGTTTTGTTTTATTAGTATTATTAATGTAATAAAATGTAGAAAAAGGTTTTATATAAAAATGTAATACTTTTATAAAGTTATTCATTTTATTAGACAATAATTAGAATATATTATATTTTATTATGCGTAGTGTTTTGCATAAGTGCTCATATAGTGTTTGCATAGTAAAATCTTTTTAAAAGTTATTCGTTTTATTAGATTATAAATAGAATAAATTATATTTTATTGTAAACCAATCTGGACCGTCCGTTTAAAGTAAATCGATCTGGACCGTTAATGCATTGGTTATTATTCAGTCCATTCTTCCATAAATAGAAGCTCATTCCTTCATTATTTCTTACGAATTCACTGAAACTCTAGAGAGAGAAACTGTAGAGAGAATTATTCTTCTAACTTGAGCGTATTTCTTTAGCGTTTAAGAAAGCTTTGAGCGTAGTGCAAGTTTCTTCAAGTATATCCTCGCCCTACCGTCGGAGTATTCTTCTTTATAAGGTAAGGGGTATTATTTTTTTTATATTCATGAAGAGAACTTCATTATTCCATTCTTTATTATTACATTGGAATAACTTTTGTATCTGTGATCTACCCTATACTTTATGAAATTCTTCCATTATTCCATTATTTATTATTATCTTTGAATAACCTGCCTATCTGCATCTGGCACCGCATACATGGTGAAATTCTGTTGTTATTCCATTCTTTATTATTCATTTGGAATATCCTGTCTGCGGCGCTTTTACGTCGAACTGGTTCCGTCTTTTTATTATTCTCGCTGGAATATCACATGCATGTGAGTTTCTGTTTGGACCGATTTTGTTATTTATTATTCTTTTGGAATAACCACATCTATGTGAAGTACCGCATGCATGGTAATTTCTGTTGTTATTCCATTCTTTATTATTCTGTTGGAATATCCTGTCGGTGCGTATTACGCTTTGACTCGTTCCGTTATTTAATATTACATTGGAATAACTTTCATGCTGCAATCTGCACCGCATGCATGGTGATTTTTTTTGTTATTCCATTCCTTATTATACTCAGTTGGTTAAAGTTTTGACTTCTATACTACATGAAATTAGTGAAATATCCTTGATATTTACGCTTCATCCAGTATCTTTTCATAGAAATATTCTTCTGAGCATTCTTGAATTTTACTCTACAAAGAAGTATCATGTTGACAATTTGGATGTTATTAGTTCCTGGATAAATTAATTCTTGAACTTATTTTATTGAATTCTTATATCATTGTCATCATTCTTATGTTTATATTTTATTGAAAGTCATCTGTGGCCTGTAGTGCATAGATGGACTTGGTATGATTATTACCAGGGATTATTCGGTATAATCATGACCGTAATGTTACAAATGATGTGGTAAAAGTCCTCATTAGCCCATAGTGCATTGATGGACAGTTGTTGGCATGATCATGACCATTGATGAATACACGAATATCCTTGGCCCGTAGTGCATGGATAATTTGTGGTTGTGATATTTATGAATATCCCTCGGTCGTAAAGCGGGGATGATGTGGATTATTTATTAAGTCGAGTCTCAAATGATAAAAGTGATGAAAAACCTTTTAAATCATAAAAGATAGTAGATTTTATTTTCTACTTGACTTTTTGAATGGATTGCATGTTTCGCTGCAGTTAAACTTGATGTCTATTATATTTTATCAGTTTAACACTGTTGAAGACTAATGATAATTTATTCTGAATTATCTTAGTCATAATATTTCTTACTGGGCTAGTTGAGCTCACCCTTTCTTTCACTATTCTCTTCAGGAAATGAGAACGTAGCCGAGGACTAGTCGGGGAACGGAGTGACGGTTCAGATGATAGTATTAGTAGTCCTCACTATTCTGTTAAATAGAGTGACAATAAATGTAATGAGGACTTATTCTAAGAGTGGATATTGTCTAGAAGACAATATTTGTATTAAAACTCACAGCTTTCTTGTTGTATATTAAAGATTGTATTTATATTACATGTACCATGTATTTTTGGCGACTCGTAATAGGTGATGTATACCTATTTTGGGGCGTCACGGTTAAGTATCAAAGCTTGAGGGATATGATCCTGGCTAAGATGTGAGACAAGAACTAGGAGGAAAGAGATCGAATTCTTTCGCTAGTATGACCTACCTAAGTTTATTTGATATTTAATTGGTCACAAAGTATAAGGATAATATGTGATATGTTAATTAACCCTTGTTTTGTGGCAGTGTTTGAAAATGGCATTCGAGAATGTTGAGAACATCAATGGAGCATAAGAGACCGTTGAGTCTCCACAGATCAATAACCAGGACAATGTGCATCAGGAAGGAGACAATCCTCATGCAAACAACAACACTAACTAAATGATGAACGATGAAATGTTCTGAGGCTTCATGCAATTCATGCAACATCAGGCAAGAGCGGCTCTCATCCAAAATGCGATTGAAACACTGCAACTCTTGACTGGCCACCGCCAAACAGCTTCAAGGAGCTGGGCCCACCAGAGTTTTTTGGAGAGCCAAAACCACTTAAGGCGGAGATGTGGATAAAACAGATCAACAAGATATTTGATGTCTTGGGTTGCTCTGAGGAGCAAAAGGTTCCCTTTTCCACATTCCCCGACAGTAAGAATATTCCACGACCAAACGAATATTCCCCAACAACAATGAATATTTTATAACCACTTGCTTATTTGAAATATTTGAGCATTTTACCCATAACTAACCACATTAATCAAATCAACCCTTACTATTTCAAAATAATAGATAGAGGAAATTTAATTTCATTTATAATAAGTTGGGGTCTTATAAAAACTGTGACTCTCATCCAAGACTTGGATAGCACGTCACATTGATACCTATCAACTTGCCACCGTTATTCACGGCTTCCCCTACTGAAAGTCTGGCTTCGGTGCATTCCAAGACTTGGAAGTCACCAGCGAAAGGTTTAAAGCTCTTTACTTATGGCTTGATATGACGGTAATTGAGTTTAATGGTTTGGTTGCTTGAATTCGCATAATAGGTTGGTTAGGAATATGAAAGCTAACAACCTTACAAAAACAATCAATTTTAGCATGATGAGTAGTTAACAATCAACGCGTCGTGCGGCTTTTACCCATGTATCATTCATTCTCACTCGTTCAGTTGTTTCTTCTTTCAGCTGATCCTTGACATTTGAATTCTCAGATTCCATCTTTATTATCTTATACTCTGTCAAAGAGTGCTTCTGTTCAAGCATTACATATCGGGTAACACAAGCTTGAATTGTTGCATCCTTTTGCTCAACGACCGCCTGTCGTTCTTCAGTTTGCTCCTCTAACTCATGAATACGATTTTGCAGTTCTACATTTCGATCATAAAGTTCTCCTAATAAATTCTCCTCAAGTTCCTCTTCTTCCTCACTCTCAGCTGCTACCTCTGCGACTAGCTCGGGTGCAACTATTAATTCTTCACTCACCACATGGATATCTCTAATTTCTTCTTCGCCTGACATCCTACAATCAAGTTTAATAACTTAATTAGTACTCCCTAATAAAAATCTTTATAACAACATATTATGCTCCAATATGTATTCTTTATATGAATCTCCTCGATCCAGCACTTAAAACTCTATATAAGTTCATCACTTGATTTTCAAATGTCATTCTCAAACACTTCCATAAAACAATGGTTAATTGACATGTCACATATTATCCCTATACTCTGACCGACCAATTAAATAACAAATAACTTAGATATGTCATACTAGCGAAGGATTAACATGTCTCTCCCCTTCTAGTTCTAGTCTCACATCTCAGCCAGGGATTATATCCCTAAGCTTTGATACCAACTGTGACGCCCCCAAAATAGGTATACATCACCCATCTTGAGTCGCCAAACACATGATACAGAAATCAAATACAAACTTCTTTAATACAACTGTCGTGTAAAAATACGACAAAACATAGCTGCGTTTTTTACATGAATATTGTCTCAAAGACAATATCCAAACTCAAATTCAATCCTCATTATATTTATTATCACACTAAGTTGTGAGGACTACTAAAATAACCAACTCGGACTATCACTCCATTCCCCGACTAGTCCCAGCTACGTTCTCATTTCCTGAAGAGAACAATGAAAGCAAAAGGGTGAGCTCAACTAGCCCAGTAAGAAATATTATGACTAAGATAATGGAGAATAAATTATCATTAGCCTTCAACAGTGTTAAACTGATAAAATACAATAAACATCAAGTTTAACTACAGCGGAACAAGCAATCCATTAGAAGAGTCAAGTAGAGCATGATATCTACTATTTTTATGATTTTAAAAAGTTTTTCATCCACTTTATCGCTGAGACTCAACTTAATAAATAAAACACATCATCGAATCATCCTTGCACTACGGGCCAAGGATATTCATGTAATCATTAATGGTCATGATTATACCGAATAATCCCTGGTCATAATTATGCTGAATATTTCCTGGTCATAATCATACCAACAACTGTCCATCAATGCACTACGGGCCAATGAGGACTTTTACCACATCATTTGTAACATTACGGGTCATGATTATACCGAATGATTCCTGGTCATAATCATACCAATCAACAGTCCATCTATGCACGTAAAGCCAAAGATGACTTTCATCACAATATAAGTATGAGGATGATGACAATGATATAATCATTAATCAAACGAAATCAAGGATAAATATTAAAGACTTTAAATTTATCCAAAGTTTAAAAATATCCAAATTTTCAACATGATACTGCTTTGTGGTGTAAAATTTAAGAATAATATTCATGCATCAAAAATGATTTGGACAGAAAAGAAATATATTTTTCGGGTGAATAGTACCCCGTGAATAGTATCTGTGAATAGTACTTTGGGAATAGTACCTCGTGAATAGTACCCCGACATGAAAAGTACCCCAAATACCCGAGTGAATAATATTTGAGTGAATAGTAATAGGGTGAATAGTAACCCATGAATAGTAACTCGTGAATAGTACTTTAGCATGAAAAGTGCCCGAAATACCTGATTCGATATTACAAATAATAATATGAATAACTTTGTGATCTCAATTATTGATTTAATAATATAAAATATTATGCAGACGATACTGTGATAATAATTGAATCAATAATATGAGAGATATTATGCAGCAACTACTGTAGCAATAATTGAGTACTTCTCACGTAAGCATCAATAATCAACACCGTGTGCTACTATGTAACCACACGTATTACTGTACTTTTACTACCGGGTAGTTCAACAGTTTAACGGTAAAACTTTCGCCGTTATTTTTATAAAAGATATTTCTGTCGTTTTTTAACTCCGACAATACTTCCGTTGTGGGGTCCACCAATGATTGTATCGTCGTACGAATATTCCTTGTTAAAACAAATATTCCCCGACCAATTGAATATTTTATAATCACTTGCTTACTTTGCAAAATTTGTAAATATTACCCACAACTATAATATTATATCAAATCCACACCATAATATTCAAAAATATATTTCAAGAAAAATTAATCTTTATTCATAAAAGTTGGGGTCTTACATAGGACACACACTAGTGAAGGATATTACTCTTCCCCCTCCTAGTTCTAATCCTGGATCTCCGTTAGAAACCATATCCCTAAGCTCTGATACCATTTGTGACTCTCATCCAAGACTTGGATAGCACCTCACATTGATACCTATCATCTTGCTATCATTATTCACGGCGTCCCCTACGGAGATTCTGGCTTCGCTGCATCCCAAGACTTGGAAGTCACCAGCGAGAGGCTTGGGGCTCTTTACTTATAGCACTGATACCAATTGTGACGCCCCCAAAATAGGTATACACAACCCATTCTGAGTCTTCATATACACGGTATAGAATTCAAATACAAACTTTATTTATACAATTGTTGAACTGTCGTGCAAAATACGATAACACATAAATTATGAGTTTTAATACAATATTGTCTCGTAGACAGTATCCAAACTCAAATTATTACAATGCCATATAAAATACAGCATCAAATATTTCAAGACCCCAAAGAAGAACGAGAAGATTACTATCATGTTCATTCTAATGAGGTGCACTTTTGACGCTTTCAAATTCGGGTTCTCATAACCCTATTGTTGTTCACCAAAATCAATTATTAAGTGACGTATAATATACAACACATCCATCTTAGGTCCTCAATACAATTATATTTGCATGTCATGCAGTTTTATAATGTATTGAGAAACTTCTACAGTCTCGGACCATCACACTATTCCCTTGTTATCCCCGCTTGACCCAGCTACACTCTTAATACCTGAAAGGAATTGTGAAGCAAAAGGGTGAGCACAAATAGCCCAATAAAGAATATTATGACTAAGATAATTAATTTATCAATAGCCTTCATCAGTACTAAATCAGAGATTTAGAATATGGTAGATAATAAAAGTTTTCAACCATAATTGCAGCAGAATTAACAATCCATTAGAAGAGTCAAGTAGAACATAATGTCTACTATCTCCTCCAAATTAAAAGTCCATCGTTAATATTTCATTTCTGTAATACTCATCAACAGTTCTTTGTTGTACCCAAGACAAAGAGAACTATCATCTGTCTTCACCTGAACCACTAAAGATTATAGTTAAATTCACAATTCATATTTATAATTATGTAAATCAACAGTTTCTCCTTACCACCAAAGCTTAATAGAACGTTTACTCAATATCCTTACCCCAAAGGCTAAAGATATTCAAATGTAATAAAAATAATCATACCAATCATTTGTCTATCTTTGCACTACGGGCCAAAGATATTCAACTATAAAACCAATGGTCATGATCATACTAATCAATTGTCTGTTAGTGCACTACAGCCAAAGACATTCAATTGTAAAACAAATGGTCATGATCTTGTCAAATACATCATCGAATTATCCATGTACTACGGGCCAAGGATATTCGTTAGTATCACCAGTGGTCATGATCATGTCAAACACTTGTCTATCTTTGTACTACGGGCCAAAGCTATCAATCAACAGTTCATCTTTGCACTACGACCAAAGATATTAATCAACATTTTTTCTTTGCACTACAGACCAAAGACGATTTTTACCACATCATTTGTAACTTTACAGTTCATGATTATACCGATACATAATTCTTGGTCATAATCATACCAATTAACAGTTCATGTATGCAATACGGGCCAAAGATGACTTTCATCACAATATAAGCATGAGGATGATGACAATGATATAAGCATCAATCAAACGAAATCAATGATAAATATTAAAGATTTTTAATTTATCCAGAGTTTAAAAATGTCCAAATTGTCAACATGATAACTGCTTTGTGGAGTAAAATTCACGAATAATATTCACGTATCAAAAATAATTTGGACATAAAAGAATTAATTTTTCATCATGAATAGTATCCCAATGAATAAGACTTTAAGTGAATAAGTACTTAAATGAATAATACTAAGTGAATAATAAATGCATTATGAATAGTGTTGTGCATTATGAATAGTCTTTGTATGTATGAATAGTACCCATGAATAGTACTCAGACATGAAAAAATTAAAATTTAACAAGAATGTTCGTAAAAAATATTTTAAGTGGAGCGATACTTAGATGAAATACAAATTTCAAATATATTCTACTAATTTCAAGGTGTATAGAAGCAATACTTATCAAAATAAGTGTAGAATTAAGAATATGAAACGAAATAATATTACTTATATACTACTACAGTATGGAAGAAAATATTATTTCTTACAAATATTGAACAAAAATAATATCCCTTACGACTGTTGAATGAAAGTAATATTTCTTACGAATATTAAACAAAAATAAAATTACTTACGAATACGAAAAATAATATCGTAAGCGAATATGAAATAAATAATACCCCTTACCTTAAAAAGAGAACAATTTTGACTGGTATAGCGGAGATATTCTTGAAAAAAACTTACATTATTTTCTACACTCAAAACTTCCTTAAACTCTAAAGAAATACGCTCAATATTATAGTAGAAGAATTATCTGATTCTGGTGTGATTTTCAATTCTAAACTAAAC
The DNA here is from genome assembly GCA_020205615.1 of Panax quinquefolius. Taxonomy (NCBI): domain Eukaryota; kingdom Viridiplantae; phylum Streptophyta; class Magnoliopsida; order Apiales; family Araliaceae; genus Panax; species Panax quinquefolius. Next base: position 109,419,157 of record CM035155.1, on the reverse strand, counting down.
ATCCTATTTATAGGAGAATGACATGATACTATTTGGATGCACAGTAGGAGAAATCACGGGTAAACAGTGCATTCACGAGCGCAGAAATCAGATTTCATATGATTTACTACGCAACACTATGCTAACAATAAAATATAATATATTCTATTTTACATAAAAAAATAAAACTTTATATAATATATATATATAAGTAATAAAAAAAACTGAGATAATTTTCTACCGACGAATTTGAAAAATGATTAAGTGGGGGTCCATATAATACGCCAAACTTACAACAAATACTTCATAAAAATCCCCTTTATTTATCTCAACTCACTTGACTTCACAAAACACATTTTTAATACTACATCCATCCCATAATTAGTGATTTTTAGCATAAATCACACATACCAATACATAAGCTAAAATGGCAAAAATATCCTCAATATACTTTCTATGGAGTTGAAGAGTTAATGAGTGTCATTTAATTGTAGTGAGTAATGGAGGAAACGAAGAGTCAAGAATAATGGAGGGCATATATGGGAAAATATTGTAAAATTTGTATTGGAGTTCTAACACATCACTTTTTTGGGAAAAAATATTAAGCCTAAAAAATCACTTATTGTGGGACGGAGGTAGTAACATTTATTCGTCATTTATAACTCACAATATTAACAACTAGATCATTCCCAAGAAATAGGGGAATTTTCGATAAAAACTTCTCCTTATTGGCGCGCAATTAGGTGACCAAACTCTTTCCTCGACAGAACTTTCTAGACATCGTTAATAATGCAAATAATAATATGAATAACTTTGTCATCTCAATTATTGATTTAATAATATAAAATATTGTGTAGATGATACTATGACAATAATTAAATTAATAACGTGAGATACTATGCAATAATTACTGTGGCAATAATTGAATAAAACTGAGTGACTTCTCACGTAAGCATCAATAATCAAAGATATGTCATAATACCGCAATCATACTACAAGTCAACAACGCGATATTCATCGTATTTTTATCACGGGTATTTCAACAGTTTAACGGTAAAAGTCTTGTCGTTATTTTTATAAAAATGTTATTTCGTAAGCTTTCTCGTCGACAGCGATTATTCCGTCATGGGTCCACTAATGATTGTCTTGTCGTCGGATATTTTCCTCGACCAAACGAATATTTTATGACAACTTGCTTATTTTACAAAATTTTCACATATCACCCTTAACTTTAACCTTTTATTAATTTAATTTAACCATTTACTAAATAGAATAATAATTATAAGAAAATTGAATACTTTCATTTTATAAAATTCTAAGTCTTACAAGCGTCACATGGAATGTATTAAATTTTAGTACAATAAACTTATATATACAAATTAATTAAACTTAATGTGAATATAATTTATTTTTGAAATAAAATGTGAATGTAATTTGAAAAGTGGATGCAAATGAACATTATTTAATTATTAAAAATAATTAATATCACTTACAATGAATTTTATTATTATATTAATTTAATAAGTATGATATATTGCATCAAAAAAAGTATGATATAAATATCAATAAAATGCAATAATTTTAATATATTAAATTTTATTTATTGAATAAAAAATACTTTTTAAATTAATAAATTATTAATTAAATAATAATTCTCTAAATGAATAAAAAATTTCAATTTCAATAATATTAATTTATAAAGGTTATATTACTGTGATATGATACTAATGGTGACATTAAAAGTGATGTACACACATCAAAACCACTATTGATGTATGGAAGAAGGACAACATCTCTGTATTCGGCAACTCCTTGGGTTTTGCCTTCTCCATTTCCTTAATCTCTCTCCTTAAATTGCCCTCCAATTACCGGAGCTTCTTCTGAAATTAGAACATTGATGAAAGGAAGGGCTCTTTAGTAACTTCATCAAGAAGAGCCCTTTTGCACGTGTCTCCGCTAAAACCTACGGTTACAAAACAAACCTGATGTCCTCATTTCTCACTCCTCAGACACAAAGCTAGTGCGACCGACTAAGCGAGATATCTGATATATACCTGAAGGTATACATTTCTGTTTTTCTGCCTTTCTAAATTTTGTTTCTTCACCAAATTTTGATTGTTTCGATCTATTTGTACGATCTTATGTTAGGTTTCTTCGATTTTTATTATGTTTAATTAGGACAATTGAGTCGTGAATTTAACTGAAGTCGAATTGTACATTATTCCTGTGATAATTTTTATTTAGTGTTCATGTTATATAGAAACATTTCGATTTGATATTGGAAAAAGTTGATATTTTTACTCAAGAAGTTTCAATTCAGGGATTTGTGCTTCATTAATTTCTTTTGTTGAGCTTATAGGGTATGCGATTTGTTTCTTTACCAAATTTTGAAAGTTTCGATCTGAAGGTAGATATTTGTACGATCCTTATCTCAGGTTTCTTGTTTAATTAGGACAATTGACTCGTGAATTTAACTGAAGTGAATTGTACATTATTCCTGTGATAATTTGTATTTAGTGCTCCTGTTATATAAAACCATTTCTATTAGATATTGGAAAAAGTTGAGTTTTTTATTCAAGGATATTTGCTTCATTAATTTCTTTTGTTGAGCTTATAGGGCTTGTGATTTGATCAACAATTAACTTGCAAATTTTAGTATTTTTGGTGTTTTAGCTGAATGTGATTTTCACAGTTACTGCTGATTTTTTTTTGTTTCTTAAACTGTATGATCTATTTCCTTTTTCCCCTGTTGAATTTTTTATAAATAGAAGCTGATAAGGCTGGGTATGAAAATTTGAGTTTTTCATTCAAGGAGCAAATTTCAGAGTTTGCGATTCATAATTTAAGGTTATTGCAAATATAGCAACTAACAAGTATATGGTTTATGTGATTTTTCATGTTTGATTCCAATCTCGGGTGAACTTGATTTCAACACTCATTGCTGAAGTAATTTGTTGGTTTGTTTCTTGAAAAGTAAGGTTTTCTTTCCCCCTGTTTATCTTTATCTTTTATAGAAGCCTTTTGACTAGTTATTTAAAAGATTGATCTTTTTTTATTCTAGGAGTTTTATTAATTTTTCGTTCCTACATTACTAAAACAGGTAATGGTTTTGTGTTTTCTGATTTTTAGGTGTCAACTCTGTGAGCATTAAGCTCTATTCTTTACATGTTAACTTGGTACGTAGAAAGACTAGATATCAAAAAGTTGAGCTTTTAATTTAGGAAATTAATTTAATAAATTGTGCTTCATCAATATTTTTGTATAATCGTGAAAGATTGCTCCTAAATTTCTTTGTCCTACTTTCTTTCACTTCGTGATTCATTAACTTCTTTACTGTTTTGGACTGCTTAATGCTTATCACCCAGAATAGTCATGTGTGCATCGTGTATGTGGTTTGATTCGTTCTTATTTTAGTTGATTTTTCTTCAATGAAAGATGACAATGTTTAATTTGGATTATTGAGATAGTTACTAAATGTGAAAGATTGTTTTTTAACAGGTGATTAGTCAGTTTCTGTTTGCTGTTTTCCTGTGGGTTTAGGCTGGAAGTATGAGTGGTACTCCTAATAAAAGACTGAATGAGGAGGTTGGAGGTCATTCCTCAGGGTCTAAATACCCACGTGACTCGAAATACCCACATGAAGATTCTGCTACATACGCCGGTGTTGGTTCCAAGCTCGCTTCGTCGGTCATGAATGAGTATCATTCATCCTATGATATGGGGCATGATGCTCGGTTGCTGAAGATTCCTCGAACTGAATCGCGTGATGCAGATAGAAGGTCCTCAATTCCAATATATCTAGCTGCAAATGATTTGAATCCGGATCATCCTGTCACCTTAGAGAATAGGTTGGAGTTGAGAGAATCTAAAGAAAGCAATAGGGATTTGAAGGTTGACAATCGGGATATCAGGACTGAATCAAAGGAGATGTATCAAGGTGCTAAAGACGTCAGATTTGAGAACAGAGGGGATGATAATAAAGAAACTAAATATGAAAGAGATACTTATCCTGATTATAAGGGTGAGATGAAGACAGATAAGGATAGTCACAATGTGGGGAGTAGTCATTTAAATTGGAAAGAATCGAAGGAACACCATAAGGGAAAGAGGTATTTTGATGCCCCTGGAGTAAATATGGATCCGCGCCATGCATCGCGAACTAACGTGCATGGCCCGACAGAGGTTGGAAGAGAAGGCTTGATTATAGAAGAGAAGGATTACAATGAAGCTCATGAGGCTGTTGGGGAGAACAAGGTTGATATGAAAGGGGAGGAAAAATTCAAAGAAAAAGATAGGAAAAGAAAGGACTGGAAACACCGCGAATGGGGCGACAGGGATAAAGAAAGAAGTGATCGTCGTAATAATGTGCAACTGGGTAACAACAGTAATGAGTGCAAAGAGTCAACAAGAGAAGAAAGAGACACTGAGAAGTGGGAGAGGGAGAGGAAGGATCTTTCAAAGGATAAGGATAAACCGAAAGAGAAAGAAAAAGATCATATCAAGAGAGACGCATGGAATGGAGGTGAGAAAGAGGGATCACACTATGAAAAGGAAGTGACAGATATCTCTGGCAGAGCTATGGAGCAGGATAATTCAACAATAGAGCATAAGAAACATAAAGACCCTGATAGCTGTAAAAGTACTGATAGGGAAGCTAAAGGTATGAAAAAAGAAAGAGATACTGACATTGAAGGAGATAGACTTGAAAAGCGCAGCAGGTGCTATGAGAAAGAATCAGATGATGGATGTGTCGATGTAGAAGGGGGTACTAACAGGGAAAGAGAAGCTTTTAATTATGGAGTTCAGCAACGTAAAAGGATGCTTCGGCCTAGGGGTAGTCCTCAAGTGGCAAATCGTGAGCCTCGATTCAAGTCTCGTACTCAGGAGAATGAAGGGTATATTGTCCTTACTATATTCTCTATTCAGATAGAATTATGTAGCTTAATGCTGATTTGACTTTGTTTGTGGCATACTTTATTATTAAATGGTTTCACCTTGTCATTTAAGTACAAAGAAATTTATGTTTTCAAATGTACCCTTAATATTGGAGGTTTTATTGTGCTATAAGGATGTATGCATGGATAGTATATGACATTTTAAATATGCTAATGTGCTTTTAATTAGCATGGCGACTTGTCCACTCTTGCACATCTCGTAGACTTCATAGAAGAAGCTTATTAATTTCTTATATTGATGACTCGTGTCTAGATTCTCTAGACTTATCCCAAAAAAATAATAATTAGGAACTTATGTTTCTAGCATGATTATGAGTTCAAATCCATGAAAATGTAGTATTATTCCAAGAATTATCAACAACTGATGGCAGTCTTATGGCTTTTGAAATGAAGTTCCTCTTGCTGAAGTGGCATAGGTTCTGCCTGCCCAGAATCTGCATCTGTTTACATAGCCAGTGTTGAGGTAATTGTAAGGGGTACTGTGGGAATATGTGATTAGGAGTAAAATATCCTTATCATACATCCCATCTTATTTAGCCAATTGTGGGGGAGGGAGGAGGTTATATGGGTAGTTCGGGTCCTTCTGGAGTTACCAACTTAAATAGAAAAATTGCCACTTGGCAATGTAGGAGAGAAATTTGAAAATAAAAGATTTTAATAAAGAATCAATTTATAGAATATCTTTAGTTCTCCGTTTGTAATTAAACTTCTTCTGTTATATAAGTAATGTTGGGGAAATTAGAACTTATGCCCACTTCGTTTTTTTAAATAAACAACCTGCACATTTAGGAGACAATAAATGTGATATAACGCTGTTACATCTTATAGGAAAAATTAGGTTATCCTTGTCACATTCCAATTATTGAGGTCTGTTTTGGATAGTGAATTAATGATAAAATGAAGACGTTATTGAATGTCATCTACATCATTGGTTTCTTTCTTTCTTTAAACCTTTTTTTATTTTTATTTTAAAGGTTTATCGGTCTCTTAACTTTAAGGATTTATTATCTTAATAAAAAAACTCAACTCCTGAATAAAGTTAATGCTTTAATTATTTTTCTTTCCCAAGGTGGTGTTATGCGCTCCGTTTTAGGCTATTAGTTTGAAATTTCAGTTATAGCCTTTCAGGTGTCAATGAGAGAAGTTCTGTTCTTTCTATTGACAGCTAGAGAATTTTAGCTTTATAAGTTTCAAGGTGTCATGTTAAGAGGTAAGAGCAAGAGTTATAGGGTTTCTGTTAGAAAGAATTTTAGTGAACTCTCTATTATAGAATTTTTAATAAAAAGAACTCCTTATTTTGTTGACATATGGAGAACTTAAAAGGTAGATTTAGCTCACTTCTTAAGAAAGTGGATACATACAAAAGTTCTTAATCAAAACCTTTGGTCCTTAGGAACATCAGACAAAGCTATTCCATGAGAAACAATCATTGAGCGAGGAAAGAAGCTCTACCCCACAAAATAAGTAGAGGCATAAAATGCTCACTAAAAATCCAAGCATTCCATTCTGTACTCACACCCCAAAGAATTTCGAAAAAATCACATCTCACCGATGTATTTTTTTCCTTCGTAACATTTTTTCATTTAGAACAAATATAGTTCTCTTTCTTATATTGCGCGAGAGGAACAGAAAAAAACTAAAGTACAGGAGGATCTTCGAGAGACAAGATAATGGAAGACTTCTACAGCTGCATTCGTTTGGAGAAGACATTGAAATTTGCTAAAATTTAGTTTCTAAAACTGGTAACCTGATCTCAGTGCGTGGATTCCTCCTCAAAGTCCACATATCTGCAGTTAAACATCGGTACCAACTTAGATTCAATTTTATTTGCTTTGCACGTCATCAATTCTTTGACGTTGATGATAAACAAATTTGTTGGCACATATTTACTCTATCCATTTTTATTTTAAATAGAATATTAGAAACGAGGGAGTGGCAATGCATATGGAGGACATGGTGTATTCCCATAAGAAAATATGAAGCAAAACACATGGAATGCGTTAGTGGAGGCCTTACTTAATCATAGTCAATATGTTTAATATAATATGTATAATAGTTTCACCAGTATTACTTGTAATTTAAAGATTTTTGTTTGGCATTATTGGCTTATCTATAAGCTTTTTGTCGCTATCTTTGGGCCATAACTTCAGAGTGCTACCATAGGCTTTCAAGAATGTTTCATGTTGTATCCTCAGATCTCTTTGAGGGAAACCTAGCTTCTCTAGGAAATAATGATGTAACCTTCAATGTTTTACAAGGCACTAGGCGGGGGCCTAGGTTGGATTTTTTATTGTAAGTCAATTTTAATATTTTATCTTACATTTATCCAAACAAAACAATAATATAAAGCAAAACAATCTATAATAAAGATAATAAAGGCCTTTGCTTAAAGTCCAAACACATATATTTAACGTATTAGTTTTTTTCATAAACAAGATTGCTATTACATAATAAAATTTAAAATTTCAAGAATTCAATTCAATATTAAAACTTAAGAAATTAAACATAAATTTAAGAATTATATTGAATTAAACTAAATATTAAAAATTTGAAGTTGGTACAAGTTCAAAAAATTACAATTATAATAAAATTATTCATTTTGACTTGATCACTTCTTGTTGTGATTTGATATGCTACAACCTGCATTATGAATATGGTAAATCATTAGAAAAATAAATATATCAAGATCTGGTTTGGGTAGTTTATTTTAAAAAAAATCTATCCGCTTGGGCCCTGTTTAATTTCCTGGAGGGATTTTTTTGGCATAGGCAAGGAGTTAGGCGGGGCCTATGTGGCCGCCTAAGTCATTTTTTAGAACACTAGTAACCTTAAGGATGTTAATGGGGTTGTGGCTATAACAGAAGCGCTATCTGGCTGAAAAAAGGAATTTAAGATTTGATGAAAAAGTTGCTCTCAAGGATGCAATTCAAATTAAGCTGTTGTGCTTTGATTCCCTTATCATCTTACTTCTTCGGAGAACAATCTTTGGTGAACTGAATAGTTCAAAAATTTATATAAATTGGTACTCCTTATCGAATTGAAAGATTTTTCATAGCATACCGACTTAATTGAATTGGAATAAAAATAGATACCCTAGCTTGAGGAATTGAACTCATGATTTCTCTAAGGTTTAACTTGATTTAAAAAGCTACCTAATTTGCACCTTTGATTTTGAACTATATTGTTTATTTCTTTGGTCCTAATTTTTCCCTTGAAATTCTTTTAGTGTCATAATGCAAAATGCATAGGATTGATATGTGAATGCTACACATTACTACATTAGTATTTCCTTGGAAGTATGTTCAATCACTTAACTATCTATTTTTGTTGTCATCGAAAGCTGCTTTACTTGTTATGTCACAAGTACTAATAATAAGTTTTACCTGAGGCAAACAGATAATATAGTTGATTGGTATTACATCTGAAAAAATTTGCACTCATTGGGAGCTCTTTATATATTGTATTGTTCTTGTCAAACTTAAAAAGTATTATTCCTTCCTAAATTCGTATTTTTACTTGGTGTTTAAAGACATTATAATGATTTTTCTTTCATTTTTCTTCCTTTTCAGGTCTGAAGGTAAGCTGTCAACTTCAATTTACTTAATGGGAGGTTTTAGGCTGCTTGTCATTTACATATAGTTCTCCCTGGTTGTTGTCTTTCTGTTAAAATTATCGTACTTTGCATAGTCCAATTTATAGTGCGATGCTACATTACTCCTTATATTTGAAGTTGGTTTCCCCAACCTTATTTGGTTGCTTCAAAATTATTCCCAAATATTGAGTTTTGATGTATACAAAGATTACCATTTTACCCATTGTTTTTAAAATGAGAGCTTGATATTTGGAACCATCTCATCTCTAAGTTTTAAATTTTACATGAGTTGGGTCCAAATAAGGGTATATTTGGAACTTTTCACTACTTCAACACATTTTTCTTTACTACCTTAAAACATATGATGATATGAAAGTCAAGCAGGTACTGACTTCTGAATTGGAATTGAGGAGAGCCTTATTTCCTTTGATCTCATGTGTTTCCAAGTTTTTGTTTGGATTTCATCTGATACTGATAGGGTTATGGTTGAACTCATGTCTTCTCATCACATTATTTTATCTATGCATGTTTGGGTTATTTGATAAATGGGACTATTGATAGCCTTCCCTTTATACCTGTAAATCTACGGTCTTTTATCAACTTTTCTTTTGTACCCTATCAACAGTTACTGCTCTTTTTGAACTATAATCAGGGGTTAGGACTTGACGAGTGACACCTGCAATGTGCGTGTTCAGTAATATAGTCATTTAAATAACACTTTTTTGGTAATTTATTATTGATTACATTTTAAACAAATAGGTTCTTGTGGATAGTTTTTTTTTAGCACCATTAAGATTACATTTCAAGGGGAGGCAGGGGGGGGGGGGGGGGGGTTCGATCGCAAGACCTCTGCTATGCAGAGCCGTGGTGTTACCATTTGGCCGAAAGGTCGATGGTGGTTCTTGTGGATAGTTAATAAAGTTTTTAGTTTTAAAAATGAAAATGAAAACCACCCTTGAAAGTATTTATGGATGAATAAAATTTGAGTCCCATGGGCCAGAACTTATTAGGAATTTGACTAATTAAAAGAATAAGTAAATAAAATATTTTTTGTGCCAAGTTAGTGCTGGTGCTATGTGGCCCTGGAAATGAATCGAGTATGAGTGAGACTGGGAAGTTTTCTGGTTTATTGTCTATCTGTGTTTGAGATGGAAATGCATATTTTTGTATTTATATTGTTTTAAGCATCAGCATATGCGGTCATGCTGCTTTACTAACTTAATCTTATACTGTTTGCTCAATGGGTTGTCTTTGCCATTTGGATCCCTCAACATTCGTAGATTTGTTCCTGGACAAAAAATTTACTACGACATTCACGAGGGAACTTATTTGTTCACGTGTCTTTTTGTTCTAGTGTTGGTCCTCTTCCTTTTCTGGTAGTCTTATTGCTTTTTATTTGATAAGTAAGTGTATTTACTAAATGTTGTCAGAGGGAGTGAGCCCTAGTACACACCAAATGTACATCACTGAAAATAAAAACAAATGGAACTATTATACCTACAAATAACCTGTTGCCAAAATACCACCTCCATACAAAAGCGGACAGTCACAGAACAATTGAGTTCTAACCTATTACAAACTCACTATTTGTGGTAGTCTCTGTGGGGAAAAAAGATTCACGGAACAATTATGTGCTCTACCCTATCACAACTCACTATTTGGGGTAGTCTCTATGGATAGAAAGGGTTCTTAGATGTTTTGAAGTTATTTGTTTTTGAGTCTTTTAATTATTCTTTTGGCAAAATAAGGTGTATCACGGGTCTATAATGTCTTTTGCGGGTTTTTGGATAAATTTTCCCCGAGAGTTTATCGTCTTGCTCCCTTCCACTGCTTTTCTGTTATTTTATTTATATATTTTATAGTGTTGGGTTTGTATAACTGTATAAGGATTGATTACAGTAATTTGGATAGGTGTTTTTGTTCTCCCTATGTATTGGTGTTGAGCGCATCACACTTACATGGTTTTCTCCCTAGTTCTTTTGAATAAACATTTACCTATCATAAAAAGATCAGCAGCTGCCAAACATAAAAAATATTTGTATTATATCTATTTGTCGATTTCCAGTTTCATTGTAATAATAGAAACATACATAAACGATAGTTTGTCTTGAAGGAAAATACTTCTGAGGTTTGAGAATGATGGTAATACTGAAAATTTTCATCATATTTCAAGCTGATTTACTGGTAGCGGATTTTGAAAGTTATTCTATATTAAGTTCGGGGCACGGAAGGTTAAAGACAACTTATGCAGACGCAATAGCGTTAGCTGTCCCCCAAAATGCCAAAATGGTGTTGTTTTGCTATTTTTTTCTTCTTGACCACCACCACCACCACCACCACCAATGCATCAAATCTACCATCTACAACCATCGTTACCACCAGCTCTATCGCCTTGATTGCCACTATCAACCATAACACTAGATCCACCACCATATCACCAGACTATCACTGCCACCAACATGTACCACCACACTCACCATTGGAGGAAGACACATAGAAGAGAGAGTACCACTCCCAGCAAAATTCAACACAAATGCAACCACCATTGCTACGCGCTTCCACCACCATGAATTGCCACTCATTACCTATTACAAAATCATCCCCCATCCCACTGCACAAACACCACCAGGCCTAATTTCACCTGAACATGACGAGACCCGCCTAATCCTCATTAGACCCGATTTTTAAAACCTTATTAGGGTCGAGTATTGGGATATACCCTCCCCTCGCCTTGACCCAATTATTTGTAAATATATGATTTTTTTAAAATTAGCATTTTGTATATATATAATTATGTACTTATTTAGGTTATTTCATTATAAATTCAAAATGTTTATAATATAATATGTTGCTAGTAGTAGAAATATTGCATGTTGTGTGATTTCGAATTAAAAATAGTTGTACAAAGTAATATAAAAATATTAAAGAAATTTAATTTGGGAAAAATGAGATTAATCGGGTAAACAGGGTAGGTATGAGTTATTGTTTTCGAGGTGATAGCCCCATATTGGCGGGGCCGGTATGGGGAGGGGTTCCCAGACTATACCCCCGTCGTTGCCAGGCCTAATCACTACCATCGTCGCATCCTCATAATTCTTTGACACTACCATATAATAAAAACACATATTAAGATGAGAATAAATCAGTTTTGACACGAATATCACCACCACCACCCATCACCCACCACTTCGCACAATGCCACCATTGAACCGTCACTTTCTTGCCGCACTGCCCGTGGGGTGCGTACGGGGTGCGGCACCAACCGTGCCCCAACATTTTTTTGGTGGGGTGTGGCTAAGGCGGGTGTCGGTGGCACTTTTTGTAAATATGAAAAAGAAGAGAGGGGGAGAGAGAAAAATAAGATATGGAGGACGATAAAAAGCTTACCTTTTAGGGCATATTTGATCGAGAGGGAAAGAAGAGGCTTGAAGCAACTTCAGCAGCCCTTCAATTGCGATGACTCTGGCGGCTTCAATCACTACCTTCTCTCTCTCTTTCTCTTTCTCTTTCTCTTCTCTATCTTATTTCTGCATTTCAATTCTCAACTTATTATCTTCTTTGTTTGTCTACTTTACTAATTTATATTGCTGCCTTTTTTTTGGTGAATTTATATTGTTGATGGGTTTTCTTTGGTCTTTATTTATTTCTTAAATAGTTAAATCAAATATAAAATTGTGTGTAAGTATTGATTATACTGTCTTTTTTAAATGTATATATGCTGCATTGCTGCTTATGCTAATTAATTCTTTTTGAACTATATTTATTATTATTTGGTATATTTATTATGATATTATCAAATGGTATGTCAAATTTCCCTTTTAAATTATTTTTGAAAATGTTATCTTTAAATGTTTGTTGAAAAAGATTCCTTCAAATGAAAGGCAATAATATTTTATTATTTCTATTGGAACTATATACAATCATATATATATATGTGTGTGTGTGTGTGTGTGTGTATCATAGATATGGGGAATAGGAAGACAAATATGGAGATGTGTGAGAGAGAGAAGGGCAAGAAAATGGGAGTAGACAGGATCTGGAGAAAAGGAAGAGATACATTTTCTTTATATGTATGTATATACAAACACACAAATGACGTCGTTTTGTGTGACATTGCACCCAGCAAGGTGCGGTGTCCAGTATACTCTTTCTCGCTATTATTTTATTCTAAAGGACCATAAAGTTGTAATATTGAATTAAAGTAAATGGTAGATAGGATGCATTCTTTGTGGTTACTGTACATAAAATACTGAGATTTGCACGGCATATTCTTCTTTTTATGTGTTAGTACTTTGGTTCTATATCTAATTTTAATACTGTTTCATGTTTCGCTGCATCCTTATATTTGGTTGTTTTTTCTTCTATAGTCCGTCATTATTGTTCCTTGACAGTCGAGCATTGAATGTTATTAAGCATGCACTTATACATCATACTTTATATTCTTCCCTTTGTTGTAATTTATGAATCTAGTATGCTTTGATTTCCTAAATGGTTGATATGGTTTTTTGCTAGCTTGATGTGCATGTTAAGATTATTGAACATGTGGATACCTGATGAATAAGCTTTTTCATGAGTGAGTTTTTGGTTCATAATTTTTCAAATACACAATTTTTTTACCCCATCTTTTATTTAGACTTGACAGACCTTTAACTAGAATAGGAAACCACTGATGGATAAAGATTGTGATTATGTGTAAGACATGCAAGAGTTTGATTATATATGGGGCCATCTTTCCTTACAATTAAAAGTTATGCCTCACTATTAAATAGGATAGTGAAAATGAGACAAATCAGTTTTATTGAAAAACAAAATAAAAAGTTAAAAATGGGTAAATCAGAGTTACCAATAAACTTAATTTGATCATGAAAAGATCAACCATTTCTAGAATATTAATCAAGGACTGTCAAATTTCAGCTTTCGAAAAAGCTCTCTTCTTCATACCTTACCTTATTTAAGATCACCCCTAAAAGGCAAGCATTCTTTTGTCCTACCAATAGTCCAATATTATGCTATATCAAAAATATCTTATCTTAAATTTAAAAGGGAACTTGATAAATGTTCTTTCACATTTACTGAATTAACACTTCATGATACCAGTAATGATACTGTACAAAAATAAAGTGAGTGAACCAACTTTTTGTTAAGGCTTAAGTACCAAACAGAACGTCTATTTTATGCGATTTAGCTTTTAAAATTGAGCTTCTTTTTTGGACATACATTAGCGAGAAATTACTTAACATTTCTATTCTGATCCTTCATTTTGATTTCGTTAATAGTGGGCGGACAGCAACTGTTTTTGATGCACATTTGTGTATTAAGAGTACTGTCTCTCTGAACATGATTCCTAATATACATTATTGAAATGGCATTTGCATCATAGATTTTGTTTCTTATCTGATTTAGCCAACAAAATTTGTAGCAAGGTTCAATTGAAAAATTAAATTAAAGGTAGACTTGAAGGTTTGTTTTATATTTATCCCTTTTGTAAACTAGCGTCTTTTTTGGCCATTTTCCACCAATCGAAGGAAGTACTAGCTGTGCAAAATCATAATTTAGGTTTTTTGGGAAACAGTAACTAAAAAGCACAAATTGACTAAAGTTGTTCACTCGTTTTCTTTGTGTACTGACACATTTTGATATCCATGGAGTGGCGATTCCACAGATATGAAAGGGCATGAATCATGTTCCATTTGAATTTAAGATATTCTATTTTTTGATGGAACATTAAAATTGGTAGGATAACAGGCTTGACTTTTAGATGTTCCCTCTTAAATGACGGATGATACAAAGAACATACTAGAAAGCTGAAAAATTTGGGGACTTGATTAACGCTCTGGAAATGGTTAATCTTTTCGTGGATAGATTGAGGTTTATTGGTAAACTCTGATTTCCCCCCATATCCACTCTCCTATTAAGTTGTGGCATCAATTTCATTGTCTTGAGCAGAGTAAGCTTTTGGTTCTGAGGAAAAACTGACATTTGGGCATCATCAGTTTTTCTGATTGATCTGATTTTAGTATACAGTGTTTCATTGCATGTTTTTATTTGCAAGCTTTTGGTGTTTCTGTTACAGGAAAGCCTGAAGCTTCCACTGTTATTTATAGAGTTGGTGAATGCATGCAAGAGCTGATAAAATTGTGGAAGGAATATGAATCTTCTCAAGCTGAAAAAACTTGTGCAAGCTCTCAGAATGGTCCTACCCTAGAAATCCGTGTACCAGCTGAGCATGTTACCGCTACAAATCGCCAAGTAAGATTAGGAGACCTTAGTTACTTTTTCATGGTTCTGTATATGGCGGAGTACTTTGTTCAGTTTTCGTCTGTGATTTATGTGCCTGAGGAACATTCTATTACTTCTCAATGTTCTGCTAACATGATATCTATAACAGATCTAAGATGTCAATATCTTTTTAAGACTAGCATGATTATATTTTACGTGGTCAACTCAGTTTTGATCAAACTGTAACCTTACCTTCTTAAGTTGATTGAAAAGTTGTAGCAAAATAAAAATTATGGAACAAGAGGGGAGCAGTGGAAGGAATTGAGGTAGAATAAGAGTGCATTGTTCACAATATCTTGTTTGTCACTATCTGACACTTGTGATATCAGAAGAAATGTAGACTATTCTTATCACATTTCAATATATGAATTTGCAGTTGCATAATGGCTTGTTCTTATTCTTGACAAGGTGTAGTTTTCCACAAGGCATTTACGTTTTTTTCTGTAACTCATGGTTTAGATATTATGTATTCTTATCTTTCCTCCTTTGTGGCTTCGGCCATACTGATGAGTCATCATCTAGGAATTTGGTTGCAAGTTTTCCTGGTAATCTGTGAGGACGGTGTGCTGTGGGCTGCCACACTCTTATTTTAAACTTTTGATATGAGTTTATAGTTCTTATAGATATTCTCCGTACAGGCTTTCTAGTATTTTTAGGTCTTGCGTCTTGTTTCTGTGGCTCCTTTTGGATGCTGAATGGAATTTCTCTTGGAGGCCTGTTTATTAGTTTTTAAACTTATATTAATTGGATATGAGGTCAAAACTTTTTTGTTCATGAAGTTGCTAGTGTTCTTTGGAGGCTAAAAATATATCTTTCCTTAATTGAAGGACTTGGTGAACTTAATCTGCCAGTTCCAACTACTTTGGCTTGGTTAATGTCACAAAACATGGCCTCTAGGAAATGCTAGTGTGTCAAGAAAAACTCATTTTCCAAATTTTCGGGGCAGGGTAAAGGATACTAAGGTATCGCAAAAATCAATAAATTAATTATTTCATACTTATCAGTTCATTTGGTAGCTATAAAAAATTCACACAAAGTGTTCTGGACACAAATTTTTGAGTACGAGCTGGATAAGTGTTGATTAATTAACTCCATGGATAAAAGTTAGCAGATATTTAGTGCTCGTATCTCGCCTCTTTATTTGTTTTGAAATAGAGTACCTTTTCTGGCATCCCTCTGAGTCTACCTCTGCTATTGGTTCTTCTTATCTTGTAAATGGGTGCTTATTTCAGTTTTATTTCCCTCGTCCCCTATTCGTTCCATTTTTTATTTGGTTTATCCATGCATAATTCCTTGAGTTCAAATCTTCCTTTGTGTATTGTGCTGTACCTGCAGTTTGAGTTAGTTTACTGCTTTTGGTGCAGGTTAGAGGTGGTCAGCTATGGGGGACTGATATATACACTGATGACTCTGATCTTGTTGCCGGTATGTGCTGTGGTGATAATTGCGTGTTTATATCAATTTTACTAATTATAAAACTTTGTGGCATGTAAATACACGTGTACTTTCCTGTTTTCCAGTTCTTATGCACACAGGCTACTGTCGCCCAACTGCTTCTCCTCCTCCACCTGCTATTCAGGAGTTACGTGCTGTAATCAGAGTTCTACCCCCACAAGATTGTAAGTCCTTATGAAACCAAATCTTGCGTTCTAAGTAACAGTGCATCCTAATCGTTCCTTTCTTCTGCTAGTGTTCTCAGTCAAACCTCACGATAATGTGTCATGCTAGGGGTCTCAAATTAGTCTCGAAGGATGTGACATTGAATATTTTAATAATACTTTATGACGTAGCTAAACACATAAGATCTACCTAATCAATGTAATGATGCCACATTATTTGCGACTTATTGAGACAAAATTTGAAGCCCCTTGCATTACCCCGTAATATTCAATCAGGGCCTTCTTTTAGTTTATTTTGGTTGTATACTTGGTTAGGCATAGATTCTGCTAACGGCTTAAAGAGGTAATATCGTAACATTTTGTTAAACTATGAGTAGCTAAACTCAAGTTTTCAATTTGAAGTTAGGCCACATATTTTACCATCGTAATCACAGCCTTTAAAAAAGGATTTTATTCTGATGCTAATCTTATTTCATTCATGTTATTTTGGCAATTGCTTTAGGCTACATTTCTACACTGAGAAACAATGTACGTTCCCGTGCCTGGGGAGCTGCTATTGGTTGCAGTTATCGTGTTGAGCGTTGTTGCATTTTGAAGGTGAGACACATTCTTTCTTTTAGTGATTCTCTCAAGTTCTATATCTTAGGTGAACCTTGTGTTGCAAATCCGACTGAATGCAGTTGCACTTATTTTCTAATTTTATTTTCAAACCCTCCTTATCCATGCTTGGAATAGGCAATGTATGAAACATAGGCGATGTTTCTTTATTTTATTTTTTTCTAATTGTAATTCATTGATTTTTGATTTTCTTTTTCTCCCTTTTCTCCATTTATTTTACTTTCCTAGAGAGGAGGTGGGACAATTGATCTTGAGCCGTGTCTTACACATACCTCAACAGTGGAGCCAACTCTTGCACCGGTGGTTGTGGAGAGAACAATGACTACAAGGGCTGCAGCTTCGGTATTGTCTTCCTGCTTGTTTTTAAACTCTTTATTTGTTAAAAAATAATAACATTTAAGATATATATGTATATATACATATATATTTTGTTTGTTTTGGAATACCATTTTTTGTTTTTTCTTTTGTTCCTTTTAAATTTTTATTTTATGCTTTCTATGATATAATTGCATGATATATGTGTTTTTAGTGTTTTTGTATGTAACTGGAATTTCATGATGTTCAGTTATCCGTAGATGTCATTTTTTTGTATGTTGGTCCATACTTATAAAAGTATTACATGTATTATGAGGGCTAAAGAGTTACTAGGTAGTTGGTATTCAAGTATCCTAAATGACTTTCTTCTGAGAGGGTATGTTTGAAATTTCCTTTCATCCTTTCTGCTGTATTTTATAGGTAATATTGGGAAAAAAAAGATTTTATATTATAAAGGTTGGAGTAATTTTAGTGTTTGAAATGCATTATCTATAGTTCTATACTCTTGTTAAGTAGCTTCTTGGCTATTATGCTCTGATAAGTACTTAACCGAAGTAGAATATTAATAGTAGCATTAGTTAATATAAAAGATAGATTAATAATTTATAATTCAATTATAATTTTGTTATTAAAATTTTGGAGTACTAGTTATTAAAAGAGATTTATTTATTCATTTTTGGATGCAGCGGCTATTTTTTTAAATTTCAATCTATAGGATTTATTTTATAGAAAATCGTGTGCAGCAGGGGTAGTTTGATGCACAATTCTGAATTCGGGTCAAAAGACAGAACAGTCCCAAACCTATCCCCTCATTATCAGTTTGGACCTTTGAAGTTAACTTGCAAAGGAACTAGGCTGGGCAATAGTATCAAAATAGTCCCTCTTCAGATGGGCATCCACATTTTGGATGGAAATTATTAGGTGCCCGTTTAAAAAAAAAGAGAAGATTCTCAGGCTTTTATAGGGGTCATGTGTTTAAATACATTAGAATTTTTTATTAAAAAATGTGGATGCCCTTTGGAAAATTACTCAAGGGATCAAACTGACAAGGGGGTGGATACCTTAAGGGTGATTTTTTGTCATGTTTGAATTGTAAAGCATTGTAAGGTAAAAATATCAGGGATAAATAGTTCTTTTCTTTTCACTGTTATAGAAAATTTGTTATTATTATTATTATAGGTCCATGGGAGCTCAACAGTTTTCTGACCAAAAAATGTTCAATAGTCATCCTTTTTAGGTTGTATTTTGTGCTTACACAACTGTACTTTTTTACTTTTGTACAACTATACATGCACTGCCCATCTTTTTTCTAGAGATTGCTAAGTTCTCATTTTCTCTACTATACGTACTTATATAAAATATTTCTTATTATTACAATTGTTTATTACTTCATCATTATTTTGTCTTAAAAAAAACATGTATTGTTATTTAACAATATTCTTAATCTGAATTTATTCATTTAAAAATAAATAAATTAAATTCTCTCTTATTTGTCCTAGCATTCTCAGCGTTAAGGTTTATTTTAAACAAGTATTTTTGTTTAAAAGTTTTCCTTCATCTGAAATTTATCTTTTATTTTCTTTTTTTCTTTTTTTCTTTTTTCCCTTTTATCTCTCTCTCTTTCATCCCAGAATTCTCAATCTAATGCAGATAGTTCTGTGAGAAAGTAAACATAGTTTAGTTTAGTTATATAGAGTTAGATCTGGTTACTGATCATCTGTATTCGCAAGTATATTAAAATCCCGTGCCTTCATTCAGCAGTTGCACATGGTGGTTGTTGTATTTGGTTTTGTAAGAGTAATTCTCCACTTACGTATTCCCTTTTGTTGTTATAGAATGCACTACGGCAACAGAGATTTGTACGCGAAGTCACAATACAATACAACCTGTGCAATGAGCCTTGGTATGTCTCGGGTCCCTACTCTGTCTTTTTTTCCCCTTCTCATCGTAATATATTCAATGCATCCTGGATACAAATAAGTTTCCTTTTTCTTTCTTGAATAACTATAGAGTTTGCGAGTAGAACCACTTTAGTACTCTTATGTTTTGATCTTCATATATGGTCTCAGTTCAATCATCAGATGAGAATTTGCAAGGTCAAATTATTAACAGTGTCATAGTAGTTTAACAGGCTTCTTATCTACCTGGCAACACTTGGCATCAACATATTCTTAGTGTACATCCGCTGATTTTTATGGATTTACGTCGTGGGAATATTAATCTAGATTTTAACTGTAGGTTTGGGCTCAAACTTGTATTTCATTTTCTTATCAAAATCTGGTTTATAAAGAAATAAAGGAAACCTTATGGTAGGACAGAAAAGAAAAGAACGGATAACTAGTAAGTTATCCTTGAATTTCATTTTCTTATCGAAATCGGGTTTAAGTTGGTGAGTTTTGGATGGAAAAGAAAGGAAACTGAGTTTTGGAGGAAAAGAAAGGAAACCTAAGTTAGGACAGAAAAGAAAAGAATGGAAACTTTCAAGTTATCCTTTGCGTTGTTTGTGAGTTTAAAGACGAGAAAAGAAAATTTAACTTTTAATTTAGAAAGCAACGCTCCAAAACTTTGAAATTACAAGGATAAATTTCCACAATTAGAACTTGGGTTCAATGTTCCATATTGTGAAAACTTCAACAGGGTAAGGTGCCTGTCTGGGAAAAAGTATGTGCCCAAAAAATAGAATGGTAAAGTGCAAGCCAAGACATTCCTATAATTCTGCAGAGTATTTTGGTCCTTCCTTTTTTGGTGGTCACATATTGTTAACTTGTTGGTTATGTTATGCTAAAATCTAGTGTCAGCTATGTTAATATGTTTTCAGCATATCCATAAATATAGTGACATATGTGCCATGTGAAGCTAGCAGTGTGGGTTAATCATAGTGGCTATGGCTCAAGTTAGCGAAGGTTGTAGAATTAATATAAAGTTGGAAAAAACATTTATTTCATTTTGAACTTTTGCATGATTACATAAAAATCTGAGTGTTTCAATTTTCTCACCAAACTCTCTTCTCCAATTTCTCTCTTTGTCTGCCTATTCTATCTCCCTCAAACTCTGATTAAGTCTCAATTATATCAAAATATATCTATCTAGACTATCTTCAAGTTAGAATCAAGGTTATACGTTTATTTAGGGCTTGCTTTTTGGAGTAGTCAATTTTCTGTTAGGATAGGAGGTTACTTATGTTATACTCTCTTTATTCCAAAATATTAGATCAACTTACTAAAAGTGTGAAAATTAAGGAGATAGCTTATCCTCTTGAGAAATGTCGCACTCAGTTGTATATTTATACTTCCAAAAGTCATTTTGATCATATACTTTGGAACAAAATATAATATCATTTTGATCTTATATTTTGGAATGAACGGAGTTAGGATATAGGGACCATCTTGTCCATGATTATTATTTTAGATGTGTAGTCCAAGACTATAGAATGGTATTGGATGGTAAAGGTATCCCATTAGTATAACTCCTGCTTTTTGTTTGTAATTTTTACTTGCAAATTGTGCTGAAAAGGAACAGAATTACCCGGATAGGTTTGCAATACTGTACCTTAAAACAAACTGAAATTTTCAAATTACTCAAAGGCCCTTAAACTCGAATTCATGGCAGTTACTTCTCGAAGAACTAGTGACTATATTAAGTAAATATTTGTTTTATCATCAGTTGTGCGTGTTCAGAACACTATGGTTAAAATCATTATCTTTGGTTCTTACAGTCTGTCTTTTCTTTGTTTTCTAGGTATACTTATCTTTGTTGATATGCCATTTATAACCGGGAAGATGTAATTTATGATCAAATTATTGTTTAATAGTCACATGGCTTCTTAAGTGAGTAAAGTCAGCATTTAAGGGTTCTTAGGTCTTCTAGTGTTACTGATATTGGACAAGGTGGAAAGAAGGAATAAAGAGTACCTATCTCCGTAGAGAATCGGTAAAGAAACACACAAAAGCACACAACTTTAATCTCAAATCAATATATTCAATAATCTAAAAATAATGAAGTATTACAATGCTTAAATAAAAAATCCAATACTTGGGGGATCAAGTAAAAACCCTAATTTAGAAAAGAAACAATCTTCTAACTAAAATCTACCACTATAATAAACCCTCCTAATGAAAAGCTACTACTATAATATACTATTAAATAATTTCATTAATAACTCAACATTTATCTCTAAATAACAATACAAAATTAATAATAAATTTTTTGAATTTCTTCTTCCGCATCATTCTCCTCGCTTTGAAAAAAACTCGTCCTTGAGTTTTGAAATATCATAGAATAATAAACCATAGTTCGAGAGATGTCTTCGAATAAAACATTCGCATCCGATGTTTTAATGTCATGAGCACAATTTTTCGAAAATAACAATGACATAATATAGAAATTTGAAGTAGCTGTGGACTCAAATGTATCTTCTGGAAAGAAAAAATCAACATGTCTGACATCAACTTTATCTTCTTTAATGTTTTCGCATTTGAGGTCAAACTTAATTTCAATTTCCTCACTGCAAACCATCTTTGAATTTGTAAGTTGTTCAACACACTTAACTTTCGCTTCATGTTTCTCACAAACATCAATGTGAGAGTACTTGCTCTTCTTTATCCTCTTCAATTTCATATTGGTTATTGATACGTTCAAGTATTATGAGACATTCATCAATTGTCTTGTAAGAATTTACTTTGTGGGTTTTATCTTGTGAACGCGTCGCTTTATTAGTTGAACAAACGATTAGGGCGAACATTTTCTCGTGTTTGAACAAAATATGGACGAACATAGTACGTGGTTATGTACTCGTAATGTGCCTTTAAATTTACAAGACTTGTTTCAGAAAGTGTAAGCTCATTGCATAATTTTCAATACTCGGCACTATACGGGACACAACCTTTTAAGTTGCTCGTATATGACCCAAGTTTGATGCTTAAGTTGCTTTATCTTAGCCCAAGAAAACTTGGATTGTTAAACGTGGAAGGCATTGTATATATGTAGAGGGGCTGAATTG
This sequence comes from Panax quinquefolius, assembly GCA_020205615.1. Lineage (NCBI taxonomy): Eukaryota > Viridiplantae > Streptophyta > Magnoliopsida > Apiales > Araliaceae > Panax > Panax quinquefolius. Next base: position 109,396,801 of record CM035155.1, on the reverse strand, counting down.
AAAATTTTAAAAGCTTTCGAAGTTAAATTGAAAACTCAAAAAACTGTGGGGGCTAAATTGAATATTTCAGAAACTTTAAGGGTTTAATTGAAAGTTTTAGAAACTTTGGGGGCTTAATTGAAAATTTCAGACACTTAAGGGGGCTGAATTGAAAATTTCAGAAACTTGGGGGTGACAAACTATAATTTGGCCAGAAGGAATACCAGAAATTTGATGAACAGTGGCGCACACTGTAGCGATGAACAGTAACGTTGAAATTATTTTTTTAAAAAATAAATGGAGACTACGGCAACGACGATTTTTGTGGCAAATCGTGCTTTCGTTTCAAAAAATTGTTGTCGATTCTCTAACGAATTTTGACAATTTGATGGAGGCCAGAAAAATAGGGTAGGAAGAAATTGGGTGAAATAAAAATATATCAGGAATTTTGGCTCTTGATACCATTATGATGTAGAACAAGGTGGGAAAAAGGAATAAGAATACCTATCTCCGCAGAATCGGTAAAGAAACACACAAAAGCACACAACTTTAATCTCAAATCAATATATTCAATAATCTAAAAATAATGAAGTTATACAATACTTAAATATAAAATCCAATACTTGGGATTAAGTAAAACCCTTAATTTAGAAAGAAAACAATCTCCCAACTAAAAATCTACTATTATAATACTCTCTTAATTGAAATATACTACTACAATTAAAAATCTCCTAATGAAAAGCTACTACTATAATATTTAATAACTCAACATTTATCTCTAAATAACAATACAAAATTAATAATAAAATTTTTGAATTTCTTCTTCCATTCTGCATAAGTTACTATTCATACTATGCGAACCTTCAAGGTTAAGATGCTAAGACAGTCCCTAATGGGTAGTTCCGAGTTAGATTCAACTGATTATGATTATAACAAAATATCAGCGTTTTGCTTTTGAGTTCCTCTAACAATGATATCAGAAATTCCTTATTTAGCATACTCCTTAAGGTTTTGATATAAGTGAAGCTAAGATCTCACCCTTTTGCGCTTCCAACAAGGTTAAAATATTAATAATTCATCCAATAAGTGTAATTCAAAACCATAGATTTCATTTGAAATCACATTCCATTCATACCCAATCAATGTGACTTAATTCATATAAATAAGCAGTAACAATACAAAAATAGCTAATCTCCATCCTACAATTCAAATTTTAACTTTTCATGGTAAATTATATGCTTGCTGAAGCATATGATTTATATTTCAAATCTTTGCTAATGTCTTAGTTAACTATTTTAATAAAATTATTAATATGGTTCTAGTTTCTTTTGCTTCACCCTAGTACTTGAATTTCACAACTATTGTTCTGTTAAAATACAAAAATTAATGACTTCACTATTCGTTCGGCCTTGTGCTGAATGCTGATTCTTCTTTTTCTCCTGGCTCAAGGGACACCCATGACCATTTTCCTGTTTGATAATTCAGTTGATAATTTTCTGCCATTGGAATGTCGTATGTACTTCTTTAATGACCTTGTTTTACTTGGGGATTAGCTCTCTCGTCATCATTCCCGCCCATTCTGCATGTGTGTATAGTTTGTCAACTCCCCCTAAAAGGGGTTTTGGGATTTGGGGGGGGGGGGGGGGGGGAATCTGGTTTATGATTGGGTCTGTGTATAACTAGAAGTGGTGAAGTGGTGCTCACTTGATTAAATGGATTTAGCCACCTAATTCTGTTCATACAATGAGTCCAAGTGTCAATTTTTATTTTATTTTTAATGATATTAGTTCTGATATGCATTTGAATTGTCTTCAGTACTTTGTTATCCATAAATAATGTTTCAAGTACTGCTATTCTGGTAATATTCTCATCTTAGAAAATGGTACACGAATTGACCTCGAGTCAGTCATATATTCTACATTGTCCATGTTTAAATTAGGGACATAAATCGCGGAAGGAAGAATTTCATGTAACTAAGGATTTCCTTCAAAACATTATATGTAAGTAGTTACGCTAATGGTCTTAAATAGTCATGGTAGGAATTTTGGTCCTCAAGGGAGAATTGGGATTCAGAAATACTTATATAAAAGGGGGAACTAGGATTGATGCCGTACCTTTCCTAGTAAATTTGATTAGCTAATACAGAGTATGTACTTGAATTTTAGGTTTTCTTTTCTGTTTTTGATATATACACTAAACCAAAGGCCATGCAATGGATATCATACAGTCTGGGAATGTGCCTTGTTTTTGGTGAATTTAGACAAATGCTATCTTGTTCTTGTTGCATTTTAAGTAGTTTTTCATTCAGTTTCAACTTATTCAATCTTTATGTTTGTATAATATTTCAGGACTAAATACAGTATTAGTGCTGTTGCTGACAAGGGTCTGAAAAGGCCACTTTATACATCTGCACGCTTGAAAAAGGGAGAAGTTTTGTATTTGGAAAGCCATTCTTGCAGGTATGTTTTACAGAACTGCGTGTTGGAAATTATTTTGTATCTTTCATTTTTTTCACTTTTCAGGATCTGTTTCATGCAATGAAGACCCTAAATGTAATATTTTACTCATTTGAGAAAGTGACGAAAGTATTCCTCTTATATCATTTTTTATGGCAACATGATTTTTTACGATAAAAATGACGAGGAATTATAAAAATGGGATTCTTTTGGATGACTCTAGAAACTTGAGTTCATTACTTTCTTTTGACTATGAGCACCATCTTTACCAACATTGCCTTGCTCATTGCAATACATTGATAGTTATATCAGAAAATTATACTCCCTCTATGTCAGGATAAATGTATTTGTCCTCCACCAACTTTTATGGTCACATTGACCATTCCTAAAATCAATAAATCTTATTATTCTTTTAGATATATGCAAAGAGACTGACCATGATACTTTACATATAATTTAGTACTAGTCAAACCTTGTGATTTTGAAAATCTAACTATATATGTTAATTATAAATTTTAGAAATGGTCAATTTGACACTAATAGCCAATAGAGGACATTTATTCTAAGATATATAAATAGTACTTTAAAAGCGATGATAATAATTTTTTTTTTATAGTAGCATTATGCATCATTATTTTAGTACGTATTACGATATAGGCTCAAACCCCTTTTAACTCGTGAAATCTAGCTATCCAAGAGACAAGTCCAAGTCTATATCAACCCCACATTGATATCTTATACTACCAATGTGGGATTTGCCCCTTATATGACAAGTTTACATTGACATTCATAACATTCCACCATACTTCCTTACCGACATCCACGGCTTCACTCTATCGACACTAGCCCAATGTACACCTTTACACCTACCAGTAATTTTAATATGGCCTCTAGGTAGCCATTTTCGCTTAGTTGGTATACCAATTGTTACGGTATACCCCTATTTTCTTGTGAAAAGCGAGTTATCCAAGAGGGAGGTTCAAGCTTATATCAACAACATTGATATCTCATAATCCCATACTACCGATGTGGGATCTACCCCATATGACAAGCTCATGCGTGGTTACATGTTTCCCTTATTTCATTTTTAATATGGGAGAAATATGATTCTTTTTCTTAGTTTTCCTCCACGATCTGAAGAATGTTTTTACAAAACATTCCTGATATAACCCTCCAAAGTTGAACATATTGCTATAACTGCTCCATAAAATATTCCAGATTGATTATGTTCAACTAATTGAGCAGATGTGGTGAAACTGAGGTTTCATATCCACCGTTTTGATCAATTTACTTTACTATGGACAGTATTTTTAATCACTTACGTTGAGAAGTCAGAGCGAAAATTATCTGTGTTCTTTCTGAAATTATGAATTGTCTGCAGGTATGAGATCTGCTTTAATGGGGAGAAGATGGTCAAGGCGGCAACAGCAGTTGTTGCAAATCAGGCTGAGACAGAGAGATCTCAAACTCACTATTTTCATGCTCCAAATGGTGAAAGGACTGCAACGGATGGTGATAATATTGTTATTGATGTTTTCCGATGGTCGCGTTGTAAGAAACCCCTTCCCCAAAAATTAATGCGGTCTATTGGTGTTCCTTTGCCCCTTGAACATTTGGAGGTATGTGAGTGCTAAACTTGGATGTTATGTTAAAAGAATGTCTTATACTTTCTGGTTTTCTCCTTTGTTGTCCACTCCTTTTCTTTTTATGGAAAATAAAAAAATTAGTTTAAACTTCCAGAACTAATTTGCATCAGTTGAAGCTATAAACTGAGCTCGAGTTCAGTTGTTACTGGTATATATTGTTTTAAAATTAATTACAAATTTAAATAAAAATTAGCGAACACTTCACCATGTGTGTGCAGTATATTGTAAAACTATAATGAATTCTCTCGTTTTCTTGAGATGGTTAATTAATTTTTCTCGTATTTTGTTACTACAAAACATTATTTTGTTTCTTTATAACAATTAACAAGTAAACTTTACATACTAAAAGGATATCACCGTCAACTTTATTAGACAGATTTAGACTTGTCGGACATGTCAAAGATCATCAACACTTACAAATTTTCTTTTAATTGTGCACATGTAAGAGAAAGTGCAAAACTCATATGTAAGGTCTGAGCATCGTGGGTATACATGTCTGGTAGGGACATTGAAAATTGCGTCATCATTGACTTGTAGGGGAAAAAGGAAAATACTTGTAACCTTTAAACACCACTGGGAAGTATGAGGAATTGTGAGATTGTTCGGACAGCCATGTTTTCACGTCTCATATTTGGAATTTCATTTCTTATTCCTTGAAATTCGCACAATTTTTTGCACCTACCTTAGTTGAATATATTAGTCTTTTTTGTGCACTTGTTATTGAGATGATGGTACAATTTCCTTTGATTGGTACAAAAGGAACATTCTTTCTCGAAAATGTAGGGTATTAGAAAAACTGTTCTTTTTAGGTGAATGCTGCTGATGTTTGTAATAGCATTCAACTATTTCTAACGAGCCCTTGAAAGATACTTTTAAGACATAATACCTTGTGGCCCACCGCCCATAGAACAAGTGACTGGGGAACTGTGAAGCTCTTATTGTACTAGATGTAAACCTATGAAGCACGGAGTCTTATTTTTTTTATACTTTTGTAACTAATATCTTATTGGATTAGAGTTACTAATGTTTATATTTTGATTTAATTATTATCGTATTGGATAGAGTAATTAGTATTAGCTTAAGATGATCCTCGTACAGAAGTTGTTTCCTTCTAAAATTATAGGGATAATCTCTTCATTACTCACAAAAGTCTACGTGCTTTTCATGTTTAGTCCCCAAACAAATTTTCCGTCCAATGGTGCATCAACTTTAAAATTTCTGCAAACTTATCCAAATTGTACAAGACAAATGAAAATAGCCAACTCTAGCTATTAACCACACACATGTAGCCGGTAAAACATATTTTGAGGGCTATTTTTGTCCCCACACCCTTCTTCCCCAATTCACTTTCAATCATAATCCCCAACTTCCCTACCATCTAAAAGAAAAAATTCTGCTATTTGTGGTTTTAATTATAGTATATAGACTAGGGAGGGTCTTACTTATAATGCTTAACACATTGGATGATTTTATGTGTAATTGAACAGGTGATGGAGGATAATCTTGAATGGGAAGACATCGAGTGGTCACAAACAGGTGTCTGGATAGCTGGAAAAGAATATCTGCTTGCTCGGGTGCATTTTCTTTCTCTGAATTAGCGAGGCTTTTACCTTGTCTCTGCAGATAGCATACATTCTAATGCAGTGTATGCACAAATAAATTATTGTATGTAAAAATAAATTATTGTAGTTCATGTATGGAGGTGATCATGTGGTTTTGAACTTGTTTAACAATGCTAAATTATGAATTTCAGTACTTCAAATTAAACCTTTGGATCATTTCGTTGTTCATTTGGATGTGGTGTTTTGATTTTTGGAATTTGATTTAATTTGCTTGGAATATGGGGTTTTTTGTTGCAGTTTTATGTAAAACAGTTTTAATATAAGGTGAAAAGGAGCATGTGTTTTAGACAAGTTTGTGTGTCCTGTACCTGATACGACGAAGTTTTAATTGATAAATTGGTGAAATGTCAATACAACTATGAATTTAAATGGTGAAATGCCAAAAACCACCATTAATTAGGATACACACAAGTTTGTATTGTATCTAACTCTTTTCCTTATATGTAAATCACTTTACAACATATTTTACGTAGTTTGTGTAATAAGTTGGAGCATCTTGTTTTGCGTAATTTTGTTGATTTTTTTTTCCCACAGGAATAAGCTGTACTGTACGAGTGTATGACAAATATGTCGAAAATGTATACTTAATTATGCTAAAATAAATATTATTTTAAATATGTTGAAATAAATATTATTTTTCAGCTTATTTCTTAGAATAAGTTGCGAGCTATTCAAAAATAAGTTGTGATAAATATGGCCAATAGTTCTTGATCAAATTCAGTTGAACCCACAATATTGACAGTTATGGAAGTTAATATTTTTTTCTTATAATCCTTCACTTCTGACATGGAATATTTTTTTAAAAATTTAGTAGTTCTTGAATATAAATTTTTACTCCCGTCTTTTCTTACCAATTTTATTTTTTTGGGTTAATAGAAGGTATTATTGAAATGAATTTCTGAGTGCTACGCACAATATAGTGGTACTCCATATTCACTAGTTAAATTTATATAATAAAAAATAATAATGTGCACTTTAAAATCATCCAAATAATAATAATACTCCTTGAACTTAAAATTCCCTCACTAAATGTGTTTAGTATATTCAAGTGAAAATAAGAGAGTTGAAATTGAAAATAAGAAAAACTCCCATCTGTCGAGCCCTTAGGGTTTAGAGTGGAAAACAAATAAAGTAGGTAGAGGTTAATTGTACTCTTCATTTTCTCATCCACACCCCATAGTTAAAAAACTCTATTAAAAATGATATGATTATGAGTACACTCCTTTTTCATATTTTTTTTAAAAAAGCCAGACACTCCAAACACAATAGAACTACAAAAAACAAAGCAAAAACCCTTTACATGAATTGAAAATTAAGTTTTTACATAAACTTGACAATAAACCCTAAGCATTCAATAACAAAAATAAACTAAATAACTAAGAACTTCAATGGGCATTTTAACTAAATCCAGGTGAACTAGTCATTTAAAACCAGAGAAGACGAAGATAAAGGATGTAACTTACCAGGTCTTTTGGGTACTCTTCATCTCTTCTGAATACTCTATTTCTTCGTCGGTGAAGTCTCCATAGTCTGGATCGACTTGGTAATCCTCATCATCCATTGATATATTGTGGTGGTAGTGGGGGAGAGAGAGGAAACAGAAGCAAGAGAATGGAGTGTTTATTAGCCTAAGATTTTTTGGTGAACTATGGGATGTGAATGAGAAAGTAAGGGGTAAACTAGCTCCCACCAATAAAGTATGATGACTATATATTTTGCTTATTATATTCTATGGGGCATTTATAACATTCCGTCTAACTGGCATAGTTGTGTACACCGTTTCATAACCTGACTAAATTCAGACGCACTCTTAGATACGGTGCTCACATAAAATGATAAATATTTTCAAAATATTATAAAAAATGTGATTATTATTAAATAGAACTAGGAATAATAATTTGATATATAGGAATGAAAATAAAAAAAAGAATTTCATCGAGTTGTAGGTTTATTAAAATTTAAAGATGCGGATATATTACCAAACTAGGGAACCTACAACGCTGGCATGAGTCACCGTTTGTTCTAGATTCACATTATAGGGTAGGAGTTTTGTTTTTTTTATTTATTCTTCTGAAAGGTTCATAGTACTTTATTTCCTATTTGTAGGGCCATTTACTTTTCCTCTTGTTTTAGAATGAAAATGGGTAGACATTTGCAAAATATAGATTGGATGAGTAGATTTTTAAATGAAGGGATCTAGGTTTCAGATTTAAATACTTGTTCTTGGTGCTGAATTATTTGATTCAAGGGTCATAATACTGTAGTAAGTGCATACATTGAGAATGAAATTATAGAATTCTTAAAAACTGTCTTCATATAGAGTTCAGATAATCTGGTGTCATTTGCTATTTATTAGGTAGAAAAGCCTATTATTTTTAGATAAATATTTGTTTATTTTACCTGATCTCCATAATGTTTGCTAGTTTTCAATTGCTCATTGACATGTATTTACTTGTCATTCCAATATGGTTGCCAATGACCTTAATAAATTGTTCATGTATGTAGATGGTTGCTAATGACCTTAATAATATACTTGAACATCATGATGATGTTGTTGAAGTGAATCGCAGCAAAAAAGATGGCCCATGGTCGTATAAGAGCAGTATTTTATTTGTTAATTTGACGGAAGAGCGAGTAAGGAAAAATAACAGAACGACTACTACTTTCAATAGAATAAGGAGGAGTGAGATTAAAAAATAAATGGAAACTAGATACGAATACAATGATGAACAATTGAGGAATAAGTTTAATGCTTTGAGGAGTATTTATAAGAACTTTACATGGTTGTTGGAACAAACTGGAATCACTCGGGATCCTATAAGAGGAAAGGTTTCTGCTGCAGATGCATGGACAAAGATTAATGAAGGTAAACAATTATAATCAAATTATTTTTTATTTTTAGATTAATTTCAATTTGAATTATATTTATACGTATTTACATAAAGTAATATGCTAGGTGAACATTATTAGGGCAATTGCATCTGATAACGTATGTGTATTAGTAGCTTTTGTAAAGTCTTTAAATGAGAATTTGATATACTGTTGATCGATTTCACAATCAAAATATATGTGTAAGTATACACGGTCAACAAATAATAAAGTGAAAGTAAAGTATCGTTCCTGCGAAGAATTATTTAATAAAATTTAACAAGTACTAGTTCTTAACCAAACTAATTTTATTTAAACAATCGATTTAATGTTGTGAATTAAAATATATAATTAACTTACTACTACTACCACTAATTGAAAATCAGGTTATGAAGATTTAACATCATAACTTCACTTATTGATTCACTTATATTAAAACACTTCTTGTTAATTATGCTCACTATTCTTGATTGTTAATCAGGAACTTATTAGTATTTATAACCACCTTCCGATGCATCACAAACATATTAATCCAAATCCACAGTTGATAAAAATTGAATCAAACACCCTAATTAACTAATTCACTATATTCTTATGTGAATTACAATTAAAAAGAATTTAAAGTACAGGTTCCCTATCAGATTACACGTGGCGTAAAGGTATATCCCTATCCTAAACACAAATCATGAATTCCAACACCATACAGAAAACACAATTGTGACGCCCCCAAAATAGGTATACAACACTCATTCCGAGTCACCAAAAATACATGAGTGCGAAACAACTACAACTTTATTAATACAATTGTCGTGTGCAAAATACGACAACAACACATAAATCAATGAGTTTAAATACAAATATTGTCATCTAGACAATATTCACACTCAAATAAGTCCTCATTACAATTATTGATACATTATTTTATAAAAATAGTGAGGACTACTAAAACAACTCTCTAGAACCATCATTCCGCACTCGACTAGAACGCTACATTCTCGCCTCCACGAGAAGAAAAATGGAACAAAAAGGAAAAGAGTGAGCTCAACTAAATTTCCCGAAGAAAGAATATTATGACTAAGATAATATAGAACAAATTATCGTTAGTCCTCAACAGGAATAAATCTGATAGAATACAATAGACAACAAGTTTTAAATTAATATTCGCAGCGAAAATAATAATTCATAGAAGAGTTACGTAGAGAATGAAATCTACTATTATCTATGAATTTAAAAGTCCATCATCAATATTTTATCCTTGTAACATCAATCAATATTCATTTTGAATCAAAAATTCATCTTTGCACTACAGGCCAAAGATATTCATCAGTTGGTCATGTTCATCTCAACACCTGTACATTTTTGCACTATGGGCTAAAGATATTCATAAGAAAATCAATCATCTTTGCACTACAGGCCAAAGATATTCAGTAATATCATCATTTAGGACTGAGGATGATGAAAAATATTTTAAAGAATACGAATCCAATGAAACAAAAGAACGAATATTAAGGATTCGTACTTTAAACAATCCGAGTTCAAAAATACTTCATAAATAATCATAGTGAAGTAAAATTCAAGAATGATCAAAATATGGATACAATCAAAGCTAGTATCCATAATAGATATTTTGGACAAAAAAATAAAAATTTAATTTTTCTGTGAATAGTGGCGTATTTGTGAATAGTGTCGTATACGTGAATAGTCAGATATCGTGAATAGTTACCAAACACTAAAAGATAAGAATTTCACAAGAAAAATCTTACCAATATTCCTAAGATAATGATATTGAAAGAAGTAATATCATTTATAAAAAAATAACATCCCTTACCTCGAAAAGACAAGATTTACATTTGGAATACCGGATATAGTCTTTGAAGGATCTTGCAGATAGATAAAGAATACTCAAAGTATCAAAATACTCACAAGAATACGCTCGATAATATAGAGAGAGAAAACTTCAATTTCTGGTGTGGTTTTCAATTCTAACCTAAGCACCCTATTTATAGAAAAATGCTTAGAATACCAAAACAGAAAATTTAATAAAATAATAATATAATTACAAAATTTCAAGCCCACCTTAGACCAACTGAATTCAGCACATTTATATCACATGTGAGCCCACTTAATTGCAAAAAAAAAAATGTTTTTCTTAAATAAAACAATTAAAACTTACAAAAATCAATTATTCCGGAACTTCGGAGCTTCAATAATTCATAATAAATAACCCTTTTATCAGAAAAATTCGAATCTTATGTCCATTCCATAGGAAATTCCATTCTCTACAACTTTGTAAGTTTAAGTTTTTCCAAATTCCAAACAGAAGTTGACCGAAATTCACAAACGGACGATTTTACAAGCTATAATCAAATTTCAGTCAAGAAATGGGGTCCACAAACATGAAAAACATGTTTTAAATATTTTTAGTAACAAAAATAATCTTCCTCCTCATATATTCATATATCCCACATTCATTGTAAAAAATATCACCATTATTATATATTTAAATGAATTATTTTATCAGAAAAGATAACATATCAATTTTTTAACAATTGTCACTTTAAAATTTTCTCCATCTATATCCACATCAAATGAATATTTTCCTTATCATATAAATTAATAATTAATTATTCACAAATAATATTACAGAATCACAATATCGACAACCAGACCGTTCCCAAGAAAGAGGGGGTTTTTCAATAAGGATTTCTCCTTACTGGCGCTTAATTAGGTAACCAAACCTTTCCTTAGACAGAACTTTCTAGACATTGCCAATAATGCTATCTAATAATATTATTCAAATAATATGAATTATTGCTCCGATAATGGAAAATACTATGTAGTGACAATTATTGAAACAACAATAATATAAAATATCAACATAGCAATTATTGAATCAATAAAATAAAATATTGAACAGTAATTACTGTAACAATTATTGAGTAGTGTTTTCTTACATAAGAATCAATAATTGGTGCAATACCGTGTGCTACTGTGTTTTAACCACCGAGTATTTCAACAGTATTAACGGTAACAACTACGCCGCTATTTATAAACAAATTACCCTTGTCGTTTTCTTCATCCACTACAAGAAATCACATAAAAAATGACGCTAAAATTTGTCACATAAAATTCATTTTTCGTCACTAAAACATTTGGTGACGATTGTTAATCGTCACAGAGACCGTCACCGTATGAGCGTGGTATTAGGTATATTTGACAATGTTTGATGTCGTCACTAAATGTTTTGACTTATGGTGACGATTTACATCATTGTCACTATAATTAATTACTTTTAGTGACGTTAATAACGTCACTATTTGAATGAAATTTTCGTCACTCTATATTATGTTTCGTCATCAAAACTTTGTGCAATAAATGACGAAAATCGTTTTTTCGTCATTAAATGATATTGTTTTAGTGACGAAAAATATGTTACTCAATTTAAATCATCTAATTTTAATGACGACAATATTGTCATATTTATGATTATTCTTTCGTCATGTTATTGTGTTTATCGTCATCGAAAATAAGAAAATAAATGACGACAGAATAATTCGTCACTTAATAATATATTTAACATGACAATTATGTCGTTGTCATTTCATATTTTAAATAATATTACAAAATAATTTGTCACCAAAGAGTTATTTTTTGGGACACATTTTTCAATGTCAATAATGCTTATGGTGAGGATGCATCTCGTCACATAAAAAGTTATTAATAATGACAAAATTATTTGTTGTAACTGTATGAAAAACTAAATATAAAATTATAGATCTAGAAATAAGAAAAAAGATTACACCAAGATAACGACTAATAAATTCCAACCCTTTAAATAAAATCATCGTGTTATTACAACACTATCAGAACTGAGCAACAAACTCAGCCTTACCAACAGAAGAATGCAGTTAATTAATACTCAAATACATGAACATGTGCATGAACTATTTTCACAATCAAGTGCAAATTAATGAGCTAATGACCACCATGTGCATGAACTATTTTCACGTGAACTCCAGACGCACCAAAGTTTCTGATTTCATCCTTCAGCACCTCTATTTTCCGCTTTACATCAGGCCGTCCCAAGATCTCTTCATATTTCTTCTAGATTTCTAACTGAAACGGTCTCCTTGTTCTTTGCGGATACATTCTTGGCTTTAGCTGAAGTATACTATTATTGTAAAAGAACCAAGATGAATGTTTAACCAACTGGGGCGAAATAAATAAATTAATAAAAAAAACCCTTTAATGTCGACCATTGTTGCTTCATAATTTTCTACCGTCAAGTCATCTTCAGTTCTTGACAATCTTCCTAGTTCAGCTTCCACTAGCATACCTTTTGCATGTACCAAGGATGAAGTGAAATTCGTGTATGAGATATTCTTTAAAAGGAAACTCTGAACCATCTACCATGACTGAATCGAATCCCTGCAATGGTTTGTATTGATAAGTAGATTGCGAATGATACATTAAAGCTCAATAGTTCTAATTTGAACATCACAAAATTCAGTGGAAAAGTAACCAGAATAGAGTTACATAAAATATCTACTTCAATATACTAGCAAGACAGCTTACTAATTCCAGAACTTCCACCAACTCTTTCTTGGAATTCCTAAGATCAAAGTGAATTGTGATTGGGACCTGTCACAAAGGCATGCAGATTTACTTGTCAAGTATTTTGCATGTAGGCCAACCTTACCTAAATGACCGTTATCTCTAATATCTAAATTGGGCTGCATTCTTCATGGTGGAAATTATACTTGTCATAAAATTAACATAATTAAATGTAGCAGAATGTTAGAGGAGCATTTGTTTGGCACATGATCTAAAACATGAATTCGACAAACTTAAGAGACAGAGATCCGGATATGGAACAAATATTCCTCAATATGAAACATAAAAATTGTGAACACGGATTCGGAAAATTATATAGATAAAGTGCATAGACATTTATTTGCCAGAGTCACTATTTGGAAACCATAATGGCCTTTATTCACAATATCCACATAACTTTTGTAAATAAAAGGTCTACAGAATGTAGAAAACTTTTTCCATAAAAGGTCACAAAAGCATATGCATAAAAGGTGTTCACCGGAAAATCAAATACAATTTTGTTTTTAAACTTCTCAAATCACTACAAAATTGCTGTGTACTTATCGCTGTTATTGAGATCATTTAGGCTACACAAATTTTAATGAATTTTCTTAAAGGTATTAAGTTTAGATAACTCAGTAAACATTGCACAATCTTTAATGTGATAATCACCAATTGAGCAACTTGTAAATTTTGCCCATAACATTTCAAGTAATAATCTGATTAATGCTTATTCATATAAGCTGCAACACACATCATACCAGCAGCTTATTTTCAGCAGGACTGAAATGACCTGGTTTACGAAGTCCACTTAAATTCTGTGATCTTATATTGTCAGTTGAAGTTCTCCTTTTAACCTACACATATAACATAATGGAAGTTTTAGAACAATCTAAAGCAATTCACAAGAACATTTAACGTGGGAGGGCATATAAGATGTTTTCTGGCAAGACCCTTTGATAGAAACATCTCCTCACCTTGTATCACCACATCTACCAAATAATTTCACATAAGCAGGTGCAACATGATCTTACCAGTTCATACTGCTGTCTCAGCGTTTCTGTTCGCAAATTGTGTATATCACTGCTCAAAAAGTCGAGAAGATTTTGATTACTAGCAAGAAATTGTTACACCTTAGCAAAATTGAAAGCCTTCAATGTTAACTACTACATCATTAAAGAACATCTAAGTCGAATTTATTCAACCTATGCAATCAAAACAAAGAATTTAGGTTTTCACAGTCAAATGAAATCGCATAGAACTGATTTCACAGACTTTGGTATGTGTACTGAACCAGAGGCCCATAGGCATACCAACCAACCTTGTTGCACGGACTTTGGTATGTGTACTGGGAGCAGGCATGTGTCTAATCTTCAAATTCATCTAATCCCTCAATTTAAAATTTAAGATGCAGCTAGATAATTATATTCTTTAAAGTTTTCCAATCCTGGGCTATGATGATGTTTTATGTAATAAAATAATCCAACATGGGGACCCTACTCATCTAAGAAATATGAAACAAAAGGCTAAAATTCATTTAGTGGTCTATGGATATTCTTAATGGTGCATATTCGCTATATGCACCATCAAGAAAAAATTAGGAAGAAAGTAGCCCTCTAATTTAATGCCCCATCATAGTGCAATTGAGATAACTCCAAAAAGCCAATATATAGTAAGTATTACTTTTGCTCTTTTAATGACAGAACTTTAACATTCAGAGCAGTTGAGCATACCTGTCCTCCAACCAGGCAACACTATACAAGTCACCCAAACAGCTGTCATATTCTGGGGGAGGGCTAGGATACTCTCCAGGGCAATAGGTTCCCCAGCTGCTCTCCTCTGCATTTGATGCTGTGGTTGCATAAATATTTAAACCTTCAGGAAGCAGACCCTCAAAGATACTTCCAGACTCACAAGCTTCAAGGTAAAATACCTACAGATTCACAACATAATTCAAAAAGTATAAACTTCACAAAATCAAATATAGAATTAATGCAGTATAAACGGCAATAAAAAATGATTTACCAAGCTTTTATATGTTCCAGAAGCATGTTTCTTTTTTAAGACATCTATAAGATCATCTGCATAAATGTAAGGATTTGTTGGCATTCCTGATTCACATACAACAGAGCCATTATGCAATTAGTGCAACTATTCAAAATACAAAATATGTTAAGAGAAGAGTAGGCATCTTTCTCTGTTATAGTATCAAAGACCTCCCGAGCAGCCACAAGTTCTGCACACTTGGAATACAGGTCGATAAGAGAATTTCCAACTAATACCGAATCAGAATATCCTATCTTCACTGCAATACAATGGAGTTCCTTCCCTTCCTAGTCGTCCCTGAGTCCTATCTGCAATAATTTAACCCCACAAGCATCAAATTACTAGCAACTCTCAAAAAGATCCCCAATATACAGCTAAATCCATATAAGCTAAACCATAAAACACCAATAAATCAAAATTCATAAAGTTAGGCATCAATTCAACCTCTTTGGAACTCACAAACCGAAGAATTTCAAAATATCTGTACTTGTTCTTTCTTTTCCCCAGCTTTCAAGCATAACTGAGTCTACAGCTATCCCTTAAGGCCAGATGAGAGCACAGAAAATATAAGCAGGGACCAATTGAAGCACAATCTGGCACCAAATGGGAACTAAAATTTTAGCTTTAACACTGACTTTGAAAACATTAGCTTAATTTTATTCGCTATTCATTGCAAAATGCTTGAGACTGCAGCTCTTGAAAATCCACCAGGGAAAGAAAGGTAATCAATGCAGAACATCAAATTACGGATACAAGAAGAATAATAACTCTCTGAATTTGCAAGACATGATTCCTTTTGGTATCCTGAAAAGGACCATCTAATTGCAATACTCAGGTCTCAGAACATCTAGTGAACCAGGGAAGAAAAATGCGGAAAACACAAAGCATAACAAAATGTGACACTCCTTACTTGGGAAGACCAGTTTCGGGGTTGAGGAGAGCTCGACTATTAGGTAGCAATACCGGACCTCGCCCGGGTCTTGTGCAGATAAAATAACAAACGTCTCCATTACTTTTCTAGGCTGGAATGTTATCTTTAATCTCGAGAGGTGGTGGCAGGGCTTCGACATCCTTCATGTCTTGGACCCCAACATCTTGTATAGAAAATTTTGCCGCTTCTCAATCAGCCTTCGGTTCGATCTAACAAGCAGCAATATCTCAATCCAAGCAACTCCTTTACTTCACAAAAAAATCAATACAACTACAATCAATGATAGACTCCACGGCACGCTTGCGTGAGGTGGTCGTCGCTCCGATCGTTTCTAGCACAGTTGTTGGGTGAATTGCTTGCAACACCTTAACCCCTCGCCTATATGTAGACGGTAATCTTGGTACAATTGCGTTGCGTTAAGATTACAAGTTGAATGGACACCAACGACACCTTGACCCTCACTTATATTGAAGCGGTAATCTCGGTGACAATCGACGATTGATCGGTGAAAGGCCACACACAACTATGAATTGTTGTATGATAAGTCAAATTGAATCTCAAAGAAATAACTAAGAAAAATACTTAGAAATTCTTGAAAGAACCAAAAGTAGAGAATAACCTCACAAATATATTGAATAATGAATAATGATAATGTGTCATATTACATCAACTTGCACCTCTATTTATACTACTCAAAACAATCCAAATCCTAATAGAAATTTATAAACTATAACCCTAATTCTATAAGAAAATAGAAGTCGATTTGGAAAAGGAATTCTAATTTAAAAGAAATCCTAATTACAATATAAAAGTCAATTTGGAAAAGGAATTCTAATTAAAAAGAATCCTAATTACAATAGAATTTAAAATTAAGAATCCAAATAAAATCCTTCCTTCAACTGCGTGGGATTTTCATAATACTCCTTTGTAAGTAAATATGTTGACTTTGTTAAGAAGATTAAAATTGGGCAGTATTAAATTGACCCAAATTAATGTCTCATGTTCTTTTTTGCCTCCTCTTTGGATTTTCTTACGTTAGCTTCAAAATTTGAAACATCTTGGATCAATCCATTGAGACTTTGTTTGAACCTCTTTGTTCTAGCCTTGCTTGATCCCCACGCCCCTTTAGTCTTGTTTGAATCCACGCATGTCATTATCCTCATCATTCCTTTCCTCTTGAAAAGGATTTGTCCTCAAATCGTCACCTACATCAAACGGACTTAGATCAATGAATTAAATGTAGCACTAACATTATACTCACCGCAAATCCAATTTATAGGCATTGTCATTGATCACGCCGAGAACTTGAAATGGACCATCTCCCCTCGGAAGCAATTTCAACGTCTTTGAATCAGGGAATCTTTCTTTCCGCATATGTAACCACACCCAATCTCCGGCTCAAAGATCACTTGATGTCGTCCCTTGTTCGCGTGCTTAATGTATTGTTCCGTTCTCCGTTCAATGTTTAGCCTGGCTCTTTCATGAATCTGCTTAACAAGATCAGCCTTTTTTGTTCCATCCATGTTAGTATATTCGAAATGTAATTGGTGATAAATCCAATCTATGTCAAAGGATTAAAACCATATACAATTTCAAATGGAGAAAATTAGTAGCGAGAATGAAACAGAATCCGGTTATATACAAACTCAACATGTGGTAAACATTCTTCCCATTGCTTGATATTCTTTTTAATGATAGCCGTAATAATGCTTGAACAAAGTCCTATTTACTACTTCAATTTGACCAAATCGGTTTGTGGATGACAAGTAGTAGAAAATAACAATTTAGTACCCAATTTACCCCACAAGGTCTTCCAAAATAACTTAAGAACTTTGTATCTCTATCGAAACAATAGTTTTAGGCATACCATGCAAACGCACAATCTCCCTAAAGAACAAATCAATGACATGAGATGCATCATCGGTTTTATGACATGGAATAAAATGTGCCATTTTGAAAATCTATCCACGACCACAAATATCGAATCATAACCATGCTTGAACCTAGGTAAACCCAACACAAAGTCCATAGAAAGATCAATCCAAGGTTCATTAGGAATAGGCGATGGCGTATACAATCCATGGGGTTGAACACGAGATTTAGCATGGCGACAAGTAATACATCTATCACATATTCTTTCTACATCCCTTTTCATATGAGGCCAATAAAATGTTCTTTTAAAACAAAGAAAAGTTTTATCAACACCAAAATGTCCCATTAAACCGCCCCCATGTGATTCCCTAACCAACAACTCACGCAAAGAACATGCAAGAATACATAGTTTATTTTCTCGAAACAAGAATCCATCAACTCTAAAGTATTTACCCACAACATTCTTTTCACAAGTTTTAAACTCTTCACCGAAATCAAGGTCATTATCATATAACTCTTTAATTGTTCAAACCCAAGCAATTTCAGATCAAGAGTATTTAACAAAACATACCTGCGAGACAAAGCATCTGCAACGACGTTCTCCTTACCTTGCTTATATCGAATAACATATGGAAATGTCTCGATAAATTCCATCCATCGTGCATATCTTTTGTTCAACTTGTGTTGACCCTTCAAATATTTCAATGATTCATGATCGGTGTGGATCACAAACTCCTTAGGCCACAAGTAATGTTGCCATGTCTCCAAGGCTCTAACCAAAGCGTACATCTCTTTGTCATATGTAGGATAGTTCAAAGTCGCCCCCACTCAACTTTTCGCTAAAATACGCCCTTCGGTTTTCCTTCTTGCATCAACACAGCTCCAATCCCTAAACCTGAAGCATCACACTCAATCTCAAAAGTTTTAGCAAAGTTAGGCAAAATAAGTAAAGGAGCATTTGTCAATTTATCCTTAATCAAATTAAATGCTTTTTCCTGTTCATCACCCCACTTGAAGCCCACACTTTTCTTGATGACCTCGGTCAATGGTGCTGTAATTTCACTAAAATTCCGAACAAAGCGTCGGTAGAAACTTGCGAGTCCATGAAAGCTTCGTACTTGACTCACATTGGTTGGACTCGGCCAATCCCAGATCGCACGTATTTTCTCCTCATCAACTTGGACTCCCTGTGAACTCACAACAAAGCCAAGAAAAACAATTCTATCCGAACAAAACGTGCATTTCTCCATGTTAGCAAATAACTTTTCTTTCCTAAGTACATCTAAAAAGATTTTTAAATGCGATGCATGATCTTGAAGTTTTGCTATAAATCAAGATATCATCAAAATAAACTACGACAAATTTTCCAATGAATGGACGTAAAACATGGTTCATTCATTAATCTCATGAAAGTGCTCGGTGCATTAGTTAAACCAAAAGGTAATACTAACCATTCATAAAGACCGTATTTAGTTTTAAACGCATTTCCATTCATCACCCTCTTGCATTCTAATTTGATGATAACCACTTTTTAAATCAATTTTTGAAAATATGCAAGACCCATGTAATTCATCTAACATGTCATCTAAACGAGGAATAGGATGTCGATATTTTACCGTAATGTTATTTACTGGCTCGACAATCGATGCACATCCTCCATTTTCCATCCTTTTTAAGACTAGGATCACCGGAATCGCATATGGGCTCATACTTTCTCTCACGAATCCTTTCTCCATCACCGTCGACTTGCCTTTGTAACTCCTTCGTTTCCTGGGATTACTCAGATAAGTTTGGACGGTTTGGAATCGTCGCCGCACCGAACAAAATCAATTTGATGCTCAATTCCCCGAATAGGTGGTAGTCCATGAGAAGCTCCTCGAAAATACATCTTTGAATTCACAGTAGAGAGATGAAACAACACTAGCGAAAGAATCATTAAGCGTTAGTAGTCAAAAGCGCCTCTTTATCTGAGAAGTAAAATCATAAGTTTGTTTAGAAATCAAAGCTCTTCTCACATCACTCTTTTTGCCAAAAGATATTTGTTTTTTTCTTCTTTCTTTTCTCTCTTTCTTTTCTTTTTTTTTTTCTTGATTTTCTTTTCTTCACTCTCTTTTCTTTGTACATAATTTTTCGCAAATGAATTTGATCTTCTGTACTTGTTGTGGTGACAAAGGACGAAAGAGATCTTCTTCTTGTCGTGAATGAATGAATGAATATCGTTGGTAAACCCGTCGTGTTGAACCCTCCTATCAAACCGCCATGGTCTACCCAACAATATATGTCCCGCTGCATGGGCACCACATCACACAATACCTCATCAATATACCCCACCAATAGCAAATGGAACTAACACTGTTTGGTTACTTTAATGTCTCGCATTATCATTGAGCCACTTTACAAACGATACGGCATGGATGTTTGGTAGTAGGTAACCCCAACTTCTCCACCATCGTAGTGCTTTTGCACATTTGTACAAATGCTTCCATCTATAACTACGCAACAAATTTTCCCATTCACAAGACATCGAGTATGAAATAGATTTTCTCGCATTCACCGCTCTCCTCCTTAACTTTGTGTACTAAGTGCTCTTCTTGTAACGAGAATTTCACCATGTATTGCATCCTCACCTATCTCCTCTAATGGTGGCATAGAATCGGTGTATTATCTTCCCCCTGGGTCTCCACATCTCCATTGTCAAGTAACAACATTTTCCTCTGATTTGGACATTGGCTAGAAATATGTCCCCGCCTTGACACTTAAAACATACAATATCTCGATTACGACCAAAAAGAAGGTTGTTCGGTTTTACCTTGAGTTTCTCGGCCATTGATCCTTGCTTGGGTTCCACCTTTGGCTTGAACGCAATTGCCTTCTTTCCTCTCGCTTTGCCAAATTGGGTCTCCATGATGAACTAGCATTAGATTGTCCTCGTTGTCCTACTACCTCTTGAGTTGTTTCTCTATCTTAGTAGCCATATGGACCGCCTCCTCCAACTCTAAATAATGTTGTCGTTCAACCAAGTCTGCAATCTCCCGCTCAATCCTGCCGAGAACCTAGCCATCGATGTTTCATTGTCCTCAATCAAGTTAGCCCGATCCTTGAACATCTCCATCTCCCCGTAATATTCATCCACACTCAGACTTCCTGTTTAAGAGTTTGTAAATTACGAATGATCTCCAGTTGATAGTATGTTGAGTACAAACCTCTTTTTCATTATCGCTTTCATCTCCGCCCAAGTTGTAATCGGCACGTCGTCACACCTTCTCCGATTAGTCATCAACCGATCCCACCATATCAATGCATATCTAGAAAATTCAGTAATGGCGGTTTGACTTTCTTGAGGTCCGAATAGTTGTGATACCAAAGATTCGCTCCATCTTGGTTACCCAATCTAAATAAGCCTCAGGATCACCCGTGCCTTGGAAAGCTGGAATCTTCATTTTTATGCTATCCAAATTGCCATCTTCTCTGTCCTGACCTCTTCTTTCCCTAGCACCTCCGTGTCTTTGATGTCGAAAATTAGATTCACGATCTTCCGTTGCACTCTTGTCCTCCCTCACCGTAGGGTCTTCCTTTCTTGCGTCAGTTTGTTGTGTCCTCGTCTTGTTTTGCATCCCAAGAGTGTTTTGGGATAGCTCAGCCATAGACACCCTCATCTCTTCTAATTGTTCTTGCATTTGCTCTATAGTCTTTCTCAATCTCCGATCCCATTCTTTATGCATTGCTTCCATCCGAATTTCAATTCAATTTGTCGAAGGTTGTTCTCATGAGTTCCTTTATCCTTTGAGCTAGACATATTTCCTGCAAAATAAGGGTTAGTAGAAAACAGGTTTCCTCACCACTCCTTACGTGTTTCGCTCGAATCAATGGTCCACTCGTGTATACTCTCAATAATTGGCTTTTACCCTCGATTAATCTCACCACTAAGCCTTTTACCTCAAATATTCTCTCTAATAGGTTCTTATTGAATTCCTTAGCAAAATTCTTGGTTTTACTAATCAATTCAAATTACTTGTCACGAAACAAAAATATAGATGGTGTAGTTATCGAATACCACAAAAATCACCGATCGATTGTCTTGTACTCCTTTTGTAGGCTTCGGACTCGTAAATTGTAGCTCTGTTTGAATTGATGATGATGGAATCCAAGTATGAACTCTTGGTTAGAATTTGATGATTTGATGGTGTGCTAAAAATTGGGTTAGCACGATAGAATATGATTTTTTTTTTTTTTTTTTTTTTTTTTTTTTTTTTTTTTTTTGCATATATATTTCACAAAAAAAAAAAAAATTAAAAGATAAGTAACTTGCTAGAAAGGCTTAGCTCGATACCAAATGATAGACTCCACTAAGACGCTTGCGTGAGGTGGTCGTCGCCGATCGTTTCTAACACAACGGTTGTTGGGTGAATTGCTTGCAACACCTTAACCCCTACTTTATATGTGAGCGGTAATCTTGGTACAATTGCTCGCGTTCGAATTACTGCGTTGAATGGACACCAACGACACCTTGACCCCTCACTTATATTGAGCGGTAATCTCGGTTTGTCGACGATTGATCACGGTAGAAGACGCCACACACACAACTATGAATTGTTGTATGATAAGTCAAATTGAATCTCAAAGAAATAACTAAGAAAAATACTTAGAAATTCTTCAAAGAACCAAAAGTAGAGAATAACCTCACAAATATATTGAATAATGAATAATGATAATGTAATCATATTACATCAACTTGCACCTCTATTTATACTACTCAAAACAATCCAAATCCTAATAGAAATTTATAAACTATAACCCTAATTCTATAAGAAAATAGAAGTCAATTTGGAAAAGGAATTCTAATTTAAAAAGAAATCCTAATTACAATATAGAAGTCAATTTGGAAAAGGAATTCTAATTAAAAAGAAATCCTAATTACAATAGAATTTAAAATTAAGAATCCAAATAAAATCCTTCACTGCGTGGGATTTTCATAATACTCCTTTGTAAGTAAATATGTTGACTTTGTTAAGAAGATTAAAATTGGGCTTGTATTAAATTGACCCAAATTAATGTCTCATGTTCTTTTGCCTCCTCTTTGGATTTTCTTACGTTAGCTTCAGCCCAAACATCTTGGATCAATCCATTGAGACTTTGTTTGAACCTCTTTGTTCTAGCCTTGCTTGATCCCCACGTCCCTTTAGTCTTGTTTGAATCCACGCATGTCATGTCCTCATCAATCAACTCCTCTTTAAACTAAAAAAACATGACAAATAAAAAATACAAATACAAATACCTTAAAAATTAGATCCAAAGAGACTTGAGCCGACGCGGCAAGTGAGTGACGACAATCACTCTGCAACCCACCTTAGCAAGGGTGATCTGAAAATCCAGTAGAGCCCAGATGATGCTCGGTGATCGAACCGCCTTGTCCTCTAGATCGCACCATGGCTCTGTTGGAGGTCGACACTTTCTTTGGGGCTAGCCATCGATTGATTTACTTTCTTTGGTCGAGACTTTCTCCATCCTCCTTCGCGTTCTCCTCCGTCCATAGCTCCATCATTCGCAAAGAAAGGCCGATTTTGAATCAATCACTAAACGCCTCTTCAATTTTAGGTTTCTAAAGTCAGATCCTAAATTTTTGGTGGACTGGTTGGGTTGGAGACAAAAATACATTAGGAAAAAGAATTGGAAAAGGTCGGATCCGGAATATTTTTTCTACCTAAATTATATTCAATTTTCTTAATTATATCCATTTTGTTCAAATTTTTTTAGAATAGGCTCCTCTTAATCAAATTAATTAATTTAAGAATAATTTTTATAAAAAAAATTATTTTTTTTTAAAAAAAGCTTTAATTTTTTTTAAAAAGAATTTATTTTTAAACAAATATTTTTTAAAAAATAAAAACTTCAACGACTGTTATTGGGAGTAAAAACTCTCACATCTAATTTGGGAAAAACGACTGAACGCCATTTGAAATGGCGTTGAATTATTAGATATTTTTTTTGGCTAAAAATCAGAAAGGCAACCAACGCCACTTTAAAAAATATTTTTAAAAAAAATAAATTTTAAAAAAGAATTATCTTAATTATTTTTAAAACGATTTTATTTTTTTTAAAAAATTTGTAAAAAATAAAAATGTGATCCAATGCCAAACTAACCGACATTGTAACTTTTTTTTAATTTTTTATAAAACAAATTTATAAAAAAGAAGATTAAGATGTAACATCACTTTACGTGATGTTGGAATCTTTTTTTTTTTTTGATCTCTTATATTTGTTTACAAACATCAATATTTTTTTATGTTTATTCTCTGTCATCGGCATTGGAAATGAAGGAGTATATAAAACTTCAGCTATAAAAAAATAAAAATAAAAATTCTAATGCCAATTAAAGTAACGTTGCATCTTACTCTTGTTTTTTACAAATTCATTTTTTTTTAAAAAAAATTAAGTAAAATAGGGATAAAATTGATATTACATTAATATGAGTCAAACTATCTTATTGGGAATGACTTATAAGTCATTTTTAAATAACTTTATTCTGTTTTAGTTCATAAAACATAATAAAATTTTCTTCATTTTTATGTTTTCTCTTTGAATCGATAGTATTATAATTTAATTTTATAATATATTTAAAAAAAGGTAAAAGGAGAATTAGGAATAGCAAGGGGTATACCATTACTATTATTCTTTTTATATTTTATTTTTGGACTTAAAAATATGTTCATGATTTAAGTTACTCCCTCCGTGTGAGACCCCAGATTTTATCAATAAAGATTTAAATTTTGTTGAAATAATTTTTAATATTATGGTGTGAATTTGAGATAATATTATAGTTGTGGGTAGTATTTATAAATTTTGCAAAGTATGCAGTGGTTATATTATATTCGATTGGTCGGGGAATATTCGGTTTAGCGGGGAATATTAAATATAACTACTCAATCATTGGTGGACCCCACAACAGAATTATTGTCGGATTGAGAAAACGACAAAAATATTTTATTGAAATAACGGCGGAAGTTTTACCGTGATTACTGTTGAACTACTCGGTAGTAAAAGTACAGTAATACGTGTGGTTGCATAGTAGCACACGGTATTGATTATTGATGCTTATGTGAGAAGTCACTCAGTTTGATTCCATTATTATCGATTAATAATATGAATTATTATAGCGATAATGACGTTTTGTTTTATTCGTATTATTAACGTAATAAAACAGAAACATCTTTTTATATAAAATAGAATACTTTATTAAAGTTATTATATAAATAGAATATATTATATTTTATTATGCATAGTGTTGCATAGTATTTTGCATAGTGTTTTGCATAGTATTGCATAGTGTTTGCATAGTAAAATGTTTTTATATAAATAGAATATATTATATTTTATTTAAAAGATTTTTCTTTAAATATGGACCGTCATTTAAAGTAAATCAATCGGACCGTTCATGGATTAGTTCTTATGCATTCCATTTTCCTATAAATAGAAGCTCATTCCTTCATTATTTTCTTACGAATTCATTGAAACTCTAGAGAGAAAATTATAGAGAGAAGCTATAGAGAAAAATTATAGAAAGAAGAAGAGTATTACTCGCTTACTTCACTACTTATTCGGTTCTTTTACGGTAAGGTGGGTGTTATTCTTTCTTCTTGAAGAGAACTTACATTATTCCATTCATTATTATTACATTGGAATAACTTTTGTAAAAGTGGCATACCCTATACATAACTAACACATACGCTGTGGCATACCCTATACTTGGTGAAATCCTTATGTTATTCCATTGCTTATTATTACATTGGAATAACTTTACGCTGTGATTTACCCTATACTTGGTGACATTCTTCTATTATTCTCATTGGAACATCCTGCATGCATGTGTTTTACAGGACTGGTTAAAATCTTTATCATTCTGTTGGAATATCCTATTTGTGTGTTTTACACCGGATCTGTTCCATCTTTATTATTCATTTGGAACATCCCATCTTGTGTGAATTTCACACGACACAGTTCCGTTATTATTATTACATTGGAATAACTTTTGTCATCTGCAATCTACATGCATGCGTGGTGATTTCTTTTGTTATTCCATTCTTTATTATACCCAGGTTGGTTAAAACTTTGACTTATACTCCATGAAATTAGTAGAATATCCTTGATATTTGCGTTTCATCCAAAGATATCTTTTCACGGAAATATTCTTCCGATCATTCTTGAATTTTACTCTCTAAAAATTGATTATTATGTTGACAATTTGACGTTAATAATTCATGGATTAAATAATTCTTGAACTTGTTTTATTGAATTATTATGTCATTGTCATCATCCTCATGTTATATTATGTTATCTTTGGCTTACGTGCATAGATGAACTTAGTATGATTATGACCGAGGATCATTCGGTATAATCATGACTTGATATAAATGATGTGACAAAAGTCCTCGATGGCACCAGAATGCGATGATGGATAGTTTTTTTGGTATGATTATGACCGAGGGGTGATTCGGTATAGTCGCTGACCATTGATAATTTGATGAAAATCCTTGGCCAGTGAGTGCGAGGATGATTAGATGTGGTGGTTTATTTATTAAAATTTGAGTCTCAATGATAAAAATTGATGAAAACCTTTTAAAACCTAAAAGATAGTAGACTTTATTCTCTACTTGACTCTTTTAATGGATTGCTTATTCCATTGCAGATTAAACCGGTACATCTATTGTATTTTATCGGTTTAACATTTGTTGAAGGCTAATGATAATTTATTCAATTATCTTAGTCATAATATTTCTTCTTGGGCTAGTTGAGCTCACCCTTTCTTTCATTGTTCTCTTGAGAAATGAGAACATATTTGGAGACGAGTCGAGGAGCGAAGTAATGGTCCGGAGGATAGCATTAGTAGTCCTCACTATTCGTGAAATAATGTGATAATAGTTGTAATGAGGACTCCTTTTGAGTTTGTATAATATCTAGTAAACAATATTTGTATTCAAACTCACGGTTTATGTCGTATTGCATACACGCACAGTTTGGTTAGTAAGTTGTATTTGAATTTATGTACCATGTAAGTGGCGACCCAAGATGGGTGACGTATACCTAATTTTAGGCGTCCACACGGTTGGTATCGAGCCATAAGTGTGAAGAGCCCCAGCCTCTCATTTGGTGACTTCTGTTGATGGGGAATGCACCGCCGGACTCTCTCGTGGGGGGACGCCGTCTTCGGGTGTGGTGATTGGTACTAATGTGAGGTCTTGACACAAGTTGGTGTCCAAAGTCACGATTAGTATCGAGCTTAGGGATATGATCCTGGTGAGATGTGAGATAAGAACTAGGAGGGAGAGACAGGGAATTCCTTCGCTAGTATGACCTACCTAAATTTATTTGGTATTTAATTGGTCTCATTGAGTATAGGGATAATATGTGATATGTTAATTAACCCTTGTTTTGTGACGGTGTTTGAGAATGACATCCGAAAATCTTTGAGATAAGCAATGAAGCACATGAGAGTGTTGGTTCATTTCAAACAAAAGGTAACGACCAACAACACGATAATAATCATCTTTGGTGGCAACGGCTATCGAACAATGATAACCATCGTGGGGAAATTATCATGCTAAGAATGGTAACCACTTGATTGGTAATCATGGCAATGATAATAGAAGTGGAAATTGCAAGAAGAGAAGGTCATTTAGCTCAATTTTGTTGTGCACCAAAGTCATGTCTAGCTGGGACGGTGGCACCAAAGGCGGATACGGACAAAACAAAGTCGGTGGTTTCAGGAAGAGCGTTTTTCGTGACTTCTCAAAAAGTGGGTAACCCGAACGAAGTTAGAACGGGTTAGTTAATTATAAATTGCGAAGTCTATACCTTATAAGATACCGGTTTTACCCATTATTTTATCTCTCTTGCTTTGCGTTCAACGTTTAAATTCGACTCTAGGAGAAGTTAGACTTTGACTTATTAGTTGAAACTTCGTTAGTAGGAGCCTTCGTTACGCTTACTATTTTTAAATCTTGTTTAATTCAAATAAACATTTTCACGTTACTTCGTCGATCTTATCTTTTTGAAAATATTTGCCTTTGATGTGATTTTCTAATCAATTGGTTAGCTACTCATCATGCTTTTCGTAAGGTTGTTAGCTTTTATATTTATAACAACCTCAAGTTACACTTAATTCAAAGTAACCAAACCCTAAAGTTAATCATTGTCATATCAAGCCATAAGTAAAGAGCCCCGAACCTTTCGTTGTTGACTTCCTTGTGTGGAATGCACCGAAGCCACACTTTCTGTAGGCAACATCGTGAATGAAGATGGCAAGTTTATAGATATCATTGTGAGGTGCTATCTAGGTTAAGGGATAGAAGTCACAGTTGGTATCAATGTGATGTACTATCCAAGTCTTGGATGAGAGTAACAGTTTTGAATGATATTTCTATCATTAATAAATTTCTTGGCGTATTCTTGAAGACTTCCTAGCCTACCCTAGAGCGTGAAATCGAATTTTGTATTGACCCCAGTACAAAAACCCATTTCTTAAACCCTCAAATATTTCTTCAACTAAAAGGATCTGTTTACGTGGATTATGATGAAAGTCATAATAAAAGCATTGGACTAATGAAAATCATGGGTATACGTGGTATTAGTAAGTGTTATAATGAGTTATGTTGGTTAGTATGTGAAAACATGAAAGTTTCTTAGAAATCACAAAGAGTTGAAAATCAGATTTTGGTGAAAAACATAATATGAAATTCAATTGACCATATCTCCTATTATATTTTGAATTTTTGAGTATGGTCAAGTCCTAGAGTTAGATCTATGAGTTACCTAACTAATACAAGTGGAATTACTGGAAAAGGTGTTGTAGATTTTTGTGTGGACTGATTTTAGCAAAGGAGTGCAAAGCTGCAAAAACCGAAAAAGCTGCTGCCATAATTTTAGAGGGGCTGTTTCGGCCACTTAAATTATGAGAAAAATTCTGGCCTTTTGGGACATGAAAGTATATGGTATAAAGTACCTCCTGTCCAAAAATGAGCTCATTCTGACTTAAAATGAGCAAGTTATGACTATTTCAATATTTAGGTTTTCCGATTTAAAACGCTATAACCGGAGTTCTATAACTCCGATGACCATGAAATTTAAACTAGAAGCTCACGTTAACATGTGTAAGGTCCTTCCAAGATTTGGGAATTTTTGGAGTTAAACTTGAGGTAGCTAATTTCTTAAGGAATTAATTAGAAATTGATTTTTGAAAAATAGTAAATGAATTTTAAAAATTCCGAGAAAAATATATTTTCATTATGGGACTATATTATGCTAAATCCCAGAAAAGAAATATTTTTGGGACTAATTTGGTATTTTTCATGAAAATAGTTTAGTTACGAACATATGAGTTAAATATGTTATGTGAAGTAACAAAGTTGAAAATATGATTTTATGGCTAGAGAATCCTATATAGAGTATATGCATATTTTTATGAGGGATTTGATAATTGGTGATGATATTTTATGAGTATGGCATTTTTGAATGATTAAACGCATTATATGGTAAAGCGTAAACAATTGAGAAAAATTGTTTATAAATTTAAGAAGTGATTAAAATATTGTTATAATATTAATGTTATTAGATTATGAGATTATTAAGTGATTGATAACATGGGGATATTCTTGAATCCTGGATAAATTATATTATAAATGTTTAATATTTATCCTTTATCTCATTTGATTGATTCTTTATATCATTATCCTCATGTTTATATTATGTTGAAAGTGATCGTGGCTGTAATAGTGCGTAGATGGACTTGGTATGATTATGACTGGGGATTGTTAAGGTATAATCATAACCGTAATTGAAAACACAATTATCTTTGGTAGTAGTGCATGGATAATTTGTGGTCGTGATACTAATGAATACACAATTATCTTTGGTAGTAGTGCATGGATAATTTGTGGTCGTGATACTTAATGAATACACAATTATCTTTGGTAGTAGTGCATGGATAATTTGTGGTCGTGATACTAATGAATACACAATTATCTTTGGTAGTAGTGCATGGATAATTTGTGGTCGTGATATACTAATGAATACACAATTATCTTTGGTAGTAGTGCATGGATAATTTGTGATCGTGATACTAATGAATACACAATTATCTTTGGTAGTAGTGCATGGATAATTTGTGGTCGTGATACTAATGAATACACGATTATCTTTGGTAGTAGTGCATGGATAATTTGTGGTCGTGGTACTAATGAATACACAATTATCTTTGGTAGTAGTGCATGGATAATTTGTGGTCGTGATACTAATGAATACACGATTATCTTTGGTCGTAGTGCATGGATAATTAAATTGGTCGTGATACTAATGAATATCCTTGGCACGTAGTGCGGGGATGATTCGATGATATGGATTAATTATTGAAATGAGTCTCAAAGAATGAAATATTAATTCATGGATGTGGTAAAAGTCATCTTTGGCCGTAGTGCATTGATAGATTTGGTATGATTATGACCACGAATTATTCGGTATAATCATGACCGTAATTGAAAACACGAATATCCTTAGCTAGTAGTGCATGAATAATTCATGGTTGTGATACTATTAAGTCGAAGTCTCGATATTATTGGTTTTCGGTTGTATATTTTTTAGCTTTGAAGTGCAAAAAGATGAATTGTTAATGAATATCTTTGGCGGGATTGCAAAGATGAACTTAATATTTTCAACGATAAAGGTATTCAAGGTATCCTCACCTCTTTATCATACCAGGTACGTACCCTAATTTCGAGGGCGAAATTCCATAAGGAAGGGAGATTGTGAGACCCCAGATTTTATCAATAAAGATTTAAATTTTGTTGAAATAATTTTTAATATTATGGTGTGAATTTGAGATAATATTATAGTTGTGGGTAGTATTTATAAATTTTGCAAAGTATGCAGTGGTTATATTATATTCGATTGGTCGGGGAATATTAGGTTTAGCGAGGGAATATTCGTACAACTACTCAATCATTGGTGGACCCTAGCGAAATTATTGTCGGATTGAGAAAACGACAAAAATATTTTATTGAAATAACGGCGGAAGTTTTACTGTAGTTCTTTGTTGAACTACTCGGTAGTAAAAAAAGTACGATAATAAGTGTGGTTGCGTAGTAGCACTACCGGTATTGATTATTGATGCTTATGTGAGAAGTCACTCGGTTTGATTCCATTATTGTCGATTAATAATATGAATTATTATAGTGATAATGACGTTTTGTTTTATTCAGTATTATTAACGTAATAAAATGTAAACATCTTTTATATAAAATAGAATACTTTATTAAAGTTATTACATAAATAGAATATATTATATTTTATTATGCATAGTGTTGCATAGTGTTTTTTGCATAGTGTTTTGCATAGTATTGCATAGTGTTTGCATAGTAAAATGTTTTTATATAAATAGAATATATTATATTTTATTTAAAAGATTTTTCTTTAAATATGGACCGTCAGATTAAAGTAAATCAATCTGGACCGTTCATGGATTAATTCTTATGCATTCCATTTTCCTATAAATAGAAGCTCATTCCTTCATTATTTTCTTACGAATTCATTGAAACTCTAGAGAGAAATTATAGAGAGAAGCTATAGAGAAAAATTATAGAAAGAAGAAGAGTATTCTCGCTACTTCACTACTTCTATATTCAGGTTCTTTTTACTAGTAAGGGGTGTTATTCTTTCTTCTTGAAGAGAACTTCATTATTCCATTCATTATTATTACATTGGAATAACTTTTGTAAAAGTGGCATACCCTATACATAACTTTTGTCTCATGCATACCCTATACTTGGTGAAATCCTTATGTTATTCCATTGCTTATTATTAATAACCTCAGAATAACTTTGTATCTGTGATTTACCTATACTTGGTGACATTCTTCTATTATTCATTGGAACATCCCATGCATGTGTTTTACACCGGACTGGTTCCGCTTTTATTATTCTTGTTGAACATCCTCATGCATGTGTTTTTACACCGACTGGTTCCGCTCTTTATCATTCTCATTTGGAATATCCTATCATGTGTTTTTACACGGATCTGTTCCATCTTTATTATTCTATTGGAACATCCCAGCTTGATTGTGAATTTCACCACCGGTTCCGTTATTATTATTCTGTTGGAATAACTTTTGTCTGCTGCAATCGGCATGCATGGTGATTTCTTTTGTTATTCCATTCTTTATTATACCCGGTTGGTTAAAACTTTGACTTCTATACTCCATGAAATTAGTAGAATATCCTTGATATTTGCGTTTCATCCAAAGATATCTTTCACGGAAATATTCTTCCGATCATTCTTGAATTTTACTCTCTGAAACAAAGATTATGTTGACAATTTGACGTTAATAATTCATGGATTAAATAATTCTTGAACTTGTTTTATTGAATTATTATGTCATTGTCATCATCCTCATGTTATATTATGTTATCTTTGGCTTACGTGCATAGATGAACTTAGTATGATTATGACCGAGGATCATTCGGTATAATCATGACTTGATATAAATGATGTGACAAAAGTCCTCGATGGCACATAAATGCACGATGATGGATAGTTTTGGTATGATTATGACCGGGGGTGATTCGGTATAGTCATGACCATTGATAATTTGATGAAAATCCTTGGCCGTGGTAGTGCGGGGATGATTAGATGTGGTGGTTTATTTATTAAGTCGAGTCTCGGCGATAAAAATTGATGAAAACCTTTTAAAACCTAAAAGATAGTAGACTTTATTCTCTACTTGACTCTTTTAATGGATTGCTTATTCCATTGCAGCTTAAACCGGTTGTCTATTGTATTTTATCGGTTTAACATCTTTGTTGAAGGCTAATGATAATTTATTCTCAATTATCTTAGTCATAATATTTCTTCTTGGCTAGTTGAGCTCACCCTTTCTTTCATTGTTCTCTTGAGAAATGAGAACATATTTGGGACAAGTCGGGAACGAAGTAATGGTCCGAGAGGATAGCATTAGTAGTCCTCACTATTCTGTGAAATAGTGTGATAATAGTTGTAATGATGACTCCTTTTGAGTTTGTATAATATCTAGTAGACAATATTTGTATTCAAACTCACAATTTATGTCGTATTGTACCACCTACGCTTAGGTTAGTAAGTTGTATTTGAATTTATGTACCATGTAAGTGGCGACCCAAGATGGGTGACGTATACCTAATTTTGGGGGCGTCACACTCCGTCTAAGAATAAAAGTTCTTATTATTTTATGTAATCTCAAGTTAAATATTTACTTATATTTTATAATATCACTAGTCATGTATAGAAAAATATGCAATTAGATGAGAATTTAAATATGAATAATTTTATCATTTGACATTTTTTTTTAAATTCACATAAAATCAATCATCACTTTTATTTCTCGGAGTGAGGGAGTACTTGTAAGTATATCCTACTTCTATCTAGAAATTAGAAACATTGGGAAGCATAGATATAATAATCAGGTTTGATGAGGTTGAGTTTATTTGGGTCGGAGGCCTGGAACTAACATGCTTGGCAATCGATTGTCACGAGTACTATTTCAACAACCATAATCTATACTGTTGATCACAACATTGGATGACACGGATTGAAATGGATATCTCCCTGCCGCTATGTTATATTTTTGCTTCTTATGTTATATTTTTTGTGTATTAGATAAATTCTATTACCATATATATATATAGTTATAAATTTATCTCTAAATATTCATATAAATATTTATAAACAAATATTCATATAAATTTATCTTTAAAATTTATAAATTTATAAATATTTCATCTAAAATTTACTTTAATGTTTAGATTTGTTTAGTTAACTAATAAATTAGAATGACTCGGTGGTAGCTTAATGGCCCAATAACCCATAGGTCTTAGGTTTGAAACCTAATTGTGATATTTTTGCTTCTTGTGTTATATTTTTTGTGTATTAGAAAAATTCTATTATCATATATATATATATATATATATATAAATTTATCTCTAAATATTCATATAAATATTTATATGAATATTCGTTGCCTGAAAAATCGTTGCTAAAGGCCCATTTTTTTGTAGTTTTGTCACTTATCCACTCATCTAATTAGTGACGCACTATTATCTCGTCATTTAAAATTGGTATTTGTGACAATAAAAATGATCATAATTTATTAATTTTTCGGCTTTACAAAATTTGCCTCCAAATAAAATTGTGACGATATTACGTACTTTGTCACTAAAAATAAGAAATTATGACGAATCATTTTTGTCACTTATCCACGCATCTAATTAGTGACGCACTATTATCTCGTCATATAAAATTTGTATTTATGACAATACAAATTGTCATAATTAATTATTATTTTTGTCAGAAAATTGTCATAATTAATTATTATTAATTGTCAGAAAATTTTTGCCTCCAAATAAAATTGTGACGATATTACGTACTTTGTCACTAAATATAAGAATTTATGACGACCCATTTTCGTCACTTATCCACTCATCTAATTAGTGACAAACTATTATCTCGTCATATAAAATTGGTATTTATGACAATACAAATTGTCATAAATTTTTTTTTCGTCTTTAAAAAATTTCCCTCCAAAGTTTTGTCTCCAAATAAAATTGTGACGAATTTATATTTGGCGTCACTAAATGTGAACATTAGTGACGAAAACACATTGTCACTAAATTTTACAAATAATTAATGGCAAACTATTATGTTGTCATCGAAAAAATATTTTGTGACAATAAATCATCATCATCAATTATTAAAAATGTCACTAAAAGATTTCCTCCAAAATTTTGGTACGAAATTCTATCTCCAAAATAACTTGTGACGAAATTTTGTTAATCGTCATCAAATGTGTAAATTAGTGATGATATAAATGATTAATAGTAACAAAAGTAAAAGTCGTCACAAAAGCAAAAGTTTTAGTGACGATTATGAATTTCGTAATTATTAATTAACAAATTGTGACAAATTTTTGTGCGTGGCAAAAATTTTCATCATAAAATGTGTGATTTCTTGTAGTGATCCAATCGCTTTCCGTTATGGGGCCCACACAAGGCTGCGCCGTTATACGAATATTCCTCGACAGTAAGAATATTTCACGACCAAACGAATATTTCCCGACAACAATGAATATTTTATAACCACTTGCTTATTTAAAATATTTGTGCATTTTTCCCATAACTAACCACATTAATCACATCAACCCTTACTATTTCAAAATAATAAATAGAGGAAATTTAATTTAATTTATAATAAGTTGGGGTCTTACAACCTCCCTCCCCTCCTTATGAAATTCCATCCTCGAAATTGACAAACGTTCCTGATGTATCGAAAAGGTGAGGGTACCTCGCTTTCATTTTTGATTCCAACTCCCAATTTCGTCCTCGAAATTGACATACGTACCTGATGTATCGAAAAGGTGAGGGTACCTCGCTTTCATTTTTGATTCCAACTCCCAGGTCATTTCTTCAATAGCATGATTCCTCCACAAAATCTTGACTTGTGGTATAACCTTTGTGCGTAGGACATGCTCCTTTAGATCTTGACTGGTACTTCTTCGTACATTAAATCTTCGGTTATCTCATCTGGTTCTAACTCAATAATGTGGTTCGGGTCGTCCACATATTTACGTAACATCGATATGTAAAAAACGTTATGAACACGTGACATACTTGGCGGTAAAACGAGTCTATAGGCCACAGTTCCTATTTGATCAAGGATTTCAAATCGACCAATAAATCGAAGGTTTGAGCTTTCATCTCTTAATCAAATCTTACTTTTAGAATAACGCCTTCTTGCACTTTCTTCTTTATATCCATCAGCTCCGGTGTGTAGCTTGAACGGTTTTAACTTTATCACTTAAAGTCGGTTCTACTCGTATATCATCACGTGAGTCCCTAGAGTCTTTAACTCTATCTCTATCATTTGTAAGTTATACAAAATGGGTCTTTGACAATATCGCACTCGTACTCGTATACGATCTTCTACTCAACACGTCAGCTACCACGTTCGCTTTTCCAGGATGGTATGGTCAGAACATGTGCCGAAATAAGTCTCCTCTTAAGCTCTTGAAAACTTTTCTCACAATCCTTGCTCCATATGAATTTTGTATCTTTCCGAGTCAGCTGAGTTAACGGAGTAGCGATTCGAGAAAACCCTTCCATGAATCTCCGATAATAACCAGCTAAGCCCAGAAAGCTACATACTTCGATCACCGACTTTGGTTGCTCCCAACTTTGTATTGCTTCAATCTTCGTCGGGTCAACAAATACTCCATGTTTTGACACCACGTGCCCAAGGAATGCTACTTCCTCAAGCCAGAACTCACATTTCTTCAACTTGGCATAAAGCTTATTTTCACGAAGCCTTTCGAGTACCAGCTTCAAATGGTGCTCATGATCTTCACGACTTTTGGAATATATGAGGATGTCATCAATAAAGACAACAACGAACTAATCCAAATATTCTTTAAATACTCGATTCGTCATATCCATGAAAGCTGCAGGAGCATTAGTCAATCCAAAAGACATAACTAGGAATTCATAATGCCCATACCGAGTTCTGAAGGCAGTTTTTGGAATATCCTCAGTTCTAATCTTCAGCTGATGATATCCAGAACGAAGATCGATCTTTGAAAAGAATTATGCTCCTTGTAACTGGTCAAACAGGTCATCAATGCGAGGTAGCGGATACCTATTCTTAATGGTGACATGGTTCAATTCCCGGTAGTCAATACAAAGTCGCATACTCCCGTCTTTCTTCTTTACAAATAAAATAGGAGCACCCCAAGGAGATGTACTAGGACGAATGAAACCAATGTCCAACAACTCCTGTAGTTGAACCTTTAACTCCTGAAGTTCAATAGGAGCCATTCGATATGGGGTTTTAGAAATGGGCTTTGTACCAGGTTCAAGATCAATAAAGAATTCAACTTCACGTTCTGGGGGTAGATCAGGAAGTTCTTCAGGAAATACGTCAGGAAAGTCACTAACAACAGGAATATTATTCAAATCTGACATGTCTTTATTCAAATCCATAACATGGGCTAAGAAAGCTTGACATCCATTTTTTAATAAACAAATGGCTTTATGGCTTGATATAACAATGATTGATTTTAATGGTTTAGTTGCTTGAATTCGAATAACAGGTTGATTAGGAATATGAAAACTAACAACCTTACGAAAACAATCAATTTTGGCATGATGAGTAGTTAACCAATCAATCCCTAAAATCACATCAAAAGCAAGTATCTTTAAAGAGATAAGATCAACAGGTAATGTGATGGTGCTAACTTGGATCAAACAAGATTTATAAATAGTGGATGTGATGAAAGTTTCTCCTAACGGAGTCTCCACAGATAAGTCAAAGTCTAATTTCTCTGGAGTCAAGTTTAAACGTTGAGCACAAGCAGGAGATATAAAAGAATGGGTAGAACCGGTATCTAATAAGGTATAAACTTCGCAAGAATTTATAATTAACTAACCCGTGATAACTTCGTTCGGGTTCCTCGCGTTTTGGGTAGTCATGACAAACGCTCTTCCAGGAACCGATGACTTTGACTTGTCCGTATCCGCCTCTGGTGCCACCGTCCCATCTGGACTTAACTTTGCTATAGAGTACATTCCACCCTTCATTGCTTCGTCACATTCCTGATCCATGATTTGAATCATTATTCTCCAATCCATATCAAATTGTGGTTGACCACTCTGCACAGGGTAGTTCCAAACTCGATGTTGGATTCTCCCAATTGCTGTCCAAAAAACAAAATCCATTTCATCTCTTTTGGCCTTATTGGATCGGACATCTTTTTCTACAATATCAACGCGTCGTGCGACTTTTACCCACGCATCCTCCATTCTCATTCGTTCAGTTGCTTCTTCTTTCATCAGAACTTTGATCATAGCATTCTCAGATTCCAGCTCTAATATCTTATACTCTGCCAAAGAGTGCTTCTGTTCAAGCACCGCACATCGGGTAATACAATTTTTAATTGTTGCATCTCTTTGCTCCACGATCGCTTGCCGTTCTTCAACTTGCTCTTCTAACTCATGAATACGATTTTGTAATTCTAAATTTTGATCATAAAATTCTTCTAATAAATTTTCCTCTTCTTCCTCACTTTCAGCTGCTACCTCTGCGACTAGCTCGGGTGCCACTATTAGTTCTTCACTCACCACATGGATATCTCTAATTTCTTCTTCGCCTGACATCACGTTATCCTGGTTGGTGATTAGAGGTGTCTCAACAGTCTCATTTACTCCACTGTTAACATTCTCAGCTGCCATTCTTAATTACTGCCACAAAACAAGGGTTAATTAAAGAAATTGACATGCAACATAATAACCATATACTTTGATCAACCAACAATTAAGCTTAGGTAGGACACACTAGTGAACGATTTACTCGTTTCTCCCCTCCTAGTTCTATTCCCCGATCTCCGCCAGAGATCATATCCCTAAGCTCGATACCAAACTGGCGCCCCAAAATAGGTATACAACACCTATTCGGAGTCGCCAAAATACATGGTACAGAAACAACTACAACTTTATTAATACAATTGTCGTGCACAATACGATAACACATAAACTGTGAGTTTAAATACAAATATTGTCATCTAGACAATATTCACACTCAAATAAGTCCTCATTACAATTATTGATACATTATTTTATAAAAATGGTGAGGACTACTAAAACAATTCTCTAGAACCATCATTCCGTACCCCGACTAGAACTCACTACATTCTCGCCTCCTGAGAAGAAAAATGGAACAAAAAGGAAAAGGGTGAGCTCAACTAGCCCAGTAAAGAATATTATGACTAAGATAATATAGAACAAATTATCGTTAGTCCTCAACAGGGAAAAATATGATAGAATACAATAGACAACAAGTTTTAAATCAATATTCGCAGCGAAAATAATAATTCATAGAAGAGTTACGTAGAGAATGAAATCTACTATTAGCTATGAATTTAAAAGTCCATCATCAATATTTTATCCTTGTAACATCAATCAATATTCATCTTGAATCAAAAATTCATCTTTACACTACTGGTAAAAATATATTCATCACGGTTATGTTCATTTCATTTCAACACTGTATACATCTTTGCACTATGGGCCAAAGATATTCATAAGAAAATCAACCATATTTGCACTACTACAGGGCCAAAGATATTCAAGAATATCATTATTTAGGGTGAGGATGATGAAAAATATTTTAAAGAAAAGCGAATCCAAAGAAAACAAAAGAACGAATATTAAGGATTAGTACTTTAAACAATCCGAGTTCAAAAATACTTCATAAATAATCATAGTGAAGTAAAATTCAAAATGATCAAAACATGGATACAATCAAAGCTAGTATCCATAATAGATATTTTGACACAAAAAGCAAAAAATTTAATTTTTCGTGAATAAATAATAGTCGTAGTATTAAGTGAATAGTCATATACATGAATAATGCCAGATATCGTGAATAACTAACCCGACACTAAAATATAAGAATTTCACAAGAAAAATCTTACCAATATTCCGGCATAATGATATTGAAAAAATAATATCATTTAT
This sequence comes from Panax quinquefolius, assembly GCA_020205615.1. Classification (NCBI taxonomy): domain Eukaryota; kingdom Viridiplantae; phylum Streptophyta; class Magnoliopsida; order Apiales; family Araliaceae; genus Panax; species Panax quinquefolius. The sequence continues at coordinate 109,357,210 of CM035155.1, read as the reverse complement.
AAAAAAATAACATCCCTTACCTCGAAAAGACAATACTTACATTTGGAATCTTTGGATATAGTCTTTGAAGGTATCTTGCCAAGTATAAAACACTCAAAGTATCAAAATACTCAGAAGAATACGCTCGATAATATAGAGAGAGAAAACTTCAGTTTCTGGTGTGTTTTTCAATTCTAACCTAAGCACCCTATTTATAGGAAAATGCTTAGAACACCAAAATAGAAAATTTAATAAAATAATAATATAATTACAAAATTTCAAGCCCACCTTAGACCAACTGAATTCAACACATTTATATCACATGTGAGCCCACTTAATTTCAAAAAAAACATTTTTCTTAAATAAAACAATTAAAACTTCCGAAAATTAATTATTTCAGAACTTCGGAGCTTCAATAATTCATAATAAATAGCCCTTTAATAAAAAAAATTCAAATCTTATGTCCATTCCATAGGAAATTCCATTCTCTACAACTTTGTAAGTTTAAGTTTTTCCAAATTCCAAACAGAATTTGACCGAAATCCACAAACGGGCGATTTTACAGGCTATAATCAAATTTCAGTCAAGAAATGGGGTCCACAAACATGAAAAACATGTTTTAAATATTTTTAGTAATAAAAATACTCTTCCTACTCATATATTCATATATCCCACATTCATTGTAAAAAATATCACCATTATTATATATTTAAATGAATTATTTTATCAGAAAAGATAAAATATCAATTTTTTAACAATTGTCACTTTAAAATTTTCTCCATCTATATCCACATTAAATAAATATTTTCCTTATCATATAAATAAATAAATAATTATTCACAAATAATATTACAGAATCACAATATCGACAACCAGACCGTTCCTAGGAAAAAGGGGGCTTTCTAATAAGGATTTCTCCTTACTAGCGCGCAATTAGGTGACCAAACCTCTCCTTAGACAGAACTTTCTAGACATTGCCAATAATGCTATCTAATAATATTATTCAAATAATATGAATTATTGCTCCGATAATGGAAAATACTGTGTAGTGACAATTATTGAAACAACAATAATATAAAATATCAACGTAGAAATTATTGAATCAATAAAATAAAATATTGAACAGTAATTACTGTAACAATTATTGAGTAGTGCCTTCTTACGTAAGAATCAATAATTGGTGCAATACTGCGTGTACTCTTGTGTTTTAACCAATTTAGTATTTCAACAAGATAATTACTTTAGAATAACTACGCCGTTATTTATAAACAACTTATACTTGTCGTTTTCTATATCCAATTAGAGAAAAGAATAGAATAGAATCTGTTGTCAGCAGTCTTGAGACTCCTCTTCCACTTCTGCTTTGAATCTTCAGTGTTCTTCAAGTTGCTTCAATCTCCAATGGTTAATTAAGAACTAGGGTTTATGAATGAATTCCTAAATCTAATGGAGTGTATCTCTAATCTAATTTATCTAATCCCCCTTTATTTTATGCCTCCCATCATGTATTTATAGGCTACAAGTCCAATTTCTAACTTAAGAGGAAACCCAATTCAATTTGAAGTCAAAAAAGTGTCAAAATTTGCCCTAAAATGCGTCCCAACTTGACCAGGCCCAAGCCCAGTACCCCAGCGCTACTCACGGCACTGGAACACTGCCCCTAGCTCCCGGCGCTGGAAATAGGCTAGGAATGGACGCCCCGGTGCTAGCCTCTTTTTTGGAAATTTTTTGTTCTTACGTCCTTTGAAAAAATGACCATAACTTCTTCGTCCGAACTCCGATTTTGATGATTCAAGATGTTCCAAAAAGAGGAGACGTAGATCTACAACTTTAATTCTTTGAGTATTCCAAAATAAGGGATGGAGCAATGCTGAAATTGGTTCTGAAGTGGATGCTATGTAAATAGCAAGTTGAAAATGCGAATCTAGCAACCCCAAACGTCGATCCAAGTAACTTTTGTCCCAATTCCTACAAAACAACATAAAACATGCATGAATAGACACAAACACTTAAAAACATCCAAAAAATTCAGCTCAAATTCACTTAATTAATTGGTATAAAACCCACTCATCAAATACCCCCAAACTTAAACCTTTGCTTGTCCTCAAGCAAAAATACAAAAGAACTAAAAATAAACAACCTAACTCAACTACATGAATGCTTATGCATGATCTACTTCCTAATGTACCTACGAACCCAGTAATAAATCAGTATGATATATAGCAATAAGCCTCAAAGATAGCAATGATACTCAAACAATATATCCAATCAAATCAAAGTCCATAACTCTAACCAATTAGTCAATTCAAACCTGTCATCACCCATGTTGTGCGTGTGTGCTTGTTAACCATTCCAACTAACCACGGTTCAAGATAATCACATAGCAAACTTCTTAGAAGGAAAATTTCAGTTCCAATTCAATTACTTTTGTGAACATGACAACTCCGGTTAAAACTAAGCAATTACCAAGTCTAAGGATAAATACAGGATTTATTTCTACTTTTATTCAATCACGAGGGCATTTTTGCTCTTTCTCGTGTTTTATTCATTTTTTTATTTTTCTCATGGCTGTGCAATGTTTTATTCCCTTAGGCTTTTCAATGCTACCTTAACGAGGTTTCGACCAACAACTCCCAAGCCATTAAGACCTTAGGGCGCTAGGTGTAAAGACAATCCCCTCGGGCTTACTTACTCAAGTAACAAAGGCCACAAAACTAGACAAGCATGCCACGATTTTTATTCACTTTTTTTTCTTCTGGATTTTTTATTTTTTTTCTTTTCATCATTTCTTTTTTTTCTTTTTTTATATATACCCTATAGATTTTCCCAAACTTAAGCTTTTACGTCATTCCAAAATTTACTGCCAGTTCACTAATTTCCTTAAATTTTAACCAAGATTTTCCCTCTGAAACAAATTATGAAACCTTTGAACCAAGTAGATTAAAACAATTAAACTTTAAGTGCTAACCGGTTACATAAGTTTCAGACAGGCTCAGATTTTCTTCATGTTTAAAATTAGAACTCATCATCAATTATCAACACTGTTCAAGTTAACATGCAAAACCAATCATATCATAGGCCGACCTAAGACCACACCAACCTATCGCACAGATTCATGCAAAAAAATATGCAAATATACTACATGAACACATACTAATGCAACACAAATATGAATATGCAATTAACTACCATGTATTATATGCAACCTAAAAAAAGCAATGCTAACACATAAAAATAACGAACTACAATGTAAATAACTAACTATATGCAATACGACACTAAAATGCCCCCAAACTTAAACTAGACATTGTCCTCAATGGCTGAAATAGAAAAAAGTAAAGCATAGGACTTCCCTGAAAATATAGCAATCTTTCTCCTTGTCCGCTAACTTTGGAGAATAGGCTAGACACATGGAACAAATTGGGCACCACACTTGAATTTGACTTGAATAACCTATAAAACCATGATAGAAGTAATTTTATTAAATCCTAAATAAATGCAAATTCAAAGCTACTAATATAAAACCTAATAAAAATAAAAACTAAAAATTAAACTTGGGTTGCCTCCCAATAAGTGCTTGTTTTATAATCTCAGCCTGACTTCTTCAATTCTCTATCTAATTCCCCTACGAAAATTAAGGAACCCTCCATCCATCAGTAACAATGTCTCTTTTGGTAGGTTCCCAATTGTAATGGCCATTGAATGAAAGTCACCTAGCATGCTCTTTGTAGATAGGTTCCCCATTAAGAGTGTCCAACAACTAGGTGTTTTCTCCATTATGTCTATGATCAGATTAAGGCATTGAAGCTTAATAAACACAATGTGATCTTCTTCTATCTTCTCCTTTTCATCCCACCATGACTCTACAACTGTACTAACTCTTATGTCACAAATAGCTTTGTCGACGACATGATTGCCAATTAGGCATGGTTTTGCAAAACTGCCCGGATTCTTGAACTTTGGTGGAGGAGGCACATGGGATACTACTGAAATCGGCTCATCTTTGTTGAATCTTACAGTTAACTCTTCGTCGATCTCTTTTTCTTGGTTCCTAATTGTGTCCTCTCTTTCAACATCTTGTGACTCATCCAGTTGCAGATTTTGTTCGGGCTCTCCATCAATCTCGGAATCCATGTCATAGAGCCAAGTGTATTAAGGACAAATGTTCGAGGCATTGACTAGTTGTTCTAAAAATTTTTGACTCGATATCTCTTGACTAATCCTCATCTCCTCACTTGAAGCTATGAACTTTGACATAATTTCCTCCAAATTTAGATTTTCTTCCTGTTATAGTGGAGGTGGACATGAGAACTCCGGTGCGTATGTTGGACTTGGAGCATAAAATTGATCTTGATGAGTATAGCTCCGTGAAAAATCTGGGTGATACCCCCAACCCTGATGATAGTTGTTGGGATAGACATAATTGTTGGGGTAATCACCACCATACGGTACCGGCTCGAAACTGGTGGTGCATTAATGACTCAGATGATTTCCAGCACAATAATCACAAGTAACCACCACACTTTGTCCAACCTCCTCGAAAGTGTCTCAATCTGTGCTGACAACGCAGAAAGTGTCGCGAGTCCGTTATTCTCCGCTCCCCTTGGTTGAGTCATTCTCGTATATGCCATTGATAATTAAATTCCGCCATAGTACCTGAAAAGAAAGAAAAAAAATAGAGAGGAGAATTAAAGAAAATAATAAAAAACGTTTAAATTAAAACTAATTTGATTAAAAATTAATATTGGCAAATATTATTAAACTAATTCCCCGGCAACAGTGCCAAAAACTTGTTGATCGATTTCATAATCAAAACATACATGCAAGTATACACGGTCAACAAATAATAAAGTGAAAGTAGAGTATCATTCCCACGAGGAATTATTTAATAAAATTCACCAAGTACTAGTTCTTAACCAAACTAATTTTATTTAAACAATCGATTTAATGTTGTGAATTAAAATATATAATTAACTTACTACTATTACCACTAATTGAAAATCAGGTTATGGAGATTTAAGATCATAACTTCACTTATTGCTTCACTTATATTAAAACATTTCTTATTAATTATACTCACTATCCTGGATTGTTAATCAGGAACTTATTAGTATTTATAACCACCTTCCGATGCATCATAAACATAGTAATCCAAATTCACAGTTGATAGAATTGAATCAAATACCCTAATTAACTAATTCACTATATTCCTATGTGAATTACAATTAAAAAGGATTTAAAGTATAGGTTCCCTATCAGATTACACGCGGTGTAAATGTATCCCTATCATAAACACAAATCATGAATTCCAACACCATGCAGAAAACACAATCACATGCTATCATGATCAAATCTAAATTTATATTTCATCTCCCGAATTCATATAAATTATTATGGTAATTGCTAGCTAGACAATTAAACAATTATGCACAAATCATAATAGACAATCCCTAGAATAGATCACAATAATTAACAAAGAAGCATACTAAAATAAGCTATGCAATAAGATCCGTTGCAATCCTAAATAAGAATTTTAGTTCATAATCATTGAATTAAAATCTAGAATCCACAACTGAATAGACATTAAAAGATAAAAGTGAGATTAGAGAAGAGAATAGAATCTGTTGTCAGCAGTCTTGAGACTCCTCTTCCACTCCTGCTTTGAATCTTCAGTGTTCTTCAAGTTGTTTCAATCTCCAATGGTTAATTAAGAACTAGGGTTAATTAATGAATTCCTAAATCTAATGGAGTGTATCTCTAATCTAATCTATCTAATCCCCCTTTATTTTATGCCTCTCATCATGTATTTATTGGCTACAAGTCCAATTTCTAGCTTAAGAGGAAACCGAATCCAATTTGGAGTCAAAAAAGTGTCAAAATTCGCCCCAAAACGGGTCCCAACTTGACCAGGCCCGAGCCCAGCGCCCCACCGCTGCTCACGGCGCTGGAACACAGCCCCCTAGAGCTGGAAATAGGCTAGGAATGGGCTCCCCGGCGCTGGCCTCTTTTTTAGAAATTTTCTACTCTGACGTCCTTTGGAAAAATGACCATAACGTCTTCGTCCGAACTCCGATTTTGATGATTCAAGATGTTCCGGAAAGAGCAGACGTAGATCTACAACTTTTGTTCTTTGAGTGTTTCGAAATAAAGTCTGGAGCAATGCTGAAATTGGCTCTGAAATGGCTGCTATGTAAATGGCAAGTCAAAAATGCGAATCTAGCAACTCTAAATGTCGATCCACGTAACTTTTGTCCCAATTCCTACAAAACAACATAAAACATGCATGAATAGACATAAACACTTAAAAAATTTAAAAAGATTAAGCTCAAATGCACTCAATTAATGGGTATAAAACCCACTCATCATGTATAAAGACTTAAAATAGAATATTAAACTTGTTAGTTTGATCTATTGAGTTATTCAAATGCTTAAATGATGAGACTAAATTGATTGTAGTGTTATATTAAACAATCATAAAGCTACTCTTAAAAATCATAAGGTTTATTGAAAATGGCAGAGTCAGTAAAACTATCGTAGAGCATTCAGTGCAAGATCGCAGTCTGCCAGGAGTTCGTAAAGCCATATTAAAATCGCAGAGTCTGCAGAGAAATCATAGAGTCCGCTCTAAGATCGTAAGGGGAAATAACGATCGCATAGTCTGCACAAATATCGTAGAGCATATCGTTGAGTGCAGATCAATTTGTAGAGCACATAAAGAATCGTTGAGTGCAAATTGATTCGTAGAGCACATCAAGAATCATAGAGCAGATCGTAGAGCAAGAGGAAACGTAGAGTCAGTTTTACTAATCACTCTACGATCTTCATTGTAGTCACCTTTGAAGTTTACAATCAACATTAAAGTCTACGATTAAGCAATTCGTAGAGCATGTATGGTATGACAGTTGACTGATATTAAGAAGACTTGAAGAGTAAGAATTCCAAGAAGTTTACCGATGATCCTAAGTTTGAAATGAATTAAGATCAGATAGCATTGTGTCTAACAACTAGTTTAGTGAAATGACAAGCACTCAAGTGGTTGGAGCTGCAGCCGTATGATGTGACATGTCAGAGTTAAAAGTAAGCTGACATAGTCACCTAGAAAGTCAAAATCAAAGATCTTCTAAGATCGGAGCATTTATTGAAGCAACAACAACTTTCCAACAGGAACATTTGAAGGAAGCTGTCAAAAGAGTATGAGGATTCAAATCCAAGTACGAATCACTAAGTACAAAGCTGAATCTCTGCAAAAGTCAAAAGAACCTTAGTCTATGAAATTAGAACTACTTGTTTTGCTACTAAGTACTTTAGCAGCTAAGCTCAACACCGTTTAGTATCACCTTAGAAAACAACTATCTTACTGTTATTCTCTGGTATAAGTAACTATTGTACCATATCTAAGTGAGTTGAAGAGATCTTTGTGATATGGTCTTAGTGACCTCTGTCTTAGTGTCATGTACCGAGACTAAGTGACTTAAAGGAATCTTAGCGATCTGGTCTATGTGACCCCTACATCGATCCTTTGTGGATTTTCTACTTGTAGAGTAGAAAAGTATACTATGAGTTATTTGTACTTCGAACCACTTAAAACCTCTTGTATATTTACTTTACTGCATTTACAATTCTGCTAATTAACTGCTATATATGTTGTGACTTAATTCCATAAGAACTGAGATTTATCTAAATCTTTAAAAGGGTTTTTCAAACTAATATTTTTTTCTGCTTAATCAACTCTGCTTAATTAATTATCTCCTAATAATCCCTTAACAAGAAAAAGTTTTAAAAGATCTAGTTAACCCCCCTTATAGATCTCCAAGTGCCTTTGAAAAAAAAAGTGGTATCAGAGTAGATTCTCTTAATCTAAAAGCTTAAATGCTTGAGTAGATCAATGGCACAAAACAAAATTAGTTCTGAGCTTAGCGGTGGAAACAAGCCACCTCTTTGCAATAGAGAAAAATTTGTTAACTAGAAAGTTCGAATGAAGGTTTATATGGATGTCATCGATGAAGACCTATTTGATACTATAATAAATGGGCCCTATATTCCAACAAAGCTAGTGCCTACAACAGATGATCCGAAGAAGATGACAAACAAACAAAGATTTGAATGGACAGACATAGAGAAAAAGCTAGTGCAGCTGGACAAGCAGACAAAGAACATTCTGTGACGCCCCCAAATTCGGGTATCTTCCAACCCGACAGATGGTGCTATACTGTACTCATAAATATACATTCATTCCATTGAAACAACATCAAAATGAGTGTATTAACTACATTCTTATTACAATAATAATAATAAATCCATTTCACAGGTTCTGAAACTGTTACATTCTTTATTCATCATGATATGATTCATACAACATACTAGTCTATTACAAAAATAACTAATTATTCATCTTCGCCTTGCCTTTATCTTTACTAGAACTCTCGGTTCGCTCGACTTTAGCTGCAATCATATAATTCAAGCAAGAAGTGAGCATAACTAGCTCAACAAGTCTAACAATATATTATATAAATACTGTAAGACACCAACTTATAATAAATAAAATTGAATTTTCTTTATTCATTATCTTGAAATAATAAGGAGTTAATTTGATATAATGCTTTGGTTATGGGTGAAATGTGCAAATTTTACAAAATAAGCAAGTGGTTATAAAATATTCATTTTTGTCGGGGAATATTCGTTTGGTCGTGGAATATTCTTGTTGTCGGGGAATATTCGTACGACGGTGTAGCCATTCGTGGGCCCCATAATAGAATAACTTTCGGATGAAGAAAACGATAAGTTTAAGTTTTTATAAATAACGATGTAGTTGTTACCGTTAACACTGTTGGAATACCTGGCGGTTAAAATACAGTAATACGTGTGGTTGCACAGTAGCACATGGTATTGCACAATGTTTTTTGAATTATTGATTCTTACGTAAGAAGGCACTACTCAATAATTGTTACAGTAATTACTGTTTAATATTTAATTTTATTGATTCAATAATTGCTGCGTTGATATTTTATATTATTGTTGTTTCAATAATTGTCACTGCACATCATTTCCCATTATCAGATCAATATTTCATATTATTTGAATAATATTATTAGATAGAATTATTGGCAATGTCTAGAAAGTTCTGTCAAGGAGAGGTTTGGTCACCTAATTGCGCGCCAGTAAGGAGAAATCCTTATCGGAAAGCCCCCTCTTTCCTGGGAACGGTCTGGTTGTCATTATTGTGATTTTGTAATATTATTTGTGAATAATTAATTATTGGTTTATATGATAAGGACATATTTATTTTATTTGAATATAAATGATAAGGAAATATTTATTTATTTTATGTGGTTATAAATGAAGGAATTACAGCTGAGGTGTTTTATCAGTATTTTGTCGGAATGGAGGTATTAAAAATCGCCCGTATGTGGATTTTGGACATTTTCTGTTTGGAATTTGGAAAAACTTTCTTCTGCAAAGTTGTAGAGAATTCGATTTCCTATGGAATGGGCATAAAATTCATATTTTTTTGATAAAAGGGCTATTTATTATGAATTATTGAAGTTTCTAATTATTGCTTAAATGGTAAAACATTTTAGAAATTTTTAGAATTGGTGGGTCCCACTTTTGGTTGGTGAGAAATGTTCTCAAATTTTATTTTAAATGTGGTGGGTGGCAATAGTAGCAGGTAAAGCCATCAGGTAGTAGGTCAAGTCTGCTTCGGCGTGCTAGCATTTTCCTATAAATAGGTGCTTAGGTTAGAATTGAAAATCACACCAAAAATATAAGCTTTCTCTCTATATATTATCGAGCGTATTTTTGTGAGTATTTAGATACTTTGAGAGTTCTTTGTCAAAGATAAGTTTCATTCAAAGATCATATCCGATATTCCATTCCAAAGTACTGTTTCTTTGAGGTAAGGGATGTTATTTTCTTCTTAAATGATATTACTTTCTTCAATATCATTGTGCCAAATTATTGATATGAGTTTTATTATGGAATTTCTACCTTTTTATGTCGGGGTTACTATTCACGTATACGATACTATTCACCGAAAAATGAAATTTTCTCTTTTTTGTTCCAGATGTTTATTATGGTTACTATCTTTGATTGTATCCATGTTTTGATCTTCATTCTTGAATTTTACTCCATTATGGTTTATTATGGAGTATTTTTATACTTGAATTATCTAAAGTACGAATCTCTAAAATTTATCCTTTTATCTTACTGGATTCGTTCTCTAAAATGTTTTTCATCATCCTCAGTCCTTAATGATGATACCTGATGAATATCTTTGGCCTGTAGTGCAAAGATGAATGATTACCTGATGAATATCTTTGGCCCGTAGTGCAAAGATGAACATATGTTGAGATGAACATGACCAACTGGTGATACAAATGAATATCTTTGGCCCGTAGTGCAAAGATGAATATTTGATTCAAGATGTATATCGATTGATGTTACAGGGATAAATTATTGATGATGAACTTTTAAATTCATAGATGATAGTAGATTTCATTCTCCACTTAAATCTTCTAATGAATTGTTTGTTTCCGCTGCAGTTGTTGATCTAAAACTTGTTGTCTATTATATTCTATCAGATTTTTTCCTGTTGAAGACTAAGGATAATTTGTTGTATATTATCTTAGTCATAATATTCTTTTACCGGGCTAGTTGAGCTCACCCTTTTCCTTTTGTTCCATTTTTCTTCTCGTAAGCGAGAACATAGCGAGAACCAAATGGGGTATAGAGTGATGGTCCTAGACAGTTGTTAGCAGTCCTCGCTATTTTTGTAAAATAGTGCATCAATAATTGTAATGAGGTCTTTATTTGGGTGTGAATATTGTCTAGAAGACAATATTTGTATTTAAACTCACAGTATGTGTTATCGTATTTTGCACGACGATTGTAATAATAAAGTTGTAGTTGTTTTCTGTATCATTTATTTGGCGACTCAGAATGGGTGATGTATACCTATTTTGGGGGCATCACAGTTGGTATCAGAGCTTAGGGATATGGTCTCTGGCGGAGATCGGGGAATAGAACTAGGAGGGGTGAGACGAGTAAATCCTTCACTAGTGTGTCCTACCTAAGCTTATTTGTTGGTCGGTCATAATATAGGAATATTATGTGATATGTTAATTTGTTTAATTAGCCCTTATTTTATGGCAGTTTTCAGAATGGCAGTTGAGAACGTTAACAACGGAGTCTATGAGACCGTGGAACAACCTTCAATAACCAACCTAGAGAACGTGCAACAGGAAGGCAATATTCCTCCTGTAAATAGCACTACTGAGCAAACGATGAATGATGCGATGTTTACAAGCTTTTTGCAGTTCATGCAAAATCAGACGAGGGAGACTCGTGTATAAAATACGTGTGGAAATGATAGTAATGCGCGGTCTATCATGGCCAAGCAGTTCAAGGTGTTGGGACCACCAGATTTCTGGGGAAAGCCGGATCCGATTAAGGCAGAAACGTGGGTAAAGCAAATTACCAAGATATTCGATGTCTTGGGATGCACGGAAGAGCAGAAGGTTCCATTCGCCACCTTTATGTTCCGTGGTGAGGCAGATTACTGATGGGAATCTGTGAAGCGTACCCAGCTAGCTGCACTCAACATGTCTTGGGAAAGATTTCAGAAATTGTTCAATGATAAGTACTTTCCTGAAAGTATTCGTCATACAAAGGAGGTAGAGTTTATTTGATTGGAACAGAACAACATGACGGTGTCCCAGTACGAGGCGAAGTTCGCGGAGTTATCCAGGTTTGCACCTCATTTGTTAGAGAGGAATGTATGACGCGGATGTTTCTAAGAGGCTTAAAACCCGAGATTCGTTAATACCTTATCTCTCATAAATTTTCTCGGTATTCAGATGTTGTCAATATGGCTCAATTATTAGAGCGAGATAATAAGTATGTTTAACCGAGGGACCACAACCAGGGTCATACCGATGACAGCAGTCATCGGAGCGATGATAACCAGCGAGGAGGGAAAAATACGGACAAAAGCGGTAACCACTCGGGTGGTAATCGTGGCCATAATAATAGAAGAAGCGAGTCGGGTGGTTTAACGCCCCAGAAAATCGAACCTTTTGTAAATACTTTTAATAATGAATAAAATAATATTATTTATTATTATTACATGTTGATAAGATGAATGTCGTTCTATAACCTAGAAACATCAGAATGTCGTAGTATTTTAACAATGTGAATGAATTAAAGTGTTTGAATTTCTAAGAAGAAAATAAAAGCTTTCTGAGAAATTTTCTGAAAAACACTATTCATCGATTTTCGCTCGAGAATTATTTTTGAACTTCCGAGAAATACGTAACGTTATAATATCAAGGTGAGATGAATTATGTAATAATAATCTATGTATGGAAAACGTAATATTTCGCATGTGGACTTAATTTGAACCCGTTAGGAATATTATGCGTTAAGAAGAGATTATTGATTGTATGATACATATGTATTATACGAGGTATTGAATACGAGTATAATACGATGTATTATACGAGTATGTATGGAGAATAGAATAACGTATATTACGAATTAATATACGAACATGAATACGAGAATAATATGTATATAGAATTATACTAAGACTTTAAGTCAATTGTGAATAAAGGTATGGATTATGTAGTATGTATAATTTCAATAGGAATTGATGTACAAGCCCAAACTAATGTAATGCAAGCCTAATAGGAATAAGCTAAATTAAATGAAGCTAGCCCAATGTCATGATTCATTGGATAAATAGGATCCATGGAGCAACCCATGGGTAAATTAATGGGCAAGAACTTTATGTGATGCCCAAGTACTTTATGTGATGATCAAGTGTTGTGATGAGCAAGAAAGATGAGTGGCTAGCAAGTTTACTTAGTGGTTAAGTAGATGAATAGTAAGGAGGTTAGTTGAGGAGGTGGGGTGATTAATGACTAGTATGCCCTCACCCTGGCTCTCCTATAAATAGAAGAAGTTGCTAGTCATTATTCATTGTTCAAATTTCATCCAATACAAATCAACTTAAGTGTTAGAGAGAATAAGCACTTTACAAGCCAAAACATCTTTTGCTAGATTTTCAAAGAGAAGAGAAGTACTAGTCTTCAAGGGTAAGACTCTTGTCTAATACATCTTCTATCTCTATCATTGTAGGATGATAAGGGAAGTGTAACTTAATAAGCATGTATGTTAAGCAATCATAGGAATTGAGTAATGAATAGACTTAAGCTGAATAAGTTATAAAAAAGCAACTTGAACCTAAATACGTTGATAACTTATGATGAACTTATCATATGATTGTCATATGATGTTAGTATGTTCAATATGATGTGAGAACATTAAGTAAAGGACTTAAGTCCATACTATGTCATAAGAAATGGAAATTATAGTTTATAAGTTGATTAAGTCATGAACTTATGAAGAATAAGTCAAAACCTAACTTGAAAATAAGTTGATGTAATAAGTAGTTTAAAATGTTCATATAACTATTAGAATCCATTTAGAACGTTGATCAAATCGTTAGTAATGAAGATTCGCCGAAATTCACACGATTGGACGATAATCGTCAAATTCGTGAAATTCTCGGAATGGAAGTCATATTTTGTGTTTGAACTTGGAAACGTTGGTTTTCGATGAAGACAAGTCATATTTGGCATTATAGAGTTGCCGACTCGAAAATGACCGGATTCCAACTTAGAACAAAGAAACGAGCGTTGAACGTTCACGAACGTTTATCGTTTTCGTTAAAAATGAACTAATAGGTGAAATTTTAGCAAACAAAGTCGAATAGATAAAATTATTGCATGAACGTGTAGAGTATGTAATTTGTGAACTGTAGGCCTTTGAACGAGCCAATTCGTACTTATAACGAAGAAGTTATATGTCCAGGAAATCTGCAAAGTAAAAATTCTGTCAAAATTTTATGGTGCACGAGAGTCAGGCGTCATGTGCCAACCCAACGATATATTGGTGGCAGCTACCATATATATCTGATCTTACACACACTATCTAGAGTCAGTAAGCATGTGCATTTTGAAGAGAAATAAAGTTTGGCACAACAGCGCCAAGTCCGGATGTCAGGTACTGCTAACTGGCGCCGCAACGCGAGTTAGAGAGCTATGATCGGCGTCACAACGCCAGTCCTAGGGTTTAGACAAAGAAGAAAGTTTACAAGTGTAATATGAATGGTAACTCATTAGTAACGAACTAAGGTTTAATTATAACATTGTTAAGGCATTGTTAGGCACTTAATGTATGACGATTACAGGTTGATAATCAATTAAATATGAACGGAATGAGAATGTAAGAACCATAATGAAAATCCGGAACTAATAATAACAAATCTAAGTCATAATTAAATTGAGAAGAAGGGTAAGATACATTAGGAACCTAGTATGTTATTCATGACCTAATATATTATATGATGTTATCAATTACAGTAGAGACTTAAAGACTTAATTGAGAACGTGTTATAACTGTAGCAGACGCTAAAGGCAAATATTCAAACCCTTGTTTCAGTCTAATCTAGACAAGATTTGTAATTCATGTATCCTTAAACATGAAGTATTGTATGATGAAGTCAAAGCCAACTCTTTCGGCTAGACTTATATTATATTTCTATCAAGGCATGGTCAATGTTTACCAAGTTATATTGGTGTGGTTTTCAATCGAAGACTGAGTATGCTAAAATGTTTTTGTCGTTTAACGACAGGCACGTGAGGTTGCCATAACTAAACATACACACGTTTAATGAATGTAGTGTTGATCAACATAGAGTACTATAGGCTGATCACCTAGACGTGCTCATAAGTAATGTCGGGTTTACGGACTTAGTGCCGGGATATCCTTTTCAAAAGAACTTACGAAATGCTCAAGGTCTTGGACCGAAATTGATGTTTTACTGAATATTGTTGTTGTAAAACGTTTTGAATGAAAAGAAGTGCTATTTTGAATTATCGATAGTACTTCGTAACTTTTGTTCAGTTATTGAAGATATACAAGTTCTATGTTTCAAGCATGTGGTTTATTAGAATTGTTGTACTTGCTGAGCTAGTCATGCGCACTCTTGCTTGAACCATATGAACACAGCTAAGATTGAACAGACCGAAGGTTCCGACAAAGATAAAGGCAAGGCGAAGACGGACCCGTAGAATATTTATGTAATAGTATAGGGTGAATGATTGTAATATATTTGATATTATGACAAGTACAATGTAATGGTTATAAAGAACCTGGGAGAAAGTTAATATTATTTTGAATATATAGAAGACATATTCGTTCTTTTGAGACTTTTCAATTGAATGTATGTGTGAATGGTAGTACTGTGTAGCACCATCTGTCGGGTTGGAAGATACCCAGATTTGGGGGCGTCACAGGTTGGTATCAAAGCTTTAGGTTATAAAACTTAAGGGGGGATTAAAAACCTTAAGTCATAACCTTAATAGAAGTCAAAGAATTAAAAGAAGAAAATAACCTTATAAAAATGCATTATGATTATGTTATGTGTTTTTATTATTATACTGACGTGTACTAATCAACTTAATTGTTTGGTGTAGATGTCAGGAGTAAATGGAATGCATGTAGATGGACAGACTATTAGTGAAGAGTCTGTAAACCAAGTAGAGGTCATACCGAACCCCATATCGGTAGAGCCGGAGTTAGTTATTATTGAGTCTGGAAACTCAGAGGATCCTGACCTCATGTCAGTATTCGATGGTATGATAGAAGAGGAAGTGGAGGTAGTGTCCTTCAATCCAGTAGCAATAGCAGCAGAGATGGCTCCTGGGGAGTCAATGATGTCATTATTCATGTCGGTATTGGATAGAAATATCCATTACTGTCAAGAGGTCAAGAAGCTAAAGGCAGAGCTCCAAGCTGTCATAGTGGACAAGACTGATGTGGAGTCCATGTTGGAGTAGGAGCACGATGAAAGGGTTTTGGCCAAGGACAAGGTCCATGAGTTGAAACATGAGGTCTTTGAGCTCAAGGAGGAGCTAAAAACCAAATTACAGAAGATAGGGAGAATGTCCTATATTCATAGGAGTTCTCACATAGATTTCCTGTAGCAGGTAGCTGGTTATCCTATAGAGGTGGGGCGGGCAGCGACATACTATCGGTAGTGATATCATCACGGCCTTGCCAAGGAAGATTTTGATAATGCCTTAAGGCAGATGTAATCTAGTAGTAGCTAGAGTAGTTTAAGTATGTAAATATTTTGTACCTAGTAGTGACGTAAAGCCCTCTCTTGCTTGAACCATATGAACACAGCTAAGATCGAACAGACCAAAGGTTACGATAAGGATAAAAGCAAGGCGAAGACGAACTCGTAGAATATTTATGTAATAATATAGGGTGAATGATTGTAAAATATTTGATATTATGACAAGTACAATGTAATGGTTATAAAGAACCTGGGGGAAAGTTAATATTATTTTGAATATATAGAAGACATATTCGTTCTTTTGAGACTTTTCAATTGAATGTATGTGTGAATGGTAGTACCGTGTAGCACCATCTGTCGGGTTGGAAGATACCCGAATTTGGGGGCGTCATAGGTGGAAATTTCAAAAAGAGGAGATTTAACAATGACGAGAAGACATCAGCAGCAACACCATCACCAACAACAAATTCTAGGGGAGGAGAACGACCGCCAGTTTGATGCTACAGATGCGGAGAGGAGGGACACATAAGTCCAAACTGTTCACAGCCTTCCAAGGTGTGTTTCAGTTGTGGAAAAGACGGCCATATAGCCTGGTTTTGTCCGCTAGTGAAATCAAGTCCAGCTGGGACGGTGGTACCAAAGGCGACTACGGACAAAACAAAGTCGGTGGTTCAAGGGATGGCGTTTGTCGTGACTGGCCAAAACGCAAGAAACCCAAACGAGGTGATCACAGGTAAGCTAATCTTGAATTCTTACGAAGTCTATACCTTACTAGATACCGGTTCTACCCATTCTTTTATCTCTCCTACTTGTGCTCAACGTTTAAACTTGACTCCGGAGAAATTGGACTTTAACTTATCTGTTGAAACTCCGTTGGGTGAAACCTTTGTTACATCTACAGTTTATAAATCTTGCTTGATCCAAGTAGGCACCGTCACATTACCTATTGATCTTATCTCTTTAAAAATACTTGCATTTGATGTGATTTTAGGGATTGATTGGTTAACTACTCATCATGCCAAAATTTATTGTTTTCATAAGGTTGTTAGTTTTCATATTCCTAACCAACCTGTTATACGAATTCAAGCAACTAAACCGCTAAAATCAGTCACTGTCATATCAAGCTATAAAGCTATTCGTTTATTGAAAAATGGATGTCAAGCTTTCTTAGCCCATGTTATGGACTTGAACAAAAACACGTCAAATTTGAATAATATTCCTGTTGTTAATGAATTTCCTGACGTATTTCCTGAAGAACTTCCTGGTCTACCCCCAGAACGTGAAGTTGAATTCTTTATTGATCTTGAACAGGGTACAAAGCCCATTTATAAAACCCTATATCGAATGGTTCCTATTGAACTTCAGGAGTTAAAAGTCCAACTACAAGAATTGTTAGACATCGGTTTCATTCGTCCTAGTACATCTCCTTAGGGTGCTCCTGTTTTTTTTGTAAAGAAGAAAGACGGGAGTATGCGACTTTGTATTGACTATCGGGAATTGAACCATGTCACAATCAAGAATAGGTATCCCCTACCTCGCATTGATGACCTGTTTGATCAGTTGCAAGGAGCACAATTCTTTTCAAAGATCGATCTTCGTTCTAGATATCATTAGCTGAAGATTAAAACTGAGGATATTCTAAAGATCGCGCCTTGAACTCTAAGATGCGGGCATTATGAATTCTTAGTCATGTCTTTTGGATTGACTAATTTTCCTGCTGCTTTCATGGATATGATGAACCGAGTATTCAAGGAATATTTAGATCAGTTCGTTGTTGTCTTTATTGATGACATCCTCATCTATTCCAAAAGTCATGAAGATCATGAGCACCATTTGAAGCTAGTACTTCAAAGACTTCGTGACAACAAGCTATATGCCAAGCTAAAGAAATGCGAGTTCTGGCTTAAGGAAGTAGCATTCCTTGGGCACGTGGTGTCAAAACATGGAGTATCTGTTGACCCGATGAAGATTGAAGCAATACAAAGTTGGGAGCAACCAAAGTTGGTGACCGAAGTGCGTAGCTTTTTGGGCTTAGCTGGTTATTATCGGAGATTCGTGGAAGGATTTTCTCGAATCGCTACTCCGTTAACTCAGCAGACTCGAAAAGATACAAAATTCGTATGGAGCGAGGAATGCGAGAAGAGTTTCCAAGAGCTTAAGAGGAGACTCATTTCGGCACCTGTTCTGACAATACCATCTGGTTCGGATGGATTTGTTATCTATAGTGATGCTTCAGGCAAAGGGTTAGAATGTGTTCTCATGTAACATGGGAAAGTCATAGCCTATGCCTTGCGACAACTCAAAGAATATGAGAGGAATTATCCTACTCATGATTTGGAGTTGGCAGCAGTCGTTTTTGCGTTAAAAATCTGGAGACACTACCTGTATGGAGAGAAAGTGGATATTTATACGGATCATAAAAGCCTCAAATATTTCTTCACCCAAAAGGAACTCAATATACAACAATGACATTGGCTCGAGCTGTTGAAAGATTACGACCATAACATTCAATATCATCCTGGAAAAGCAAACGTTGTAGCTGACGCTTTGAGTAGAAGATCTTATGCGAGTACGAGTGCAATATTGTTAACACAAAGGCCTATCTTGTATGACTTGCAAAGGATGGAGATAGAGTTAAAGGCTCCAAGTACCCATATGATGATATCAAACATACGAGTAGAACCGACTTTAATTGATAAAGTTAAAGCTGCTCAAGCCAGGGACCCAGAGATGATACGTATGAAGAAGAAAGTACAAGAAGGTGTTATTCCAGAAGTAGGAATCGATGAAGAAGGAATACTTTGAGTCAACTCTAGACTTTGCGTTCCTAACGATTCTAACTTGAAGCTTAGAATCATGATGGAGGCACACAACACACCATTCGTAATCCATCCTGGGAGTACCAAAATGTATCATGATCTTCGACATACATTTTGGTGGAGCAATATGAAGAGAGAGATTGCGGAGTTTATCTCGAGGTATTTAACTTGTCAACGTGTAAAGGCGGAGCATCAAGTGCCAAAGGGTCCATTACAACCACTTAAGATTCCGAAATGGAAGTGGGAACACATTACCATGGATTTCATTACGGGTCTTCCCAAAGTTTTTCAAGGCATATATGAGATTTGGGTTATTGTTGATAGATTAACCAAATCTGCTCATTTCTTGCCTATACGTGAGACTTATTCCCTAGAACGTCTTGCTCGTATGTAAGTGAATGAGATTGTGAGATTGCATGGCATGCCAGTATCTATAGTTTCGGATCGTGACCCAAGATTCACTTTACAATTTTGGGTTAGCTCGCAGAAAGCTATGGGCACAGATTTATGATTCAGTTCGGCATTCCATCCTCAAACGGACGGGCAATCGAAAAGGACTATTCCAACCCTTGAAGATCTATTAAGACTCTGTGTCCTAGATTTCAAAGGAAGTTGGGATAAGTACTTGTCACTGGTGAAATTCTCCTACAACAACAGTTATCAAACAAGTATAGGCATGGCTCCATTCGAGGCGTTATATGAATGAAAGTGTCGTTCTCCAGTATGTTGGGACAAGGTGGGAGAAGCAACGTTGTTGGGACCAGAATTAGTACGCATGACTACAGAAAAGATTCAAATGATCCGACAACGTATAAAGACCTCACAAGATTGACAAAAGAGTTATGTTGATCTTCATCGAAAGGACGTGGAATTTAGTATTGGAGATCATGTACTATTACGTATTGCTCCATGGAAGGGAGTTACAAGATTCGGGAAGAGAGGAAAGGTCAATCCACGATTTATTGGTCCATTTGAGATTCTTGATCGAATAGGAAATGTGGCCTATAGACTCGCATTACCTCCAAGTATGTCTCGTGTTCATAATGTTTTTCACATCTATGCTTCGTAAATATATGAAAGACCTAAACCACATTATTGCGTTAGAACCAGACGAGATAGTCGAAGATTTAACGTACGAGGAGGTACCTTTTAAGATCTTGGATAGGAAAGAGCATGTCCTACGCACCAAGGTTATACCACAAGTCAAGGTTTTGTGGAGGAACCATGCTATTGAAGAAATGACCTGGGAGTTGGAATCAGAAATGAAAGCGAGGTACCCTCACCTTTTCGAAATACCAAGTACGTACGTCAATTTTGAGGACGAAATTTCATAAGAAGGGGAGGTTGTAAGACCCCAAATTATTATAAATAAAATTGAATTTTCTTTATTCATTATCTTGAAATAATAAGGAGTTAATTTGATATAATGCTTTGGTTATGGGTGAAATGTGCAAATTTTACAAAATAAGCAAGTGGTTATAAAATATTCATTTTTGTCGGGGAATATTCGTTTGGTCGTGGAATATTCTTGTTGTTGGGGAATATTCGTACGACGGCGCAACCATTCGTGGACCCCATAATAGAATAACTGTTGGATGAAGAAAATGACAAGTTTGAGTTTTTATAAATAACGATGTAGTTATTACTAAATTAACAATTGTTGGGATACACGGTGGTTAAAATACGTGTCTGGCGTGGCACAAAGAAGTTACACCTGTATTGCACGCGATATTTTTGAATTATTAATTCTTACGTAAGAAGGCACTATTCAATAATTATTACGGTAATTATTGCTCAATATTTTATTTTATTGATTCAATAATTATTGCGTTGATATTTTATATTATTGTTGTTTCAATAATTGTCACTGCACAGTATTTCCCATTATCAGATAAATAATTCATATTATTTGAATAATATTATTATATAGCATTATTGGCAATGTCTAGAAAGTTCTATCAAAGAGAGTTTTGGTCACCTAATTGTGCACCAGTAAGGAGAAATCCTTATCGGAAAGCCCCCTCTTTCTTGGGAACGGTCTGGTTGTCATTATTGTGATTCTGTAATATTATTTGTGAATAATTAATTATTAATGTATATGATAAGGAAATATTTATTTTATGTGAATATAAATGATAAGGAAATATTTATTTATTTTATGTGGTTATAAATGAAGGAATTAAAGCTGAGGTGTTTTATCAGTATTTTGTCGGAATGGAGGTATTAAAAATCGTCCGTATGTAGATTTTGGACATTTTCTGTTTGGAATTTGGAAAAACTTTCTTCTGCAAAGTTGCAGAGAATTCGATTCCCTATGGAATGGACATAAAATTCATATTTTTCTGATAAAAGGGCTATTTATTATGAATTATTAAAGTTTTTAATTATTGCTTAAATGGTAAAATATTTTGGAAATTTCTAGAATTGGTGGGCCTCACTTTTGGTTGGTGAGAACTGTGGTCAAATTTAATTTCAAATGTGGTGGGTGATGATAGTAGCGAGTAAAAGCCATCGTGTAACAAAGTCAAGTCTGCTTGGCGTCTTTAGCATTTTCTCCTATAAATAGGTGCTTAGGTTAGAATTGAAAATCACACCAGAAACATAATCTTTCTCTCTATATATTATCTAGCGTATTTTTGTGAGTATTTAGATACTTTGAGAGTTGCTGTTCAGTACAAGTTTCATTCAAAGATCATATCCGATATTCCATTTCAAGCACTTTCTTTTCGAGGTAAAGGATGTTATTTTCTTCTTAAATGATATTACTTTCTTCAATATCATTATGCCGAATTATTGATATGAGTTTTATTGTGGAATTTCTACCTTTTTGTGTCGGAGTTACTATTCACGTGTACAAAGACTATTCACGATACTACAAGACTATTCAATTTAAAAATAAAATTTTCTCTTTTTTGTTCCAAATGTTTATTATAGTTACTATCTTTGATTGTATCCATGTTTTGATCTTCATTCTTGAATTTTACTCCATTATGGTTTATTATGGAGTATTTTTAAACTTGAATTATCTAAAGTACGAATCTCTAAACTTTATCCTTTTATCTTACTAGATTCGTTCTTTAAAATGTTTTTCATTATCCTCAGTCTTTAATGATGATACCTGATGAATATCTTTGGCCTGTAGTGCAAAGATGAATGATTACTTGATGAATATCTTTGGCCCGTAGTACAAAGATGAACATGTGTTGAGATGAACATGACCAACTAGTGATACAAATGAATATCTTTGGCCCGTAGTGTAAAGATGAATATTTGATTCAAGATGTATATCGATTGATGTTACAGAGATAAATTATTGATGATGAACTTTTAAATTCATAGATGATAGTAGATTTCATTCTCTACTTAATTCTTCTAATGAATTAATTGTTTCCGCTGCAGTTGTTGATCTAAAACTTGTTGTCTAATATATTCTATCAGATTTTTCCCTGTTGAAGACTAAGGATAATTTTTTGTTTATTATCTTAGTCATAATATTCTTTACTGGGCTAGTTGAGCTCACCCTTTCCTTTTTGTTCCATTTTCTTCTCGTGAAGCGAGAACATAGCGAGAACCAAATCGGGTATATAGAGTGATGGTCCTGAGACGGTTGTTAGCGATCCTCGCTATTTTTGTAAAATAGTGCATCAATAATTATAATGAGGACTTTATTTGGGTGTGAATATTGTCTAGAAGACAATATTTGTATTTAAACTCACAGTATGTGTTGTCGTATTTTGCATGACGATTGTAATAATAAAGTTGTAGTTGTTTTCTATACCATGTATTTGGCGACTCAGAATGGGTGATGTATACCTATTCTGGGGGCATCACAAATACCACTTCGAGAATTATATGATTTTTCTTCAATAACTGAATAAGTAGTTACGAAGTACTATGAAACATTGAATAACACTTTGAATTCTCATAAAACAATTTCGAAGTACATATAGTAACTTAGGAATTCTGAGTAGGTCCAAAGACCGTGAACATTCTCTTTAGTTTTAATTCATGAAAAAGGATAACCTGTTACTAAGACTGTAAGTCCGATATTCCTTACGAGCACTTCTAGGTGATCAGCCTATAGTACTCTATGTTGATCAACATTCATCCGTTAAACATATTTACGCTTAAGTTTTGGCAACCTTGCGTGCCCATCGAATAATTGATGTAAAATACATTTGTTTATTCATACTCAGGCTTACCTTGAATCCGTACCAAACAATTGGCGTAGGATAGCGTTATCAATTCTATATTGAAAGACTTGTAAATAAATCAATCAATCTTTTAAGATTAGTCTAGCCGAGTTAAAACTGGCATCGAACCTTTCATAAAATAATTTATGCATTTCATAACATGAATCACAGAAAACCTGGCTAACACGAAGGTTAGACAAGCGTTAAGAAAACTTGCTTTCAAGCGTCCTCAAATAAATATTCAATAATTCTTGGTCTTTAAGGATTCTACAATACATGATCACATAACATACCACATTAGGTTATAGTCAGACATGTATGATATCTAACTTATCTTACCCTTCTTCTCAATCTAATTGATCATTAGATTTGTTTAACATTGATTACGATTTATCGTATTACATTGTTCTTACGTTCAATTAATCTTTCTTTAACCTTTAGTCCTTAACTTAAGGTTATAAACATCCTTTAATGATGTTACTTTAGGTTTATTTAAGTATATAATTCACCCTTCATTCACTTCTTTATTCTTTATGTTCATAAAACTTCTTCTCTATGTTCTTCCTAGTCTTTGGTCATGGCTTGGCTCCCTATACAAGTCTCTGGCTGCGAAAGATGAGTTCCCGATAGATACAAACCCCTGACTTGGCGTTATATACCACTCTTAGTACTAGAGGTCGTGCTGCGGCGCCACTTCCTAGTACCTCAACATCTCGGCTTTGGCCATGCATGGCCTTTACTTTACTCTGGGTTGCGTCATGCGCTTGACCACGAGCCTTAGAAATTTTTTACAGTTTCTTGCTTTGATGTACTTCCCGGTCTCATAAATTGTTCATTTTAAGTTCGAATTGGTTCGTTCAAAAGCCATTAGGTCACAAACCACATGCTCTATGATTTCATTAGAAAATATTTCACTTTTGAATCTTTTATTTCGGAATTCACCGATTAGTTCATTATTACAAAAATGTTAAACGTTCGTAAACGTTCATAGCTCGTTTCTCCGTTCTAAGTTGGAATTTGATGATTCTTGAGTCCACGACTCTTGAATACTTTATCTCACGTTATGCCACTGAAAACCAAAGTTTCCAAGTTACACGACAACTTTCGACTACTAATCCGAGATTTCTACGTTTTCAACGTTTAACGCTTAATCTCGTAAATTTCGCCATAACTTCGTTACTCATGTTCTATACGCCAAATCAAATGGACCAACTCCATTGATTCATCATCTTCATCCTAACCAATCAAGATGCATATAACCTATGATGATTTTTAATTTGTCCATCAACAACCAAATAAACGCTTAACGGTTTTCTTTGATTACAACTTACTTAAACGCTTACGATTACTAACCATACATGACTTATAATGTTTTAATCCACTGTTAGCCATCCTTATTACTCCGGAAGAGATATGCTCCACCAATTCATACTTCCCTACGAAAAAGAAATTGAAAAAAATCAAAGACTTAGGTTTACGTAATATTACCTTAACGTTCTTCGCGTTCTTGACTAACACTTGATGTTTTGCTTGGATTGATCTTGATTATTTGTTAGAGCTCTTTTCTCTCTCTCAATATATTATCTAGAGTTGGTGAAATAATCAAATGATCCAACCTAGCTTCTCTTATATAGGAAAATCTAATAGAGGGTAAAATGGTCATTAGGTCCACCTTCTTACTATTCACCTCCTTACTATTCATTTACTTAGCCACCAAGTAAATGCACTTTACTTGGCCACCAAGTGGCTAGCCCACCTAGTTCTTGGGTCACCCATGGGTTGCCCCATGGGTTTAACTATTCGGTGACCCATCGGTTTGATCCGCGGTTTAGTTTCTTAATTTGGGCCTTAGCATAAATCATTTTGGGCCTATCTTGGGCTTGACTTTACTTAACATTGGGCTTGACATAATCCTAGTCCAATTGGATTCTACAAAGTCCATGAACTCAAAGTCCATTAAGACTAATCGTATTCTCTTCATATATAGTTCGTACGATATTCGTATTATACGTCGTAATATTCTCCATACTATACTCGTATACTAA
The DNA here is from genome assembly GCA_020205615.1 of Panax quinquefolius. Lineage (NCBI taxonomy): Eukaryota > Viridiplantae > Streptophyta > Magnoliopsida > Apiales > Araliaceae > Panax > Panax quinquefolius. The sequence continues at coordinate 109,332,030 of CM035155.1, read as the reverse complement.
CTAGTATCCTACTCATATATCACACGTATAATAACCCTAATCATTATACGCATTTCATTTCCTTCTCGAAAATCATTTTCCCTAACCCTTAAGTTTTAAGTCCGCAAGCGAAAATTTCATTTTCCATAACTGAAATATTATTGGATATTCCATCTCGTCTTAGAATTTTATCCTTATGCATTTCTCAGAAATTCAAACTTAATTCCCGAGCAGAAACGGATGAATAATGTTTTTACAGAAATTTCTCGAAAAACTGTAATTTTCGTATTGGAAATTCAAAACAATTAATCCTAGCACATAACTAGGATCCTAACCACATCCGCACATTCTAGGTCATAGAACGACCTTCAAATTTCTTACTCACATAAATAATCAATTAAATTCATTTAATCCACATAATCAAATAAAAATTTAATTCTCATAAAAATCCGATTTTCTCGGGCGTTACACATTCTGTCCATGGCTCTACTAGATGAGCTATTTGAGAATGTCGTCAACTGCACTACTACCAAAGAAGTCTGGGAAGCTTTGTTGGTGATGCATGAAGGCACTGAAGAAGTCAGAGAGAATAAAAAGTCTCTGCTGACTTAGCAATATGAAAGTTCTCTCACGTGACCGGAGAGAATATAACCGCTACTTATGAAAGATTTAATGTGCTGCTAAATTTATTGAGATATTATGGAAAGGTCTACCCAAATAAGGACCTTAACATCAAGTTCATGAGAGTTTTGCTTAGTAAGTGGGATGCCAAAACAACTATTATCCGAGAGTTAAAGAATCTGCACGAGATGACAGTGCATAATCTTTATGTTAATCTCCTTACCTATGAGCTTGAGTTAAACCAACGAGCTAAGTCCATCTCTTAGATTGAGAAGAAAGATAGATGAGTTGGTCTCTAGGTTTCTGAAGTTACCTTTAAAGCCCCAGTAAAAGTTGATTATGATGATAATGAAGATGTTGCGCTGCTAGTCAGAAGATTGAGAACGTTTATGTGTTAGGGAAGCAATAACAACCCAAAAAAGTTCTTTAACAAAAGCAACAACAACCCAAGAACGTTCTTCAACAAAAATAAGAACAAAAGTCACGATCATACTAAATATCTGTGCTATAATTGTAAGAAGATAGGTCACTTTATTGCATAGTGCAACAAGCCTTTGCGAGAAAAATTAAAGAAGGATAATAAGAAGTTCCCCCCAAAGAAAGAATTCAGAGGTTACAAGAAGTTTTAGAAGAAGGAGAAAGACCTTGTAGCTAAGGGGTCCTGGAGTGACTTAGAGAATGATTCAAGCTCTAAGTTAAACAAAGATGAAGGACCTCATGTGGCCAATCTCTGTCTAATGTCCATTGAAGCAGATGTTAAAAACACCACTAATTGTTAAGAAATTGACATCAGTGAGGTATTTGACTTCAACAACCTTGATACAAATATTAATGATTTAAGAGTTGCATTGCATGATATAACCTATGATCTGCATAAATATATGAAATCGTTTAGGGTTCTATCAAAGGACCATTATCTTCTTTAAGAGGATAAAGAGAAAGCTCACACAGAGTTGGAAACATGTTGTTTGATTTAGATATTGACAAATACGTGCAAGTATACACGATCAACAAGTAATAAAGTGATAAGTAGAGTATCGTCCCCACGAGGAATATGCTAATAATATTAACCAAGTACTAACTTTGTATCAACTTATTCTTATTTAAACAAATGAATTAAAATTATAAAACTAAACTAAATTAAATAAAACTAAACTACTAAACAAGAATAGAAATCAAATTTAAAAGTTAAGATTATAATTTCCCCAATGCCTGAGAGTAAATCTCTTTACTCTATTATCAATTAATTAATCATATCAAATTATTAACCAAGAAATCACAAGTTATTTTCACAACCTCTTCTAATGATTTGATAAAAATATATATTCAAATTAAATCACTATATTCCTATGTGAAATAATTAAGAACAGATTCCTTAAGATTAGATTCTCACAAGGGTTACAAACGGGATATAGGTATACTCATAACCTATATACAAATCAAGTTATTCAATCCTAAGAAGAATAATCAAGACACATATTATCATATTCAGATCTAAACCTATAATCTATCTGTCAATTTCATATAGGTTATCAAAATAATTGTAACTCCCCAGTCCTACATCGAAAGATATGGCAAAAATTTGTCTGTATATAAAGAATTAAGTTACTAATAATAGTACCTTCAGTCATGACCTTTTGGGTAAGCCTATGGTGGGTTAAGATGACCCAAGAAGATACTATTTGGATGGATTTGATTCGATTTGGACTTGAGATTTGACCTAAGATTTGTTTTGGACTCGGGATTTGACCCGAGTTGTTTCATATGGTATCAAGTCTGACTCTAAAAAGATCGGTCAGGTCATCCGATCGGATTGTCAGAGGCGGGGACACGAAAACTTGTGGTATTATCCTACAATGGAGAGAGGGAGGTCTGGAGGTGGGAACACGAAGCCAACCGATATTATCCTACAATGGCTAGAGAGGCAAAGATCTGTGGATCATGTGTGTGATCGGTTCTGATGGGGACGTCAGGAATTTAAGTGGGGAAGTTTGTAACACCCTAGTCCCATATAGAAAGATATGGAAAAAATTTGTCGGTATAAAAGGAATTAAGTTACTAACAATAGTACCTTCAGTCATGACCTTTTGGGTGAGCCTGTGGTGGGCTAAGATGACTCAAGAAGATACTATTGTGTTAATGGTTTAATACCTTATTTGGATGGATTTGATTTGATTCGGACTTGGGATTTGACCCAAGATTTATTTAGGACTCGAGATTTGACTGGAGTTATTTTAATAATTTCTAACTAAACAATCATACATGAAGCACAAAATATGATAAATAATTCAAATATGATCAATAATAACCAATAATAGAGTAAATTAATTTAAACTAAGCATTGAGTTCCATTACAATATTAATTAAGATTTTAGTTCATAACGTATGAATAAAACATCATCAATAAACCAAGTAACATCTTATAATTACAAGAATAAAAAGATAAGATAAGAGATAAAAAATATGTGGAGTGCATCTTTCGATCTCCACGATCAGCCTCCAACTTGATCTCTTTTCTACTCCTTGAAAATCTGATAAGAATCCATTACTTGGATGTGAGTGATCTGATGTACGTAATCCTCTCTTCTATATAAACTTGGTCTCCCAAATCATGTGTCTTGATGGGTATTTATAGATCTCTTATTAAAACCTATCAAAATTAGTATCCCAATCCAATTCCAAGTCAAAAACATGTCCAAATTCGCGCCCGACGCTGAAGCCCAGTGCTGCGGTGCCATTAACCAACGCAACAGTGCTCACTCTCTGATTTCCTAGCACTACAACGCTTGGAATGGGCGCTGTGACTCTAACTTATGATTTTGGGCTAGGACGATGGTATGTCTCGTTGCCTTAGATACTAAAACCCATCGCTATATGCTCCAGTGCTTTCTAGCTATAATTTTGAACATTTTTGCTTCCAAAAATCAACTTTAATGCCTTTCTTTCATTATCCTACAAAATAACAAAAAATACTTAAAAACACATAATTTTATCAAGATAAAAGTATTTAAAGTATTAAATCCACTCATCAAAACAACTTTACGAAATGCTGCCTTTTTTGCCAACCTTGAGGCTGAGAATGCAAGTTTGAGATAGATAATTGAACCTAGTTGTAAAAACTCAAATTTTGTGAATAAAGATTAATTTTCTCAAAATATTTTTTATTTATTTATGGTGTGAATTTGAGAAAATATTATAGTTGTGGGTAATATTTATAAATTTTGGAAAGTATGCAAGTTGTTATATAATATTCGATTGGTTGGAGAATATTCGTTTTAACAGGGAATATTCGTACGACGACACAATAATTGGTGGACCCCACAACGGAATTATTGTCGGATTGAGAAAATGACAAAAATATTTTTATAAAAATAACGGCGGAAGTTTTACCGTTGACTGTTGAAACACCCATTGTTAAAAGTACAGTAATACGCGTGGTTGCATAGTAGCACACGGTATATATTATTGATGCTTACGTGAGAAGTTACTCAGTTTTGTTCAATTATTGCTACAGTAATTATTGCATAGTATCTCACGTTATTTTATTCAATTATTGTCGATATTTTATATATATTATTAAATCAATAATTGAGACGACAAAGTTATTAATATTATTATTTGCAATATTAACGATGTCTAGAAGTTCTGTCAAGGAGAGGTTTGGTCACCTAATTGCGAGCCAATATGGAGAAATCCTTATTGGAAAGCCTCCTCTTTCCTGGGAATGACCTGGTCGATTAATATTACGAATTATAATAATGTTGATAAATGTTGTTAAAAATATTGAGGTGATTTTTATAAAATTTTGCTTATTTTATGGACCCCCCATTTAACCATTTTTCAAAATAATCGGTAGAAATTTTTTTGGTATATTTTTATATAATAAAGGTGGGGCCACATGTGGGGCCCACGTATGATGAAAAATGAAATGTCTTGGGAGCAAGAATTGTTTCAAGGGTGGGAGAAAGATTGCTTGCAAGAAAGGGGTTTAATGATCAAATGTCATATGTAGAAAATTAAGTTAAACAAAGTCTTGGGTGGATGTTGATGGATGTTGGTTTTGGTGGAGAAATGCCGTATAAGGCATGTGATAAATAAATATATTATATTTTTAGTTTTTGTTTTACTTGATGAATTAGTCACTTGTGAATTATCAGATGAAAAACTTTGGCCCGTGATTTTATTTCAACTGTGCGTCCGTGAAATTTTTTCTAAATAGTATCCTTCCATTCTCCTATAAATAGGATGTTTAGTTAGAATTAAAAATCACACCAGAATCAGAGAATTCTTCTTCTATAATATTGAGCGTAGTTCTTTAGAGTTTTAGAAAGTTTTGAGCTAAGAAAACAGTGAAAGCTTTCTTCAAGAATATATCCGCTATACCAGTTGGAATACTCTTCTTTTTAAGATAAGGATTATTATTTATTTCATATTCTGAAGAGATATTATTTTTCATATTCGTTTGAATATTATTTTCGTTCAATATTCATTGTCTTCGTTTAATATTCGTAATGAATATTATTTTTTTGTTTAATAATCGTAAGGAAATTAATTCCGATAATAATGTGAGATTAATTAAGAAAGTTTATGGAGTGTGGCAACCGTTTGTCCGCAATTTAGAAAGAAATATTCTGATTTTTCTATTAAAATACCTCTTCGTGTTCATTGTCTTTTATCGGACCAAGGTCCATTAAAATAACTAATGTGTGAACATATTAATTTACATGACCAATTATATAATTAAGTTGTATTTGAATTTATGTACCATGTATCCGGCGACTCAAGATGGGTGATGTATACCTATTTTGGGGCGCCACGGTTGGTATCAAAGCTTAGATATGATCCACAGGTGAGATGTGAGACAAGAACTAGGAGGGGAGAGACGGGGAATTCCTTCGCTAGTATAACCTACCTAAGTTTATTTGTTATTTAATTGGTCGGTCAGAATATAGGGATATTATGTGGCATGTCAATTTCTTTAATTAACCCTCGTTTTGTGGCAGTATATGAGAATGGCAGCAGAAAATGTCAACAATGGAGTGAATGAGACCGTGGAGACACCTCTAATCACTAACCAAGATAATGTAATGTCAGGCGAAGAAGGAATTAGAGATATCCATGTGGTGAGAGAAGAATTAATAGTTGCACCCGAGCTAGTCGGAGAGGTAGCAGCTGAGAGTGAGGAAGAAGAGGAACCCGAGGAAGAAGATGAACCTGAGGAGAATTTATTAGAAGAATTTTTTGATCGAAATGTAGAACTGCAAGATCATATTCGTGAGTTAAAAGAACAGGTTGAAGAATGGCAGGCGGTCTTGAAGCAAAGGGATGCAACAATTCAAAATTGTATTACCCGATATGTGATGCTTGAACAGAAGCACTCTTTGGCAGAATGTAAGATATTAAAGCTGGAATCTGAGAATTCAAATGTCAAGGATCAGCTGAAAGAAGAAGCAACTGAACGAGTGAGAATGAAGGATGCTTGGGTAAAAGCCGCACGACATGTTGATATTGTAGAAAGAGACGTTCGATCCAAAAAGGCTAAAATGGATGATGTGTATTTTTCTTTTTGGACAGCAATTGGGAGAACCCAACATCGAGTTTTGAATTACCCTGTACAGAGCGATCAACCTCAATTCGATATGGATCGAAGAATGATGATTCAGATCATGAATCAGGAGTACGACGAAGTAGTTGAGGGTGGAATATGCCCTATAGAAAAGTTAATTCCAACGGTAGTGATGACACCAATGCTGCCCCAGTCGAGTCAAAGCCGGGTAGTTCAAGGGAGAGCGGTTTTCATGACTTCCCAACAAGTGAGGAACCCAAATCAAGTTATCACGGGTAAGCTTATCATAAACTCTAGCGAAGTCTATACCTTATTCGATACTGGTTCTACCCACTCTTTTATTTCTCCTACTTGCACTCAATGTTTAAATTTGACTCAAGAGAAATTAGACTTTGACTTATTTGTTGAAACTCCATTATGAGAAACCTTCATTACATCCACTGTCTATAAATCTTGTTTGATTCAAATTGGCACTCTCATGTTACCTGTCGATCTTATTAATTTCTTTGAAAATACTTGCCTTTGATGTGATTTTAGGGATTGATTGACTAACTACTCATCATGCAACCAAACCATTAAAATCAATTACTGTCATCTCAAGTCATAAAGCTATTCATTTATTGAAAAACGGATGTCAAACTTTCTTAGCCCATGTCACAGATTTAAACAAAAATACGTCAAATTTGAATGATATTGTTAATAAATTTCCTGACGTATTCCCTGAAGAACTTCCTGGTCTACCTAGAGCGTGAAATTGAATTTGGTATCGACCTTGAACCCGATACAAAAATCCTCAAATATTTCTTCACCCAAAATGAACGTAACATGCGCTAGAGACGTTGGCTCGAGCTGTTGAAAGATTACGATAATACCATTCAATACCATTCTAGAAAAACGAACATGGTAGCTGAAGCAATGGGTAGAAGATCATATGTGTTTACGAGTGCGAATATACGAACCTATGTGAAGATAACGAATATACGAGTAGAATCAACTTTAATCGATAAAGTTAAAGCCGCTCAAGATACACACCCGAATCTGATGAATGTGAAGAAGAAGGTTCAAGAGGGTGTTATTCTAGAAGCAAGAATCGACGAAGAGAGGAAATCTCAACCCTTGATTTTATTGGCCCATTTGAAATCCTCGATTGAGTAGGAACTATGGCCTATAGACTCGTTTTACCGCCAAGTATGTCGCGTGTTCATAACTTTTTTCACGTATCGGTGTTACGTAAATATGTGGACGACCCAAACCACATTATTGATTTAGAACCGGACGAGATAGCGGAAGATTTAACGTATGAGGAAATATCTGGATAAGAAGAAACATATTCTACGCTCAAAGGTTATACCTTAAGAGTTAGAATCTGACAAGGTATCTTCACCTCTTCAACATACCAGGTACATACGTAAATTTCGAGGGCGAAATTTCATAAGGAGGGAAGATTGTAAAACCACGAATTTTGTGAATAAAGATTAATTTTCTCAAAATATTTTTTATTTATTTATGGTGTGGATTTGAGAAAATATTATAGTTATGGGTAATACTTATAAAATTTGCAAAGTAAGCAAGTTGTTATATAATATTCGATTGGTCGGAGAATATTCGTTTTAACAGGGAATATTCGTATGATGGCACAATCATTGGTGGACCCCACAACAGAATTATTGTCGGATTGAGAAAACGACAAAAATATTTTAATGAAAATAACGGCGGAAGTTTTACCGTTGACTATTGAAACACCCAGTGTTAAAAGTACAGTAATACGCGTGGTTGCATAGCAACACACGGTATATATTATTGATGCTTACGTGAGAAGTCACTCAGGTTTGTTCAATTATTGCTACAGTAATTATTGCATAGTATCTCACGTTATTTTATTCAATTGTTGTCGATATTTTATATATTATTAAATCAATAATTGAGATGACAAAGTTATTAATATTATTATTTGCAATATTAACGATGTCTAGAAGTTCTGTCAAGGAGAGGTTTGGTCACCTAATTACGCGCTAATATGGAGAAATCCTTATTGGAAAGCCCCCTCTTTTTTGGGAACGACCTGGTCGATTAATATTACGAATTATAATAATGATGATAAATGTTGTTAAAAATATTGAGGTGATTTTTATAAAGTTTTGCTTATTTTATGGACCCCCCATTTAACCATTTTTCAAAATAATCGGTAGAAATTTTTTTGATATATTTTTATATAATAAAGGTGGGGCCACATGTGGGGCCCAGGTATGATAAAAAATGAAATGTCTTCGGTGGAAGAATTGTTTCACGGGTGGGAGAAAGATTGCTTGCAGGAAAGAGAGTTTAATGATCAAATGTCAGATGTAGGAAATTAATTTAAACAAAGTCTTGGGTGGATGTTGGTTTTGGTGGAGAAATGCCGTATAAGGCATGTGATAAATAAATATATTATATTTTTAGTTTTTGTTTTACTTGATGAATTAGTCACCCTTGAATTATCAGACGAAAAACTTTGGCCCGTGATTTTATTTCAACTGTGCGTCCGTGAATTTTTTTCTAAATAGTATCCTTCCATTCTCTCATAAATAGGATGTTTAGTTAGAATTAAAAATCACACCAGAATCAGAGAATTCTTCTTCTATAATATTGAGAGTATTTCTTTAGAGTTTTAGAAAGTTTTGAGCGAAGAAAACAGTGAAAACTTTCTTCAAGAATATATCTGCTATACCAGTTGGAATACTCTTCTTTTTAAGGTAAGAATTATTATATATTTCATATTCTAAAGAGATATTATTTTTCATATTCCTATGAATATTATTTTCGTTCAATATTCATTGTCTTCGTTTAATATTCGTAATGAATATTATTTTTCGTTTAATAATTGTAAGGAAATTAATTCAAATAATAATGTGAGATTAATTAAGAAAGTTTATGGAGTGTGGCAACCGCTTGTCCGCAATTTAGAAAGAAATATTCTGATTTTTCCATTAAAATACCTCTTCCAGGTTCATTGTCGTTGTCAGACCAAGGTCCATTAAAATAACTAATGTGTGAACATATTAATTTATGCCATGAACTTTAGTCATGAGTTGTGACTCTGTTTGGCTAAGTTATTATATAATAACTACAAATTAGATATTCAGCAACATATATATAAATGCATGTAAAAATATTTTGTTTGTATTTGTATTTTTAGTTTCGACTGTTTGCATGGGAGAAAAAAAAAACAGTAGAGGTTTAATTATATGTATATTTTTCCATTTCGATGGAAAGTCCAAGATGATTAATTATTTATGTTTCTCACTGATTTAGTGATTTTGTCAGATGATGGTGTATATCGGGTTAATATCATGATGTGTTGCTATATATATGCACCCATTTTAGCATGTGTTTGTGTATATGATCACATGATGTATATCTAGATAGATAGGTTGGAGAATATTTTTAATATAATTTTCTGTTATTATTATAACTGTAAAATGACTAGCAATAACGTTTGGTTGAAATATTAAATAAATGCAGTTAAACGATGTCTTAATTAGGAGAAAACACATAAAAATTTCAATGCTTGTTTTATTTATTGCAAGATTTTGCAATACGCGTCCTCTATTCAATTATATATATAAGATCATTTTCAACATTACGAAGTCAGATGTTTACAAGTTTTAGTTTTATAAGAATTGAATTTATCTCAAGCATATATAATCTTTGAATTTCAAATATTCTATCACTATGAGGTAGGAAACTAATGGGACCAGGTTATTGAATTGAATTGATACGTGGGTCATTGTTTTTGCCTTAAGCATTAGGAATCAGTTTATTATCTTGTTTATATGGCATATGATTTTCGGACAGATGTTCTGTCATGACATTGTTTTGCCACAAAAACCAAGATCAAGTGATAATGACGTAGCTACTGAAATGACATTTTGGTTAATGTAATTCTCCTATTTTCATTGCGTCTTCATTTGTCATGCTGAATGGCATAATCACGAGACTGCTGAATCGACACAACAACCAGGACATAAATTGTTACGTTCTTTTGATGCTATCTTATGTCTATAATATTATATTCCTTAAAAAAAAAGGTTAAAATAAATTTTACGTTTTAGCGCCAGTAAATGCAAGATGAATTTTTGATTATTAGTTTTACGATTGTATATCTTTTTGAACTTACGTCTGAAAACGAACCTGATGATTGATAAACTTTGGCGTAGTGCAAAAGATGGTCATGTGTATGACACGATCATGACTACTGGCGATACTAATGAATATCATTGGCCTGTAGTGCAGGAATGATTTGATGATATGGATTAATTATAGAGCTGAGTCTCAGTGATGAAATATTAATTCATGGATGTGGTAAAAGTTATCTTTGATCCGTAGTCGTAGATGAACTTGGTATGATTATGACTGAGGGATTATTCGGTATAATCACGGCCAGATAATTAACACGAATATCCTTGGCCGTGTGTCATTGGCTAATTAAGTGGTCGGATAATATTAATTTAGTCTCAAAGATTATTGGTTTTTCAACAGTATATCTTTTTGGGCATATGGTGCAAAGTTGGAATGTTGATTTACTTGATTATAAATATGAATTGTGATTTAATTATAATATGTGGTGGTTCAGGTGAAGACAGGTGATGAGAGTTCTACTTGTCTTGAGTATAATAGATGAACTGTTACAGGGATGAAATATTAACGATGGACTTTTAATCTAGAGGAGATAGTAGACATTATGTTCTACTTGACTCTTCTAATGGATTGCTTATTCCGCTGCAGTTGTTGATCTAAAACTTGTTGTCTATTATATTTCATCAGTTGTTATACTGTTGAAGGCTAACGATAATTTATTCTACATTATCTTAGTCATAATATTTTTTACTGGGCTAGTTGAGCTCACCCTTTCTTTCACTATTCTCTTCAGGAAATGAGAATGTAGCCGGGACTAGTCGAGAAACGGAGTAACGGTCCAGATAATAGCATTAGTAGTCCTCATTATTCTATGAAATAATGTGATAATAATTGTAATGAGGACACCAATGAGTGTGGATATTGTCTAGATGACAATATTCTTGTTTAAACTCTCAGCTATATTTTGTCGTATTTTACACGACTGTTGTATAATTAAGTTGTATTTGAATTTATGTACCATGTATCTGGCGACTCAAGATGGGTGATGTATACCTAATTTGGGGGCATCACACTAGTGCACAAAGAGAGTTAGTTCTAACCTCTAAGATATAGGATCTTGAAAAAACAATCTCTTTGTGGAATCGTTCTTCTGCATCTATGGACTCTTTGATCGTCAGTTAGAGAACAATCTCTAACAGGTCAAGATTGGGATTTGGAGATTCGCCTTCAGTTCATATTATGGAAAAATCATTGGAGATTAACAACAACTATTCTTCAACTTCTCATAGAGGCATTGTGTTTGTGAAATCCACAAAGATCACTAAACCTATTATTCAAAGATGTTCAATCTCTTCAGATCAAATTATTATCCTTGAGAATAATAGATTACATACGGGTCTAGGATTCATGAAATCGCAGGGTAAGTCAAAGTCTACCTTTAAGCCTAGAAGGATCGTAGAGTCAGGTAAGACTCACTCTATGAACCAACTAGGACGAAAATATAGAGTTAACTTCCACCCTATCAAACCCTCGAGTCGTAGAGCAGTATGGAAGCAGGGGGAAGTTCAGCTAAGAAGAAACACTACAAATGGCTATCATCCACAAGTGTCTTTGATGAGAAGGAATCCGCGTGCACACTCACACATGAATAGTATTAAATGCTATACTTGTCATAAATATGGTCATATTTTTGTTATGTGTTATTTCAATGATTATCATCCTATTTCATATCTACCTAAAATCAAGCAGATTTGGGTCCCCAAGAAAACTAACAAAGTAGGACCCAAGCAAGTCTGCATACCAAAATAAAAGTTAATTTTTATTGCAGGTGCAAAGATCTACTAGTTCAATCTGGTATCTCGACACTTGATGCTCGAGGCATATGATCGATAACAAGGATCTCCTGTCAAACTTAAAAGAGAAAGATGGTCCTATAGTTATCTTTGGAGACAAAAATTCTGGGAAGACTCGAGGATATGACTCAATTGGGAATTATGCAGTATCGTTTAACAAAGTTGTTTATGTTGAAGGGCTAAAGCACAATATGCTAAGCATCAACCAACTCTTCGATAAAGGGCATCATGTGATATTCCTAAAAAACTAGTGTCAAGTCAAAGACCTAGAATCCAACTCGTTAAAGCTAACTTGAACTAAAGAAAGCAACATCTATGTGGTCATTCTTGTTGAGCTTAATTCAAGTGAAATAAACTGCTTCTTTGCTGAAGCATTAGAAGATGTACGTTGGTTGTGGCATCAAAGATTGTCCCACCTGAACTTTAAGAGTATGTCAAAGCTTGCCTCCAAAGATCTAGTCGTAGGGTTACTAAAGCTCAATTTCAACAAAGAGAGACCCTACAAAGCAAGTCAGCTAGGAAAGTAAACCAAGAGTTCATTCAAAAGCAAAGAAGTTAATTTCAATGATAGGCCCCTGTAGTTACTTCATATGGATCTCTTTGGGTCTATCCCAACCGTTAGCCTTGGAGGAAAAAGATACTCACTGGTGATAGTAGATGATTATACCAGATCACATTGGTACTCTTTCTAAGCTCTAAGGATGAAACCAACTTCTAATTAAGTAGAATCTTTAAGCAGGTTGAGAATGAGAAGGGCGACAAAATCAAAGCAATAAGAAGTGGTCATTGAAGGGAGTTTAATTTTTCTAAGGTAGATAAGTTCTGTGAAGATCAAAGAATTCATCATAATTTCTTAACTCCAAGAACTCCATAGCAAAATGGAGTAGTTGAGAGGAAGAACAAAACTCTTATTGAGGCAGGAAGTTCACTTCTAGCTGCAGCCCATCTCCCTAAATATTTCTAGGCTTAAGTTATCAAATACTGCATGCTACATTCAGAACATATCTCTAATTCACTTTGCATTCAAGAAGATGCCCTATGAGTTATGGAGAGGAAGGAAGTGAAAGTAGTATGCATACAAGCCAATCATGTTTGATGATAAAGTATATATTTTGTAACAATCTTATTCATTTATAAATAAAATAATTATTTAATTAAAGGCTTTTAATTTATCTACATGGTGATGTTTAATAATATGTGATAAACCCATAGTTTTGAGCAATGCTTTTAGAATCATGAGGATGATCATGCTAATGAGATCTAAATTCTTAGATAGCTTACAAACTAAAATTGTTTCCAGTTATTGGATTACTAAAAAAAGTATTAATGAATCCGGATAGATTGGTACATACGTTACTTGCTCATTGGATAAAAATGATTGATCTCATGATCATTTGTGCGGAAACACTATAACAAGTATGTAGGTGCTTATTGGAGAATAAGTTCACTGAATGTGACTCGCTAAGGAATACCTAATAGAGTTTTACTTACCCGTCAATATGAATTCCTAAAATGATAGTAGTACAATTGATCCTTAGACTTGAGATCATCATAGTATCTTGTGTATGATTATACTTTGACATATTCCTGAAGACCCTTAGGGTATATCAAAGGGTATGCTTGGGTATAATAAGTTATATATGGAGATAATGAATGATCAACAAAGAATCTACTGCTTCTAGTAAAAGAGGAGAAATGTCCTATTTAATTCGATAAATGATAACCTAGTATTCCTTGGCCAAGGCAGAATGAAATTAGAAAGGAGTTTCTAATTTGCATTATTTGGAGTTGTGCATTTAAGAATCAAAATACATATAATTAAATAAAATAAGACTTAACAGTAATTCTATGTCTATTATTTAATCGAGATATTGTATGGTGGAAGGATTGAATTGTACGGTAACTATTTATTCAAAGATTTTTTTATGATTAATGTTGAAATCTATATTATCTGGAAAGTCGTTGATTGTTAAGGAGGCTTATCCTTATTGTAGAATAAATGTTTTTTTATTTAAATAAATTAATAGATTAATTTATTTATTTAAATAAAAATAGAATTGTTCTAATTGATTTATTCACAGCCGATTTAATATGGATAACCTAAAGGGTCACATCGCAAAAGGAATAATATTTATTTAAGAGGCAAATGACATAATCGTAATAATAAGTTAAGTGTATTTAATTTAATCTACGGTGATAGAATAAATTAAATAGCTTAATATTTATTATTTAATATTTTGAAAATATTAAATATAAATAAATAAGAGGTGTCTTATTATTATTATTATTATTATTACTACTACTACTATTATTATTTAATTATTAAAGGAGTTTGGGAATTAATTAATAAAAGTACTCTAATATATTCATAATTAGATTAGGAGGCTAATTAATTAAAAGAGTTTAATTAGTTATTCCTAATAAGATTAGGAGCCTAATTAATTAAAGGAGTTTAATTAATTAAAATAAAACATGATTTTTTAATTATTAAGGAGGGTTGCCTATATATATAAATAAGAGGAATCTTATTATGGGTGAGGGTTGATATTTTTCACAACACACGTGAATGATTTTTTTAAGAGTTGAGAGAGTACGTATTCTCTATAGAGATAGAAAAACTAGGGTTTTGCCAAACACCCATCTTCTTGATTACTTCTTCTTTCTTGGTGGATCACCTCTAGAGGCCCCAAACACTTGGGTGGTTAACGTTGATCAAAGAAAGGAATCAAACCTGGTGGATTCAAGTTGAACGCGAAAAAGATTTGGAGGTGAACTTGTACTTGAGGAAGTTCGAATCTTCAAGAATATAATTTTTGATCTTCATCTTTTCGTTTAATTAATAATTGTGCATAAAAGATTATCCGGGTATATGGTTTATAAACTTTTAAAATCTGTTTTTACGCTTCCGCTTTACTTTGATGCAATATGATTGTGTACATGAATCTTACAAACCTAACAGTGGTATCAGAGCCAAAACTTTATGCGAATTATTAATTTTTTAGATTTGATATGTACGTTTATATATGTTTGGAACAATTATTTTGGGCATAATTATTGGCATAAAATCAAGTTTTTGGGGAAAAACTGCATAATTCATGAACTAAAAAAAAAGCGATTACGGACATTGGCGTATGAACTTGATTAAAGTGTAATTTAGGTATTTATGTGTCGGTTAAATGTTTAGGAAGAGGTGACGTGGCGACAATACCTGATTCTGATATAATCGAGGCGTTGCAGCGCCGTCCCTAGTTTTTTAAAAACTGCAGACGTGGCGACACATCGCTTTGATCTTTGAGTACATTCGGTATTTGTAAGCGCCTTGGCTTGATAAAGTGGGTTTTATACCCGCATGAATCGATTCTAATTCAAGCTTAATTCCAGCACCTTGCATTTATGTCTTATTATACTTGTTTATTGTTATTTAGTGTGTAGGTTTGGTGGTGTGGCATTTTATCATAAAAGGGGTGCAATTGTGGTAATAACTTAGCAAATTTAAAGCATTACATGACCAACTAGCAGAAGGTATACCCACTGGGTCGGGCATTTTTAAGCCTTACACCCCCGTCGGGGTGGGGGGTCCAATACTCTGAAGACAGGAGCTATGCCCGCCGGGGTGGAGGTCCGGATTATGAAGTTATTCAGTTGGTTTCAAAGACTGCTATGTTAGTATTTGTGATGGTTTGGGACGTATATTAGCAAGGATTTCCATTCAGAATACAAGTCTTAGTGTTATGTCCAAGGAAGAACAACAAGATTGAGAGATAGCCATTAGAAGACAATTAACAGAGAACAAGATTACAAATTTTTCAGAGCAAGCATTGGAGAGAAGATTTTGAAGGATTTTTCATATCAATTGCAAACTGAGCTGAAGAACACGGTGGTTCTGGATTTATTCTTTTCTTTTAGTTTATTTGTAATTGAAAGGATGATATCTTTAATTTATTCAGTGTTTATTTCATTTATAATGAGCTAAATTACTTTTTAGGCTTATGATGGATATTTAAGTGAAACGATGGTTATGTAACTTTGATTTTCAGTTTAATAAGCTATTATCCAATTTATCTATATTAATTTGTGTTTGAATTTATGAATTGCCTGATCAACAATTCTTTGTGGACTTGTATGGATTCGAGAGAGGAAGTACGAGTCCAGACTTAGTTAATATAGCATGTATTCTTGAATTTTGTGAATGAATAGAATCTTGATGAATGTTAGGGTAGAGATATGCTTAACATCACATGTAATCGGGTAGAGAACTTGAACTTAAACATTCTTTGATTGTAATTCGCATAGAGATATAGTGAGTTAGTTAATTAAGGTGTTTAACTTAATTCTATCTTAATTGTTGATTTAAGTTAATATGGTGTTAGTGCATCGAGAGGTGGCTAATTCTACTTTAGTGTTCTTGATTAATAAACTGGGATAGTAAATTAAACTGGAACAAAGGATAATAACCAGAGTGAAGCTTAGGGTGAAGTTGTAAGCCTAATTCTCCGATACTTGTTTAGAAATTCAGTATTTATGATTTGTGATTGTTTTGTGATTTTAGTATTTTTAATAATTGAGAATTTATAATTTTAATCATTAATTTGAATAGTTTAATAAAATTGGGATTAATAGGAAACTGGTAATTGTGAAGATTAAATTCTTACTGATTTCTCTGTGGGAACGATACTCTACTTACTATTATATTACTTGTTGACCACGTATACTTGCGTGTTGTGCGTAATTAGATTTTACCCAACAAGTTTTTGGTGCCGTTGTCGGGGAATTATTAGTATAGATTTTAATATTTTACGATATCAGTTTAATTAGTCCAGTTTTACTTAAACAATTTTATTTTTTTGTTTTGTTTGTCTTATTTCAGGTTTTTGAAGTTGGTTTATGCAAACAAGATCCAAAAATCTAGACTTGCTTCCTTTTGAGGACGACATTGAGAAACGGTTTCAAAGGCTAAGTAAGTGGATTAAAGAAACAAGAGAAGACTTTGAAAACTCTGAAAAAGAAGAAGCAATGGTTGTCGAAGACTTGAAGGCGTTGAGGGACTTTACTACACCTAAGGTGACTGAGCTGCAGTCGAGTTTCACCAGGCCTGCTATAGCCGCGAACACATTTGAAATCAAGCCTAGGACTATTTAGATGATTTAAAATTCGGTTCAGTTTGGGGGTTTGGCAAATGATGATCCGAATAAACACTTAGTCAACTTTTTAGAGATTTGTGATACTTTCAGGTATAATGGGGTGTCGGATGACGCAGTTAGGCTTTGCTTGTTCCCATTCACTTTACAGGACAAGGAGAAGAGTTGGTTACATTCTCTACCGCCAGGATCAATAACTACACGGGAAGACCTCGCTCAAAAATTCTTAGCAAAATTTTTCCCACCAGCAAAGACGGCAAAAATGAGAAATGAGATTACCATGTTTGAACAACAGCATGGGAATCACTATATGAAGCATTGGAGAGATATAAAAAGTTTCTCTGAAAGTGCCCACATCACGGATTACCCAAATGGCTGCAGATGAACACATTCTACAACGGGTTGAACGAAAATCTCAGAACTAGTATAGATGCAGCTTGGGTGGAGCTTTTATGGCAAAGAGTTATGAAGAGGCATACGAATTGATAGAAACAATGGCGGCTAACAACTACCAAAGGGCCCACTGCAAGGTTTGACACGCAATGAAAAGGCAAATGGAGTGTTAGAGTTAGATGGAGTAATGACGATAGTGCCTTGATTTCAAAGACTCTCTAAGAAGTTGGATGCTTTGTCAGGGGTACAGACGCTACAAGTTGCAGTTATTTGTGAATTGTGCTAGGGTGAACATCTTACAGATCAATGTGCAATCAACCCAGCGTCAGTGCAATTTGTGGGTAGCTATAACATGATTCCACAGAACATGTACCAAAATACATATAATCCGGAGAATAGGAATCACCAAATTTTTTTTGGGAGTAATAATCAGAATCAGCAAGCTCCACGACCATCTTATCCCCCAGGATTTTAGAATCAACAACAAACAGCTCAACATCAAGAGTGGAAATCAGATTTAGAGGAGTTGTTGTCAAAGTATATAACAAGCAATGAGGCAGCTATGAAAAACCAAGCAATGGCCATGAAATCACAAGAGATAGCCATCAAGAATCTAGAAAATTAGATGGGACAAATTGCCTTAGCATTAAAAAATAGACCACAAGGGACTCTACCGAGTGACACCAAAAGAAATTCGAAGGGAAATCACAAACAGTGTCAGGCAATCACGTTGAGAAGTGGAAAACATTTAGATGGGAGAAGTGCAGAAAATTCAGTTAAACCAGATGACAAAGTAGTTGAGGAAAAACAGGGTGAGGAAAAGCAAGTGGAACAAACAAAGTTAGATGACAAGCCAGTTGTGTATCCTCCACCGCCATTTCAACAGAGAGTCCAAAAGCAGAAATTAGATAAGCAGTTCACAAAATTTTTGGAAGTGTTTAAGAAACTTCAGATTAACATCCCTTTCGCAGAATCCCTAGAGCAGATGCTAAGTTATGCAAAATTTATGAAAGGTATTCTGTCCAAGAAAAAGAAGTTAGAAGATTTCGAAACAGTGGCATTAACAGATGAGTGTAGTGCAGTTTTATAGCGAAAATTGCCACCAAAGTTGAAAGATTCAGTGAGTTTTACCATTCCATGCACAATTGGGAGCATGGTGTTCAACAAGTGTTTATGTGATATGGGAGCAAGTGTAAACCTTACGCCATTATCAGTGTATACAGAATTAGGTCTACCTGCTCCAAAGCCTACGAACATCTCATTGCAGTTAGCGGATAGGTCAGTCACATACCCGAGAGGCATTATGGAGGACATATTGGTCAAGGTTGACAAATTTATATTCCCTGTGGATTTCATAATTCTTGATTTTGAGGAAGATAAGAATATCCCAATTATCCTAGGGAGACCGTTTTTGGCTACGGGTAGGACACTCATCGATGTACAAAAAGGTGAACTAACTATGAGGGTCCAAGACCAAGAAATAAAGTTTAATGTTTTCAAGGCCATGAAATTCCCTTCGGACGAAGAAGAGTGTTTTAGGATGGATATCATTGAGCAGATAATCAGCGAAGACATGGGTAAAAGTTTGGCTAATGATCCATTAGAAACGACATTATTGGGAGATGAAGATTTGGATGATCCAGAATTTGTGGATTACTTGCAGAAGTTAGACTCCCTGCCACGAGTTAGCAGATTTAAAGCACCATTTGAACCATTACACACTGAGGAAAGAGCCGCAAAAAGAATGAAACCATCATTGGAGGAGCCACCTGCCCTTGAGCTAAAGTCACTACCTAAACACCTCAGGTATGCGTATTTAGGCAATTCTAATACTTTACCAGTTATTATTTCTACTGCGCTTAACGAATTGCAGGAAAGTAAGTTGCTGAGGGTGCTTAGAGAATATAAATCGGCTATAGGATGGACAATCACAGATATCAAAGGAATCAGCCCATCCTTTTGCATGCACAAAATTCTGATGGAAGAGGATGCAAAGCCAACGGTGGATCAACAGAGACGGCTCAACTCAATTATAAAGGAAGTTGTGAAGAAAGAAATACTAAAATGGTTGGACGCCAGTATCATCTACCCAATTTCTGACAGTAAGTGGTTCAGTCCGGTGCAGTGTGTGCCAGAAAAAGGAGGAATGACCGTGGTACAAAATGATGACAACGAGCTAATTTTGACGAGGATAGTAACTGGCTGGAGGGTTTGCATGGACTATAGGAAATTGAATAAGGCAACCCGAAAAGACCATTTCCCTTTGCCTTTTATTGACTAGATGTTTGATAGATTGGCGGGTCACGAATTTTATAACTTACTGGATGGGTATTCAGGGTATAATCAGATAGTCATTGCTCTTTAAGATCAAGAGAAGACAACTTTCACGTGCCTATACGATACATTCACATTCAGGAGAATGTCCTTTGGCTTGTGTAATGCACGTACTACCTTCCAACGGTGTATGATGGCCATCTTCTCGGACATGGTGGAGAAGACTGTGGAAGTCTTCATGGATGACTTTTTTGTTTATGGAGACAATTTTGATGCATGTTTGGAGAACTTGGTGATGGTGTTAAAGAGATGCATATAAACAAATCTGATACTTAACTGGGAAAAGTTGTAAGACCCCAACCTTTTTTTTAATAAAGATGATTTTTCTATAAATATCATTTTTGAATATTATGGAATGAATTTGATATAATGTAATAGTTGTGGGTAATATTTATAAAATTTGCAAAGTACGCAAGTTGTTATATAACATTCGTTTTGTCGGGGAATATTCTTTTTGTCGGGAATATTCGTACGATGACATAATCATTGGTGGACCCCACAACGGAAGTATTGTCATAGTAAGAAAACGACAGAATTATCTTTTTATAAAAATAACGGCGGAAGTGTTACCATTAAAACTGTTTAACTACCCTGTAGTAAAAGTACAGTAATACGCGTGGTTGCATAGTAGCACACGGTATTGGTTATTGATGCTTACGTAAGAAGACACTTAATTATACTCAATTATTGCTACAGTAATTGCTGCATCATATCTCTCATATTATTGATTCGATTATTGTCATAGTATCATTTGCATTATATGATATATTATTAAATCAATAATTGAGACGACAAAGTTATTCATATTATTAAATTGCAATATTTACAATGTCTAGAAGTTCTGTCAAGGAGAGGTTTGGTCACATAATTACGCGTCAATAGGGAAAAATCTTTATTGAAAAGCCCCATCTTTCCTGAGAACAACCTGGTTGTTAAATATTTTGAGTTATAATATTAATGATGAATAAGTTCGTGTTGATTAAAGATAAATTTGATAGTTTCATTGTGTTGGGATTATTTGTGTTAGTAGAAATCGACATCTATTCTGATGATAATTGATGTCTGGAGGTTATATTATTCAATCGGGTATTCGAGACACTTTTCGTGTCAGAGTACTATTCACAAGTTACTATTCATGAGTTACTATTCACGAGTTACTATTCACAGGGTACTATTCACCCGAACAATATATTTTTTTTCGGTCTAAATTATTTTTGGGTACAATATTATTCCATGAGGAGATGTGCTAATTTTTCAGACCGTTGGTTGAATTTATAATACTAAATCAATATGGATTGCTGGTTTAAAGTTTTAATAGTAAATCAATATGGATCGCTGGTTTAAAGTTTTAATAGTGAATCAGTATGGACCGTTGCTTTAAGTTTTAATAGTAAATAAATATGGACCGTCCGTTTAAAAGTAAATCAATCTGGACCGTTCATGAATTAGTTACTATTCAATCCATTCTTCTATAAATAGAAGCTCATTCCTTCATTATTTCTTACAAATTCACTGAAACTCTAGAGAGAGAAATTATAGAGAGAAAGAAGAAGAGTTTTCTGCTACTTCACTACTTCGATATCCAGTTTCTTTAACGGTAAGGGGTATTATTTCTTTTGTATTCATGAAGAGAACTCCTGTTATTCCATTATTTATTATTCTATTGGAATAACCTGTATACGCGGTCTACCCTATACTTGGTGAAATTCTTCTGTTATTCCATTATTTATTATTACATTGAATAACTCAGATACGCTGTGAGCTACCCTATACTTGGTGAAATTCTTACATTATTCCGGTCTTTTATTATTCTATTGGAATATCCTCATGCATGCGTTTACGGGACACGGTTCCGTATTTATTATTACTCGTTGGAATAACTTTTGCTGTGTGATCTATCACATGCACGGTGATTTCTTTTGTTATTCCATTCTTTATTATACTCAGTTGGTTAAAGTTTTGACTTCTATACTCCATGAAATTAGTGGAATATCCTTGATATTTGCGCTTCATCCAGTATCTTTTCGTGGAAATATTCTTCTGAGCATTCTTGAATTTTACTCTACAAAGAAGTATCATGTTGACAATTTGGACATTATTAGTTCCTGGATAAACTAATTTTTGAACTTGTTTTATTGAATTCTTATATCATTGTCATCATCCTCATGTTTATATTTTTGAAAGTCATCTGTGGCCTGTAGTGCATAGATGGACTTGGTATGATTATGACCAGGGATTATTGGATATAATCATGACCGTAATGTTACAAATGATATGGTAAAAGTCCTCATTGGCCCGTAGTGCATTGATAGACAGTTGTTGGCATGATCATGACTATTGATGAATACACGAATATCCTTGGCCCGTAGTGCATGGATAATTTGTGGTCGTGACCCTAATGAATATCCTTGGCCGTAGTGCAGAGATGATGTGGATTATTTATTAAGATGAGTCTCAGCGATAAAAGTGATGAAAAAACATTTTAAATCATAAAAGATAGTAGATTTTATTCTCTACTTGACTCTTTTAATGGATTGCTTATTCCACTGCAGTTAAACTTAATGTCTATTATATTTTATCAGTTTAACATTGTTAAAGGCTAATGATAATTTATCCTGCATTATCTTTGTCATAATATTTCTTACTGGGCTAGTTGAGCTCACCCTTTCTTTCACTATTTTCTTCAGGAAATGAGAAGGTAGTAGGGACTAGTCGGGGAATGGAGTGATGGTCCAGAGGATATCATTAGTAGTCCTCACTATTCTATGAAATAGTGTGTTAATAAATGTATTGAGGACTTATTTTGAGTGTGGATATTGTCTAGATGACAATATTTGTATTAAAACTCATAGCATATGTTTTGTCGTATTTTACACGACTGTTGTATAATTAGTTTGTATTTGTATTCAGTACCATGTATCTGGCGACCCAAGATGGGTGATGTATACCTATTTTGGGGGCGTCACAAAAGTGCCACTTCATGGTTGAGGAAGGCATAATTTTGGGTCACAAGGTTTCAGTAAAAGGATTAGAGGTTGATAAAGCAAAGCTGGAAATGATTGAAAAGCTTCCACCACCAAATTCAGTTAAGGGAATACGCATTTTTTTGGGACATGCTGGGTTCTACAGGAGATTTATAAATGACTTCTCTAAAATTACAAAACCATTGTGCAGTCTTTTAGAGAAAGATTCAGTTTTTAAGTTTGATGAGGGTTGTAAGTTAGCATTCGAGCTATTGAAGAAGAAATTAACTACAACCTCCGTTATCGTTGCACCGAATTGGACAATGCAAGTGACTATGCGGTTGAGGCTGTTTTGGGCCAACACCGAGAGAAGGTATTTCATGCCATATTCTATGCAAGTAAGACACTCACGGAGACCCAAATGAATTACACAACTACGGAAAAGGAATTGCTTGCAGTAGTATATGCCTTCGATAAATTTTGGGCATATTTGATTGGAACAAAGGTTGTAGTTTATACGGATCACTCAGCCATTTGATACCTAATCTCAAAGAAAGATGCTAAGCCACACCTTATCAGATGGATTCTCCTTCTACAGGAATTTGACTTTGAAATAAAAGATAGAAAGGGGACGGAGAATCAAGTTGCAGATCATTTATCAAGACTGGAAAATCAAGGTAAAGATGATGGGGATAAATGTGTAATTAATGATTCATTTCTGGATAAACAACTGTTTAGAGTCAATGTGGAATTTTTATAGTACGCGGACTTCGCCAACTATCTAGTGAGCAATATACTTCCCTCTGATCTTACACGTCAGTAGAAAATGAAATTCCTACATAACGTCAAATGGTATATGTGGGATGAGCCATACCTATTTAAACAGTGAGCCAACAAGATGATTAGAAGGTGTATGCCCTATAGCAAGGTAAATAACATTTTGCATGAATGTCATTCGTCTACATACGGGGGACATTACGGTAGTGAGAGAAGAGCGGCAAAAGTTCTTTAAGCCGGGTTTTATTGGCCTACATTATTTAAAGATGCCCACCAGTTCGTAAAAAGCTGTGATAGATGCCAAAGGGTGGGAAAAATATCTAAAGGAATGAGATGCCACTACAAATAATCTTAGAAGTGGAGATTTTTTATGTATGGGGCATGGATTTTATGGGGCCATTCCCTTCCTCATTTAATAATTAGTACATATTGCTCGTGTCGACGTCGGGATTTTTATTTGTCCCTTTTCTGTTCTTGTTCTTTGGTGTTCTCATGTTATGTGAGATTTGTTTGAAAAAATAAGTGAAAAGGTCCATGTGTATATGTCGATGATTTGATTGTAAGAGTCGCCAACAGGTGTTTTTTAATCGGTTGCACCAATGCAACCGAGAAAAAGGTTTGCACATTGACCCGATGATGTGACAACGCTAAACGGGTCTCAATGGCTGAGATTCATTTGGGTTCGGGGGCTTGATTATGCGGAGGGAAGGTGTTAGGCACCCCCCGACATCTGTGTTACCACGGTGACCACCACTTTTCAAGAAACTGTTATATGAATATGTGTCTGTGTGTGCGTGTGTGTGTGTGTGTGTGGGTCAATGTGCTATTTATTTGGAAGTAGTGCGAGGCCTCGTTCACACCTATATACAAAGGATTTGAATTTGTATGAAAAATTCAGTTTTAACAAGATATAACAATGAGGTTTTGTAAAAGAGATTTTTCAAACCCTGTGCACAATAGTAATTGAGACCTTTTTATACTTCTATTTTATTATTAAATGTTCGGCTTGATTGCTTTTATTTTCAAGATGCGAAGCATCTTCGAGAAAATAATATATAACAATGCCGAACTCCTCATGGGCATGAAATCCATCTAAGGAAATTCAAACACCGTGAATAATTTACAAGCTGCTTACAGCTAAAAAAATGTCCATCATGGGAATCGAATCTAGATTCAGTGGACTGAATCTGTGATCACATGATTCCTAGGCTCACATGATGCCGTAAATTATATGAATAGTAGTAAGCAATTATATATATAAAATATGTAAATATATATATACAGACATGATCAACCACCACGTAAGTAACTCCATGGGGAATCGAAAATGTAAATATATAAAAGCGGTAAATATATATATATATATATATATATATATATATATATATATATATATATATATATATATACATGATCAACCACCACGAAGCACCTCCATGGGGATCGAAATGTAAATAAAGCGATAAATGCGATCAACCGCTACGAAGTAAACTCAGGTGGGACTAAATGTAAATAAAGAGAGTAAAATCAACCGCCACAAGTAAACTCCAGTAGTGACTTTTAATGTAAATAAAGCGGTAAAAAAGGCGTAATTAAGTAAACTCCGTGCTGACGAAATGTAAATATATATATATATATATATATATATATATATATATATATATATATATATAAGCTGTAAAACGCACATGATGTTTCTCAATCCCGTCTCGGTTTATCATTTTAGCGATTTGTCTATATATATATAAGTAGTAAACACACTAGATATAAAACCAAGGCTCATCGAATAGAGTCAGACAACAGTTTATATATATATATATATATAAATAATCCAGGCTCATCGGACATAATCCGACAACATTTCATATATATAAGTATATATATATAAAAGCAAGTAAACGCTCCAAAGATAAGTCTAGGCTCAATCGAGGCATAACTCAATAATGTTAGTCCATATATATAAATATATACATATATAAGTATATATATACAGAAAGAAATGAAAACCATGGACCGAAGTCCGGGCATACATACACAACACGACTCTCAATGTGATGAATAATGTGTGCAAAGATGAAGAGAAATGCTTTATAGTGTGTAAGAAGGCTTACAATGGGCTGCCAAAGAAGACATCTATACCTCTAAGTGGATGAATACTTGGCTCCCGCCGGTAAAAATATAGCTATATATGAGCTAACATGTGTTTAAAATGGGAAATTGCTCAATATGGGGTGTGTAAGACCAAATTTGACAGAGCTTCCTCGCCTTTTTCTTTTTTAAAATGGCCACCCCAAGCTCTGTATTAATAGAGCTGGTGGCCGCAGGTGTACCTGAGGCAGCCATAGATGCACCTGCGGCTGCCTGGGGTGCCCCAGGCTCCGAGGGTCCTGTCGTCTTGAAGTACGTGCACTTGTGCACTGTGATGTCCGCTCAAACTTGCAGAACTTCAATCCGAGCATCCGATTGAGGTGTACAAGTCCTTTTTTGGACTTCAGTTGTCGAGAGTTACGTAATGACACGGGATTAGAGGTTGTACGAAGTCAGGAAGAGGGGACCATGCCCATGTTCTTCAAGCTTTAAATTCTATCTTGTGTGATGCCCTGCAAAATAGTCACTCGGGATTGGAACTCCTTGGCTCTTGTGTGACATTGTTGAGTAGAAATATATGTATGAGATGTTGAGATGGCTCAATGTGGGGTTGAGGTGGCAAGATGATTATTTTTCCCCTCACCGTGGTTATCTCCGGTTTGGGTTGATAAAGCAGACGTTGCTCAGGGTTATCTCTGAGATTGGACTGCTACAAGTGTTTGAATTCCTCAGGGTCATCTTTAAGTATGCCTGTCTTCTCGGTGTTATCTTCAGGTCTTTGGAATGAGTGCCTCGGCGGCAGTTCCGAGGTTGAAGCTGATTGCATGCATTTGAAACAAGCATTTCTGGGGTTATCATCAGAACTGCAACGGCATTCCTTTGGGTTATCTCCAAGGATGAAACTCGGGGTTATCTCCGAGGTTGGAACTGATACTCCCGGTGTGTGTTCATGGGTTGAGACTGAACTTCCGGTGGTATCCGGAATGGATATGAGCTGTCTTCTAGGGTTATCTCTGAAAGACGAATCTGCCCTCCAACAATGTTAGTAACAGGTGTGCAAAAAATTTTGAGTGTCTATAGATGCCCCTCTTTATCATATTCATGCAATGCAAGGCATGGATAGGATAAAGAATCCTAGACACTTGAAATGCAACAATATAAATATGATGCTATGTGCAGCAACATGATGCAAATGCATGATGCACGTGGTTTGTTGGATTATGTTCCAACATGGTGGGATGATTGCTGGCTCCTTGTTACTCCTGTCGGGAATGACAATCAATAATGTCTTGGACGTGTGATCCAAATCTTTCAGGAAGTTGATGTTGGGGTTATCACCAAAGTCCTGAATCCTTGATATAGACTTTACTTTGAAGATGTGTCTCTCATGTGCAAGAGATCTATGGGGATAAAGCTTTGTCTATTTAAGGATGTGTATAACATATTCCATCATCGGTCCTCTCCGTTGAGGATGGTCTTCTCTAGTTTGTGTCACCAAAGATATACCACTTGCCTTGTTTGAGATTCTCGCCATGACGGTATGTATTGTCGTGGTTGCCGACCTTCGACGATGTGTGTATCACCAGATAGATCCCTATTGGGCAAACTGTTAAGGCTGCTTGACCTTCATTGATGTGTGTATCAACGGATAGATACCTGTTGTAAACTTTCAAGGTTGCTTGACCTTCGTTGATGTGTGTATCAATGGATAGATACGCGTTTTAACCCCCGTCGGGGATACGTGGATATGGGTACCAATCATCGGATAGTTTTTGATGCTTCGATGGGTTTACTTGCCATCAGATGAGATGATGTCAAGGATGCTTGACCTTTATTGACACGTACATTAATGGTTGAAAATGCGTTGTAACCCCCGCTGGGGATTCGTTCATGGACGAAGAATGCGTTGTAACCCCCGCCGGGGATCCTTATCAATGAATGAAATCTGCGTTGTAACCCCCGTTGGGGAACCTTTTAGGGTTACGACCCTGTATTTGGCGGCATCAGACCCGTGTGAGGCATTGTCGAGTATAATTTGCAAAAGCTGAGATCATCGGTATAGTGTACCTTGTATTTAGGCGAATATCAATGAGTGATATGTAAAGCCATAATTTGACTTGTGACAACCAGATTCCAGCTATTTAAGCTCGATCAGCGTATCATTTTTATTCTGATTTAACCTTTTCAAACATGAGACCTCCTTTTTGACTCGAATCGGATCGAAATGGAGGGGTGGGACCCATGTAGCGGTGCCACAGGTACACCTTCGGCAGCCGCAGGTGGACCCGTAGCCAACCGTGAATATAAAAAGCCTGCAGGTTGCTTTCATAAGTCATTTTTAAGTTACGTCGCGAAGAAAATCCGAGAGCTCTTCTTCAGATCTGCTGAGTTTGGGTGACTTTCTACAAATTCTGTCACCGTACAAGTGTTCTACACTATCCTGGTAACGTATGCATGTATTCATTTCCAATTTTTATCCGTTGGAAAATGACTTATCACATGAAATGCATCTAAACACATAGTAGTGAATATGCATGCTGATATGACTTTATAAAAAATATTCAACATATAAATGTTAGTATTAAACTATGCTGAACATAATGATGTGAAAAAATTTGACTTTTGAAACTGTCAAATTGGCACCTTTTACTGTCATTTCTTATCCTATTTGAGGACAAATGAGTAAAGGTGGAAAAGCAAAATAATCCCGGTAATTAGATTACACTTACGGATTTCTTACTATGATGTATTAATGCATGTAGGATGTATATGACTGTGGATAGGTGTGCTATTGAATGGCCACCTAGTCACGCCTATGTGCATGTGGATAGTCCTATTTGCAAAGGGGACTACGACAAAATTTTTCAAAAATGTAGGCATTGGGTAGTCATGCATTTTTAACTCTACTGTAGATGTATATTAAAATAATGCATGCATGCATGTAGTCATAAAACGACATTTTGAAAAGCTCCAGGTTAGAATTTACCACACCCTTTCTGAGGTGATTTGGAGACTTGTTGTCCAGATATTATGGATCTAGATCAGCCGAGTAGTTCCTATAGGACTACTTCTGGTGTACGGAGGAGGGCTTCTAAAGTGCCTCGACCCCGTTCTGTTAGACAGCCTTATCGTTTGGTGGAGGCGGTGATACGTCTAGTCTAGGTTGATGTGTCGAACGTCGAGGATGTAACGACCATGAATTTTAAACTCCTTATTAATTAAATATGCGATTTAATTTTAACGAGTTAGTTTTGTGAGTCTATTTAAACCTTATGTGGTTATGTGAATTTATGAAATGATTTAAAGGGAGTCACTAATAGGTTTTTTAAATTAGTGGACTAACCCTAAGAGTTTGATATCAAGGGATTGATAAGATTATTAATAATTAAATATTCAATTTATTTGAATATGATGGCAAGATTTGAACATATTGATTAATTGCAATTATGAGTAATTAATTGATAATGTGTTAATTAATAATTATTATAATAATTAAGGAGTATAATGTGATTATATGTTTACTTGATTTATTTGTGCAATGTAGTAAACCTTTATTATATGGTAGTTAACTATATATATTTTATATAGTACAAGTTGGCACATTAATATGTCTATATATTATATATATAGACTATATAGTAAGAGTTATTTGCATTCATGTGAGTTGCATAATAATATTGTTATATGTATGTGCACTACTAGATATCTTGTAATTGGAAAATACATTGTATGCCCTTTTAAATCATTATAACCTATGTTGTATGAAATGAATTGTGTGTACATATTATATAACCAAAGTTTATATTATGTGTTTATATGGTTTTAACCAAGTGTTGCATTGTTGCATTTCATTGTGCAAATGCTGAGAATTATTTCCTTGTCCCAAAATGAGTGTCTCATTAGTACATGAACAGTAGTAAGAAGCTAGTTACGTATTCTTCAAGTGGCTAGTTTTAGGTGATCATTTGCTAGCCAATGGTTGGTGGTGAGTTGCTCAACCACTCTTTAGCAACCATTGTGTTCTTCCTTTTCACCATGAGCTCCAACACTTGTGTAATGACAATGTCTAGTCCAAGCTTTTTCTTTATATACAAGATTCAAATTCAGTTTTTGTTGTTTGTTAAGTCTTAGTTTGAGAGTCTTAAGTTGCTGAGCATATCATAGAAGTATATTCAAAGTGTAGGAAGTCTATTAAGCTTCAAAAGGTAAAAATCCTAAACTTATGTTCTTGAATTGGTTTTTAGCAAATTCTTGTAATTTTCATAAATTCCTTGTAATGTGGCATGATTTGGCTTAAGGTTGTGTTGATTTTGTTAATATGCATGCTAAGAAGTATTGGAAGTACTTTGAGTTGCTGCATAAGATGTTTGGCAATGTTGGAGTTGAGTATTTGTAGAAGCGAGAGGCCATTTTTTCTTTTCAGTCGAGAAGTGGCGCTTAGCTTACATACACTTCCTTTCCTTTCACTGCACTGTAGCCTTGGATAGCAATCACATTTGCTCATGTTAGCTTCTTAAAATATGTTGAGCTTACTATGACAATTAGTATATGATTATAAATGACCTGATCCTGAAAACTGAAAGTATTATGTATATAGTAAGCCATGTTAGTTGATTTTAATTTGATTATTCAAATAGGACTTAAAGAGTTGAAAAATAGTTTTGATAAACCTTTTTGCAAAACAAGTTCTAACCTCGGATGCAAGTGTATTACGTTCTGATATGTCTTGATATGGGTAAATATGTTAGTTACATGGTTGATCATTTTATAAGATATTCAAGCATGATTAAGATAGGAATTTCAAGAATAAGGACTATATTGGCTATGTATAAATGAGAGCTATGTATACACTAAGTTTTTTGAACTTAAAGGAGATGTTAATGTGTTTTATTATGTGATTATAAAAGCATTATTTAGACTATGCAAACTCACCTTGCATGTTTGAATGAATTTACTATGGAGACTTAAAGTTTTGAAAATAAATTTGATAAACTATAAGTTGAGAACTTGTAAGTATGCTTTTGATATCTAGCATATGAATGTATAGTTGAGGCTAAAGGACCATGTAGCATATGTATAATGACTAGACATGATCGACCTTGTTAGCTTAACATGTGAAGTCTTGATTAAGTGAAAACAAATAATGACCTTTGATATGTTTGATAAAGGGTTAAAACTTAGTTATTCATATAATAACATGTATGTTGTGCACGATTGCTTGTTTATGTGCAAGTTGTGTATCTTTGGATTTACAGAGAAGTAGCCATGTCTTGGTTTGCACCAGGAGCAGTGCGGCCGCGCCATTCCTTAGTACAAACCAAGCGCGGCAGCTCTGATTACTGCATTTGAGATCCGAGTTACATTATTAAATTGAGAACCGATGCATGCTTAGATGGTTACTCTAATCTGTAATACTTGTCCAATATAGTAGCCATATGATAATAAGTATGTTATTGAAAGAATCCTATGATGAATTAGTAAATGGTGATTTCAACTATGACATAATTAGAAACTAATCGAGTAATGTAATGATACATGTATAGGAATATGCTATGTGATGATTTGATTCTTTAAGTGTAGACTCGTACTAGTTTACACATACTAATTGAAAGATCGACTTGTTAATATTAGGTCGTTTCAAATATAACTAATTAAAGCTAGATTTATATTGTAGCTGAGCAAGCAGGCAAGTATCTAAACCTTACGCACTACCTTTATTTTGTGCAAACAGGTATATGTTTATGCAAGTTCGTTGAACCCTACTTTTGTTAAGCAAGTTTCCCTAAAATTACCCTAAATTATATTGAGCAAGTATCCGAATTTATTGTGTTGCAAGTTTCCAAACTTACACAACTTTGAGTTTGTGAAATTTTTCCTATCCTTCTCATATTGAATTGAGCAGGATATTGTTGAATTGAAAGTTATTCATTTAAGCTTGAAAGTTTGTTTCCAAGCACGCTATTAAGTGGTTTAATTACTTTACAATTATCCCACATCGATATTATTGATATTCGAAGTTAGTGCATTTGAGTTCGTACAGTCTTAGACTTGTACATCATTAAATTTCAATAATTCTTGAACTATGTCAGATATAGTCTGAACCTTTGTTCGGTCAGACAAATATATGAAGTTTTATAAAAGATATCCAAACCAATTGATGGTAAGGATTCTTAGGCGAAAAGAACACCCCTCTTATAATTGGGGAGTACCCGAGGTTTCTAATATAAGATACAACAGAGCAGATTTAAATGTTATGCATATACATGGAGTACGTGAGGCTGATCCCCTCAAGTACTTATTCGTAGAGCCGAACGAACGAAAGGGTCAATTAGCTATTGATTCCATTGGAGTGTTATAGTTCAAAGTCTACTTGACCAGCAGTTATTCTAAAAGTAATCATTGTCTTTGCTTATAATATTCATAGGGTTGAATCCTTCAGATATTCATATTGTTGAATCCATTGCCAGATATTTTTCCATTCATCATGATATATCCTTATTGTTGTATTTAAACTAGTTGAGCAAACTTGTTGCTCATCCTTGCTATATAATGAATTATATTGCAGCTATGCCCGAGACCTCAAGAAAGGACAAGGGTAAAGGGAAGATGTAGAATAATTGAGAGAAGCAGAAGTTATCTTATTCTTAGTTTAAATTACGATTATGTAATGTGAACCATAATATTTATTTTAGGGTATGATTATAAGATGATATTAAGGTTATCGTATCTTGGGACTAGTAACACCTTTTAAATGAATGACATACGTTTATTATATTCCGCATTTTAGTTATCGTATGTTGTTTAGAGGCGGATGTTTGTATTTTATCGTGATGATCGAACCGGGGTCAGAGGACCCAGATTTGGGGGCGTCACAGGTTGGTATCAAAGCAGTAGGTTATAAACATTAGGAATGCGAAACCTTGGTTATAACCTTATTAGAAAACTCAAGTAGAGTATGTAAGTGATGGGTTGAGGAAATCCATCGAGTTTTATTGTGATAATGAAGTTGTTTATTTAAATAAAAATTGATTGATAGACATCATAAACTTCTTAATGCTAACATGAATAGCATATCACATAAAGCCTAATAATTTTCTTCCTTTCTTTAGATCATGCCGCCTATGAGAATTCAGCGGAATCAGAGGGAGGAAGGATCCGTTAACAATGGTGGAGGGGCAAATGTCGATGCAATGCAAAACTTTGTTAACACATTAATCGAGGCAATGCAAAATGCACCCCTTGTGAGAGAGGAAGCCAAGAAAACACTTGGCTAGCTTTAAGGACTTCAAATTGGTAGGACCACCAGAATTCCGGGGAACCTTGGATCCAATTGAAGCCCAGACATGGATAGAAGAAATGGAGAAGGTGTTTGAGGTCGTACGTGTGGCCGAAGCACAGAAGACGAGTTTTGCCACTTTCATGATAAAGGTGAAGCTAACTATTGGTGGAAAGCCAATAGCGGTCGAGCAGATGAAGGAGTTATTCCTTGGGAGAGATTTAAGGAGCAATTCCTTGAGAATTACTTCTTGGAGAATACGCAACAAGATATGGAGGTTAAGTTTCTGGAACTAAAACAAGGTAGTATGTTTGTCACAGAATACGCGGCGAGATTTAATGAGTTAGCTGATTCACTCCACATCAGGTTTACACGGAGGCCAGGAAGGCAAGGAGGTTCGAATTAGGACTAAAACCATGGTTACAGAAGGCAGTGGTTGTGTTGAAGATCAAAACTTACTCTGATCTTTTGGAAAGGGCTATCATTGCCGAAGGAGGCAATGAAGCCATCGCTCAATTCAAACAAGAAAAGAAGACCGGTCAAGAAGGGCAGAAAGGGGGAAGTAGCGGAAGCAGTAACCCCAACAAGGATAAATGGATGGAGAGTCAATCCTCTGGAGGTAATAAGTCCGGAGGGGAGGCTAAGAAAAGTATGAAGTGTAACAATTGTGGGAGGAACCACTCGGGAGAGTGCATGAAGGGAAATAGTGTTTGTTATCGTTGTGGACAACCGGGGCACATGGCTCCTCAGTGTCCGAATAAGCAGAAGGGAGGTTGTTTCTCATGTGGAGCCACGGACCATCAAATTATGGACTGCCCGAAGAAAAAGGGCAATGCAGCTAGCGGCAACCGCAACAATAACAACAATGGACTGAACATTGGAGGGTCAGCTATTCAAGCCAACAGACCAACGGCACGAACGTTCAACATGACCGTACAAGATGCGGTGGAGTCTAAGGACATGGTGTCAGCTATCATTCTGATTAATGATATAGATGCATACGTGTTATTTGACTTAGGTGCTACCTGCTCTTTTGTTTCCGAAAAATTTGCTAAACGGTTAGAATTACCTTGTGAGAAATTAGAATACCCTATGAACGTAGAAGTGGCGAACAAGGAAATTATTCCCGTAGAATACATTCATAGGAATTGTTATACCGAATTGCGAGGATTTAAGCTCAAGGTGGATTTGATACCGATTCGTTTGGGGGAGTTCTATGTAATCCTTGGAATGGATTAGTTATCGGTTCACGGAGCAGTTATAGATTGTAAAAGGAAGTGTGTACACCTTAAGACTCCGAATAAGTCAAAGGTGGTATTTTATGGTAGTAAATCGCCGAGACAATCTCATTATCTGACGATGGTTCAAGCACAGAGATTGCTTAGGAAGCGTTGTATAGGTTATTTGGCTCACGTGGTTGATACTCGATGAGTCGAGGGTGAACTGAGTCAGATACCTATTGTAAGGGATTTCGTTGATGTTTTCCCAGACGAGATTTTGGGATTGCCACCGGATAGAGAGATTGAGTTTGTCATTGATTTGGCACCAGGGACATCACCGGTATATAAAGCGCCGTATTGTATGGCACCGGTAGAGATGAAAGAACTGATGGCTCAATTACAAGAGTTGTTAAATAAGGGATACATTCGACCGAGCATATCACCTTGGGGAGCACCAGTCTTATTCGTAAAGAAGAAAGATGGGTCGCTAAGACTTTGTATCGACTACTGAGAGTTGAACAAGGTCACCATTAATAACAAGTACCCGTTGCCCAGGATAGACGATTTATTCGATCAGTTGAAGGGGGCAAAGTACTTTTCGAAGATTGACTTGAGGACTGGTTATCACCAACTAAAAGTGAGGCTGGAGGATATTCCAAAGACGACATTCAAAACTCGGTATGGACACTTTGAGTTTCTGGTAATGTCATTTGGTTTGACAAACGCGCCAGCAGCATTTATGGATTTGATGAACCGAGTGTTCAAACAATATTTGGATAAGTTTGTTGTCGTATTCATTGATGACATTGTCATATATTAAGAAATGGAGGAAGAACACGCCGAGCATCTTCGGATAGTGTTGGAGACATTAAGAAGGGAGAAGTTATATGCAAAATTCTCCAAATGTGAGTTTTGGTTGCAAAGAGTGCAATTTTTAGGGCACGTTATCGACAAGAATGGTGTTTCGGTGGATCCAGTGAAGATAGAAGCGGTTATCAATTGGGAGCAGCCGAAGACACCGACAGAAATTAGGAGTTTCTTAGGATTGGCCGGATACTATCGAAGATTTATTCGGGATTTTTTGAAATTAGCATCACCGTTGACCAATCTTACCAGGAAGACAGTTAAGTTCATTTGGACGGAGAAGTGTGAAGAAAGTTTCCTAGAATTGAAGAAGAGGCTTAGTCAATCACCTATGTTGGCCTTACCAAATAACACGGGAGGGTTTATAGTGTATATTGATGCGTCACACAAGGGTCTCGACTGTGTACTAATGCAACACGACAGGGTCATTGCGTACGCCTCACGTTAGCTAAAAGATTATGAGAAGGGATATTCAACTCATGATCTGGAGTTAACAGTGGTAGTTTTTGCCTTGAAGATTTGGAGGCATTATTTGTATGGTGAGAAATGTGAGATATATACGAACCACAAGAGTCTGAAGTATATCTTCACGCATAAAGAATTAAACATGAGGTAGCGCCGATGGTTAGAATTGATCAAAGATTATGATTGTGAGATTCTGTACCATCCAGGCAAAGTAAATGTAGTGGCAGATGCCTTGAGCTGAAAAGGCAGAGAGAAGTTATTGAAGTTAACTATTCAAGAAGAATTGGTGAAAGATTTCGAACGGTTAGACTTGGAGATTAAGTATCCGATGGAGACCAACACATAATTTTTTACAGTGACAGCGAGTCCAACTTTATTGGATAAGGTTAAAGAAGCACAAGAAAAGGACAAAGATTACATTAACATCAAGAAGCGATTAACTTAAGGTGATGAATTGAAATTTAAGATTGATAGCGCTGGACTACTACGATTTGAAGGACGAATTTGGGTACCGCTAGTACTAGAACTGAGAGAGGAGATTTTACAAGAAGCGCACAGTACGAGATATTCGATACACCCAGGAAGCACAAAAGATGTACCAAGATTTGCGTCATCATTTCTGGTGGCCAAACATGAAGAGAGAGGTTGCGAAATGTGTAAGTAGATGCCTAACTTGTCAGAGAGTCAAGGCAGAACACCAACGACCAAGCGGGTTATTACAACCATTAGAGATTCTAGAATGGAAATGGGAGCACATCACAATGGACTTTGTGGTGGGACTTCCGGCAACGCAAAAATGGCATGACGCCATATGGGTGATTGTAAATCGTCTTACTAAGTCAGCTCACTTTTTGCCGATTAGGATTAAGTATAGTTTGGACTAGTTAGCCAAATTATATGTTAAGAAAATTATCTCGAGGCATGGGGTGCCGGTATCTATTGTATCAGATAGAGATCCGCGGTTCACGTCAAACTTCTGGAAGAGTCTTCAAGAAAGAATGGGGACACAACTATGAATGAGTACTGTGAATCATTCGCAGACCGATGGGCAAAGCGAGAGAACGATTCAGACACTTAAAGACATGCTCAGAGCTTGTGTGATGGACTTCAAGGGTAGTTGGGAGGATCACCTTCCATTAGTAGAGTTCACGTATAACAATAGTTACCACGCCAGTATTGGAATGCCATTGTACGAAGCATTGTATGGGAGGAAATGTAGAACGACCTTATGCTGGGACGAAGTTGGAGAACGTCGACTGTTGGGACCAGAATTGGTACAATAGATAGTAGAAATCATCAAGGTGATAAGAGCACGTCTAGTAGCAGCTCAAGATCGCCAGAAGAAGTATGCGGATTTACATCGCAAGAAGATAGATTTTGAAATAGGAAGCTATGCATTTCTGAAAGTTTCTCCCTGGAAAGGGAAGATTCATTTTGGGAAGAAGGGCAAGATGATCCCTAGGTTCATAGGACCATTTGAGATTTTGAGGTGAGTCGGTGAAGTGGCGTATGAGGTAGCGTTACCTCCTGAACTTGAGCACATTCACAACGTGTTTCATGTGTCAGTATTACGGCCATATAAACCAGACTATAAGCACGTTATCTCTTATGAACCAATTCAAGTCGAGAAAGACTTATCGTACGAGGAAATTCCTGTCCAGATACTAGATAGAAAGGAACAGAAGTTAAGGAATAAGATTATTCATTTCGTTAAGATTCTTTGGAGGAATCACGCCATAGAAAGAAGCTACATGGGAGCTAGAAGAGAAAATGAGAGCGAATTATTCGTTTTTATTTGAGTAACCTTATTTTTACAATTTCGAAGACGGAAATTTTATAAGGGTGGAGGGATGTAACGACCATGAATTTTAAACTCCTTATTAATTAAATATGCGATTTAATTTTAACGAGTTAGTTTTGTGAGTCTATTTAAACCTTATGTGATTATGTGAATTTATGAAATGATTTAAAGGGAGTCACTAATAGGTTTTTTAAATTAGTGGACTAACCCTAAGAGTTTGATATCAAGGGATTGATAAGATTATTAATAATTAAATATTCAATTTATTTGAATATGATGGTAAGATTTGAACATATTGATTAATTGCAATTATGAGTAATTAATTGATAATGTGTTAATTAATAATTATTATAATAATTAAGGAGTATAATGTGATTATATGTTTACTTGATTTATTTGTGCAATGTAGTAAACCTTTATTATATGGTAGTTAACTATATATATTTTATATAGTACAAGTTGGCACATTAATATGTCTATATATTATATATATAGACTATATAGTAAGAGTTATTTGCATTTGTGTGAGTTGCATAATAATATTGTTATATGTATGTGCACTACTAGATATCTTGTAATTGGAAAATACATTGTATGCCCTTTTAAATCATTATAACCTATGTTGTATGAAATGAATTGTGTGTACATATTATATAACCAAAGTTTATATTATGTGTTTATATGGTTTTAACCAAGTGTTGCATTGTTGCATTTCATTGTGCAAATGCTGAGAATTATTTCCTTGTCCCAAAATGAGTGTCTCATTAGTACATGAACAGTAGTAAGAAGCTAGTTACGTATTCTTCAAGTGGCTAGTTTTAGGTGATCATTTGCTAGCCAATGGTTGGTGGTGAGTTGCTCAACCACTCTTTAGCAACCATTGTGTTCTTCCTTTGCACCATGAGCTCCAACACTTGTGTAATGACAATGTCTAGTCCAAGCTTTTTCTTTATATACAAGATTCAAATTCAGTTTTTGTTGTTTGTTAAGTCTTAGTTTGAGAGTCTTAAGTTGCTGAGCATATCATAGAAGCATATTCAAAGTGTAGGAAGTCTATTAAGCTTCAAAAGGTAAAAATCCTAAACTTATGTTCTTGAATTGGTTTTTAGCAAATTCTTGTTATTTTCATAAATTCCTTGTAATGTGGCATGATTTGGCTTAAGGTTGTGTTGATTTTGTTAATATGCTTGCTAAGAAGTATTGGAAGTACTTTGAGTTGCTGCATAAGATGTTTGGCAATGTTGGAGTTGAGCCGCTATAGAAGCAGATGCCATTTTTTTTTTCTTCGTCGTCGAAGTGGCTCACCGTACGCCTTTCCTTTCCTTTCATGCATGCATATGCGCGTATAGCAGATCACATTTGCTCATGTTAGCTTCTTAAAATATGTTGAGCTTACTATGACAATTAGTATATGATTATAAATGACCTGATCCTGAAAACTAAAAGTATTATGTATATAGTAAGCCATGTTAGTTGATTTTAATTTGATTATTCAAATAGGACTTAAAGAGTTGAAAAATAGTTTTGATAAACCTTTTTGCAAAACAAGTTCTAACCTCGGATGCAAGTGTATTACGTTCTGATATGTCTTGATATGGGTAAATATGTTAGTTACATGGTTGATCATTTTATAAGATATTCAAGCATGATTAAGATAGGAATTTCAAGAATAAGGACTATATTGGCTATGTATAAATGAGCTATGTATACACTAAGTTTTTTTGAACTTAAAGGAGATGTTAATGTGTTTTATTATGTGATTATAAAAGCATTATTTAGACTATGCAAACTCACCTTGCATGTTTGAATGAATTTACTATGGAGACTTAAAGTTTTGAAAATAAATTTGATAAACTATAAGTTGAGAACTTGTAAGTATGCTTTTGATATCTAGCATATGAATGTATAGTTGAGGCTAAAGGACCATGTAGCATATGTATAATGACTAGACATGATCGACCTTGTTAGCTTAACATGTGAAGTCTTGATTAAGTGAAAACAAATAATGACCTTTGATATGTTTGATAAAGGGTTAAAACTTAGTTATTCATATAATAACATGTATGTTGTGCACGATTGCTTGTTTATGTGCAAGTTGTGTGTACTGGATTTCTGTAGAAGTAGCCATGTCTTGGTTTGCACCAGGAGCGGTCTTGTTAGCGCCATTCCTTAGTACAAACTGAACCCAAGCGCAGGCACTGATTGCTCGCATTGAGATCCGAGTTACATTATTAAATTGAGAACTGATGCATGCTTAGATGGTTACTCTAATCTGTAATACTTGTCCAATATAGTAGCCATATGATAATAAGTATGTTATTGAAAGAATCCTATGATGAATTAGTAAATGGTGATTTCAACTATGACATAATTAGAAACTAATCGAGTAATGTAATGATACATGTATAGGAATATGCTATGTGATGATTTGATTCTTTAAGTGTAGACTCGTACTAGTTTACACATACTAATTGAAAGATCGACTTGTTAATATTAGGTCGTTTCAAATATAACTAATTAAAGCTAGATTTATATTGTAGCTGAGCAAGCAGGCAAGTATCTAAACCTTACGCACTACCTTTATTTTGTGCAAACAGGTATATGTTTATGCAAGTTCGTTGAACCCTACTTTTGTTAAGCAAGTTTCCCTAAAATTACCCTAAATTATATTGAGCAAGTATCCGAATTTATTGTGTTGCAAGTTTCCAAACTTACACAACTTTGAGTTTGTGAAATTTTCCTATCCTTCTCATATTGAATTGAAAGGTGATATTGTTGAATTGAAAGTTATTCATTTAAGCTTGAAAGTTTGTTTCCAAGCACGCTATTAAGTGGTTTAATTACTTTACAATTATCCCACATCGATATTATTGATATTCGAAGTTAGTGCATTTGAGTTCGTACAGTCTTAGACTTGTACATCATTAAATTTCAATAATTCTTGAACTATGTCAGATATAGTCTGAACCTTTGTTCGGTCAGACAAATATATGAAGTTTTATAAAAGATATCCAAACCAATTGATGGTAAGGATTCTTAGACTGAAAGAACACCCCTCTTATAATTGGGGAGTACCCCAGGTTTCTAATATAAGATACAACAGAGCAGATTTAAATGTTATGCATATACATGGAGTACGTGAGGCTGATCCCCTCAAGTACTTATTCTGTAGCCAGTAACCAAAGGGTCAATTAGCTATTGATTCCATTGGAGTGTTATAGTTCAAAGTCTACTTGACCAGCAGTTATTCTAAAAGTAATCATTGTCTTTGCTTATAATATTCATAGGGTTGAATCCTTCAGATATTCATATTGTTGAATCCATTGCCAGATATTTTTCCATTCATCATGATATATCCTTATTGTTGTATTTAAACTTGTTGAGCAAACTTGTTGCTCATCCTTGCTATATCATGAATTATATTACATGTGAGACCCCAAATTTTATGAATAAAGATTTAAATTTCTCGAAATATTTCTTTTGAATATTATGGCGTGGATTTGATATAATGTTATAGTTGTGGGTAATATTTACAAATTTTGCAAAGTAAGCAAGTGGTTATATAATATTCGATTGGTCGGAGAATATTCTTTTTGTCGGGAAATATCCGTACGACGACACAATCATTGGTGGACCCCACAACGGTAGTATTGTCGTAGTTAGAAAACGACAGAATTATCTTTTTATAAAAATAACGACGAAAGTGTTACCGTTAAAAGCGTTGAACTACCCGGTAGTAAAAGTACAAGAATACGCTGGCGTGGTCGTTAAGAGTAGTAGCACTGCGGTATTGATTATTGATGCTTACGTGAGGAGTCACTCGCTTATACTCAATTATTACAATGATAATTGATGCATCATATCTCTCGTAGTATTGATTCGATTATTGTCATAGTATCATCCGCATTATATGATATATTATTAAATCAATAATTGAGACGATAAAGTTATTCATATTATTATATTGCAATATTTACAATGTCTAGAAGTTACATCGAGGAGAGGTTTGGTCATCTAATTGCATGCGCCAATGATAAGGAGAAATCCTTATCGAAAAGCCCCTCTTCCTCGAACGACACGGTTGTTAAATATTATGAGTTATAATATTAATGATGAATAAGTTCGTGTTGATTAAAGATGAATTTGATATTTCCATTGTGTTGGAATTATTAGTGTTAGTGGAAATCGACATCTATTCCGATGATAATTGATGTCTGGGGGTTATATTGATAAATCGGGTAATTAATTGGATAAATGAGCAATTAATTGCTACTAATTCACATGCTTATATAACTATTTGCTCACATGTGTGTACTATTGAATCACATTCTTGTACTATTAGGGGAGTTCGTGCAAGATTGATAATACTTGCATGACTAAGTTAAAAATGGAGGTATAGATGGAGGTACTATACTGTAATTCATATTTTCACATGATTATAACTATTGATTCACATGATTGAACTATTGATTCACATTATTTACTATTAGGGGAGGTGGTGCAAGTTTGATAATACTTTTAGGACTAAATTAAAAATGAAAGAAAAGTTGAAGGTATGTACTGTAATATTTTGTGCCCCAAAACGTGCAATTATCGAAACTATATTTTCCTATAAATAGAAGCTTATTCTTCCTTCATTTCTCACTAATTCAATAAAGCTATAGAGCAATTATAGAGAGAAAGAAGAAGAGAAGTCTGCTACCTCTCTATTCCAGTATAAAGCTTTATTCTAAGGTAAGGGGTATTATTTCTTTCGTATTCATGAAGAGAGCTATTGTTATTCCATTCCTTACTATTATGTTGGAATAACCTATCTATGCGAAGTACCGCATACATGGTGAAATTCTTTTGTTATTTCATTCTTTATTATTCTGTTGGAATAACCTGTCTGTGCGGTCTATCGCATGCCTGGTGAATTCTGTTGTTATTCCATTCTTTATTATTATATTGGAATATCCTGCATCGCGGTTTTAATGACTGGTCCCATTCTTTATTATTTTGTTGGAATATCCTCGTATGTATGCGGTTTCTGCATGACACAGTTCCATTCTTTATTATTCTCGTTAAGAATAACTTTTGTTTGTCTTGATCTATCGCGCATGCATGGTGAATTCTTCTATTATTCCATTCTTTATTATTACATTGGAATAACTTTTATCTATGTGGATTACTGCGCATGCATGGTGAATGATCCTTTGTATTTCATATGAATAGTATTTTCATTCAAAAGGGGTTTACGCCAGGGCAATTTTATAATTTTTCTCGATTCTAAAAATTTCGGAAAAATTTAAAATGATAATTTGATGAGTTTTTTAGATTGTGTCCAAAAATGGCGATTTTTGGATGTATAGATTAAGAGTTATGGATTTTATGGGAAAAGACTATTTTAAAAGTAAACTCTTATAACTCCTTGTGGTTAATTCAAAATTGATGAAATTTTTATTGGGAGTACATATATATAACAAGAGTATACCCTGTAAATTTCGGAATTTTTGGACAAAAGTACAATTTATGATAAATGTCTAAATATTCGACAGTTTTGGCCATCTGAAAAATAGTAAATGAATTTTAAAAATTTCAAGAAAAATATATGTTCAATATGGGACTATATTCTCGCTAAATCCCGAAAAAGAAATATTTTTGGGGTGATTTGGTATTTTCATGAAAATGAACTAGTTATGAGTAAAAAATTAAATATGTTATGTGAAGTAACAAAATTGGAAAATAGGATTTTATGACTTGGGAATCCTATATAGGGTATATGCAGATTTTTGATGAGAGATTTGATCATTGGTGATGAAATCTTATGACTATGTCATTTTTGAATGATTAAATGCATTATTTGTCAAAGTGTAAACAATTGAAATAAATTATTTATAAGTTTAAGAAGTGATTAAAATATTGTTATAATATTAATAATATTAGATGTAGAGTTTATTAAGTGATTGATAATATTTGGATAAATTTAAAGTCTTTAATATTTATCCTTATTTTCGTTTGATTAATGCTTATATCATTGTCAGCATCCTCAAGCTTATATTGTGATGAAAGTCATCTTTAGCTTACGTGCATAGATGGACTTGGTATGATTATGACCAGGGATCATTCGGTATAATCATGACCTGTAATGTTATAAATGATGTGGTAAAAGTCCTCAGTGACCTGTAGTGCATTGATGGATAATTTTTGGTATGATTATGACCAAGGATTATTCGGTATAGTCATGACCATTGATGATTTAATGAATATCCTTGGCCCGTATTGCAGGGATGATTCGATGATGTGGTTTATTTATTAAGCTGAGTCTCAGCGATATAAATTGATGAAAACATTTTAAAACATAGAAGCCGATGTAGATATCATGCTCTACTTGACTCTTCTAATGGATTGCTTATTCTCGTGCAGCTTAAACTTGATGTCTATTGTATTTTATCGCTTTAACATTGTTGAAGACTAATGATAATTTATTCGCATTATCTTAGTCATAATATTTCTTCTTGGGCTAGTTGAGCTCACCCTTTCTTTCACTTGTTCTCTTCAGAAATGAGAACGTGGCGGGACTAGTCGGGGAGCAGAATAGCAGTCCCAAATGATAGCATTAGTAGTCCTCACTATTCTGTTAAATAATGTGATAATAAATGTAATAAGGACTCCATTGAGTGTGGATATTGTCTAGATGACAATATTCTTATTAAAACTCATAGATTATGTTTTATCGTATTTTACACGACTGTTGTATAATTTGGTTGTATTTGAATTTTGTACCATGTATTTGGCAACTCAAGATGGGTGATGTATACCTGTTTTGGGGGAGTCACATTGCAGCTAAGCCCGTGACCTTAGGAAAGAACAAGGGTAAAGGGAAGATGTAGAATAATTGCGAGAAGTAGAAGTTATCTTATGCTTAGTTTAAATTACGATTATGTAATGTGAACCCTAATATTTATTTTAGGGTATGATTGTAAGATGATATTAAGGTTATCGTATCTTGGGACTAGTA
This sequence comes from Panax quinquefolius, assembly GCA_020205615.1. Taxonomy (NCBI): domain Eukaryota; kingdom Viridiplantae; phylum Streptophyta; class Magnoliopsida; order Apiales; family Araliaceae; genus Panax; species Panax quinquefolius. The sequence continues at coordinate 109,287,576 of CM035155.1, read as the reverse complement.
ACAACTTTTGAATGAACGACATATGTTTATTATATTCCGCATTTTAGTTATCGTATGTTGTTTAGAGGTGGATGTTTGTATTTTATCGTGATGACCAAATCGAGGTTGAGCAATTGGGATTTAGGGCGTCATAGAGGACGAGGAGGAGGATTTACCGGCTGAGGCTCCTGCTCCTGCTGCTCATGTTCCTCGAGGGATTTGTCAGGCATTCAGGTAGCAAACCCAGAGCTTCTAGGCGATTTGAGTTGACACCCTTATGTTTACCTGCACGCAAACGAGGTATAAAGTTAGATCTTAATCTTCCTTCTTTTCTATTGATGAGGAGTAAAGGATTCTGATGTTGATCTACATTTGATGTAGGTTCCTGATTTTACACAGCCTCGAGGGAACTGGTTCAGCATCCATTCTATGTATCAGGCTTTGCATGATGACTATAGAGCGATTGTACATGGCTGGAGATTCAGGAGGTTCTTTTCCATCCTTCCTCGATGTTGTACCGGGGGTTACCTCAGGGCATTGTCTAAGTGTTGGTTTCACCAGACTCAATCACTCCATTTGTTGGATTGTGAGGTGATGATGACGTCGATGGATTGGAGGTTTATCATATGTATGGAGTTTGGAGGGGAACCAATGCCTTGTATGGCGGATATTACCCTTACTGCCGCTAAATCCTTGCTAGGAGTTCTAAGCGGGCGCTCAAAAGGTAGGATCAGACGTATGGGTCCTTTGTGCGTAGATGCTATGAGTGAAAGCATTGAGTGAGCCCATACCCGGATGATGTAAGAGTCGTGGATTACATTCTTCAAATGATTGTTCCTGATGATCATTAGGGGTTGCTTCATAGCAGATAACTCTTCTACGGTGTCTTTCGCTTTGATCAGCGCCACTCTACGCGTGGACCATATTGGAGAATATGATTCGGGCTCCTATACCTTCACCTATTTCCTCGGGGAATCTGCGTGCGCTCGTAGGGCTTGACCGAGGCTTGGCTAGGATTCTACCCATTTCTGCTGGTGAGTATTTCTCTAATCTTTTCCCATGTACATGTTAAGAGTGTTAACTGACAGCAGATGTTTGTCTTTATATTGACAGGTCTGGGCCTGTGAGAGGTTCCCATGTTTGTATCTTGTGAGTGTTTTAGGCTTAGATACCTATCCACGAGGATGGAGATGGCATCATTCCATACGGGCGGAGGTCCCTGTTGCGGAAGGTTTCACTCATTGCTACCTACAGCTAGAGTTGTTGACAACGGATGTCATCACGTGGGTTCCCTACTCTGGGGAGCATTTGACCATTGGTTTTGAGGATGTGTACCCGATAGGAGTCGAGTACGTGATTTCCACCCGTAGGATTCTTCTCTTCACAGATGGAGGATGGGAGCTCTACTTAAGAGAGCGTGCTATCAGGAGCACCACAGGAGAGATTCGTATGTCAATCTTGCCTCTTGTCAGGTGTTACTGGCCTGTTTTGCAGTCGCCCGTCATTGATATCCCATTGTTGGGTGTTGACGGTTTTGGACTGTCAAAGGGTCCCTGCACTCAAGAGATATTACAGCATTTGTGGTCCCCTCATTACCATTAGAGCCTGACCGCTCCACTCGCCCATGGGGATATGGTTCCAGGATCCGTGATGATGATGGATTGGCTAACCTGTGTCTGAGATCCGACTCATTTGGCACAGATTGACAGTTTGACTTGGCAGTTGAACCGGGCACATTTCTTTATCTGGCACTTGGGCAGAGATCCTTCAGAGGTAGATACTTTTGATTTCTATATGTGTGGTTTATGTCACACTTGAGACTGATTAACACTTTCAGACGCATTTACACGGGTATTGTTTCACCCATGAGATAACTACATCATACTCCTTTTTCAAATTTGCGGAGTGTATAGATGCTACATCTTGGTCAGCTTTTCTAGCAGGGATCGGAGATCCATTTGATATATTATCGTGTACAGGGCTCAGTTCACCCTACAGCTTTATTACTCATGCTCCGGGCATGGATTATCTCCCTCTGGCTGGCTTGAGGGGCATGACTACTTATCACCCGCTGGCCGTGATGTGTCAGTTTGACCAGTTCCAAGACTCTCATCCTTTTGAGGGGGCATTGAGTCGGTAACAGCTTACCACCATTTATCGCCAGTAGGGCCGATCCGGTGTATGCTGTTGGGATCGGCGATGAGATAAATTTGAGTTTTTCATGAGCCATCCGGGTTATTCTACAGAGTATTCTGCATGGATGGAGACAGAGACGACATTGACTATGGAAATATCAACAGTACATGGGATTGATTCCGATGATGGGGAGCCTATGGAAGAGACTTATATTCCCATCGAGGAGGATTTGTCTACTTGGTTGCCAGAAGTTATGATGGATTCTCCCACTATGAGTGCTACTGTGATTCAGCATTCAACACAGTATCTGGAGTAGAGTCTACATCTGATGACCTTTGAGAGAGATCAGGCTAGGACCTTGATGTTGACAACTTTTGATGGGAGAGACACCGCTCTGTTGGAGAGAGATGAGGCTTTGTCACATAGAGATACCGCTATTAAGGAGTGGGATGATGCTAGATCAGCCATGGATGTAGTGATCATTGAGAGGGATGCTGCCATATTTTCCAGAGACGCGGTTGTTGCGAGCATAACACTTCGTGAGATCCCGACCACCGATATGATTGTCGAGATGAGCGCATATATAGATGAACATCATGTCACCATGCAGCTTAGCCTCGAACTTATTGGCTCGTGTAGATATGTTGATGTAGGAGACCATAACGTTTCCCCCTTCCTCTGAGAGAGATGCTATGTTAGATCTGCTGGCCCCGCATACATACTGATCTGTAGATAGCCTTATATTTTCCAAAGATGCACTATCTTAGCCATTTTGTCATGTATAACACGATGTATGTATATATCAAACAAATTATTATATATGGTAAGGAAATATATTTTGATTTACTTCCCTTCGGGCCAGCCTTGATACTTGCTTGATATTTACCTGTTTCTTCAGGGCTTGTGATCTTGATGCATTCTGAACTCATCCTCGATGTGTGGACATTGAGACATCGTAAGATCTATCAGAATGGATCATTGATCTGCGTGTACCCCTACCATCTTTGGTGTCTTAGGACTGGTTTCTGTATGGAAATGTGGAGAAAGGAGTGTGGCTTTTCCTCTCTGAGATTGACCGCACCACAAATGGTTGCCAATACTCCTATTTAGGAGGAGCCCAATTAGTTCCATCTCTTATGGATTGGTGTTGCTCTTTGAGGCATAACTGTAACTTAGATGGTCGTCCGAATCTCCTATTTGTGAGGAGAGGTTAGGTAGTTCCATCCTTTTGGTCCAAAGTCAATGAAATATGGTGGATTGAAGTTTGATCCCGCACCATTGACAAGTATTAGTGTTTTGGTAGGGGGTTAGAATGAACCATAAATGGCTGCCTACGTATTCCTATTGAAGAGGAGATCAGGTCTGCGTAGTTTGAACTCGGTGTAAGAGATTCAACACCTTTGAATGTGCAAGGTGTAAATGGGTGTAGAATCTTTATTGATGCGTATGGTATAAAAATGTTTTTTTGTTTTTGTTTTTGTAAAGAAAGGGCAGAAATGTTTTTGTTATTTTTTTTATTGCGACCGGGCCATATAGAATATTGTTGCCAACGTACTCTCGGGTATCAAGGAGATCAGGTCGACGTAGTTTGCCCCTCAGGATGATTTGTGACCGAAGAAGTTGGATCCCATGTGCAGGATGAACTGCGGGGAAATAAAAGTTTGATCCCATGCTTGGGACAAACTGCATGTGTGAAAAAGTTTAATACCCTCTTTAGGACAAACTGCAGGTATGAAAGGTTCAATCCCTAATGGGATAACCGGAGTTGTATGATGTGAAATGAAGTGAAACCAGTTCTCTGGTTTGAAAAGTGTGCTTTTCCCGAGGCGGCGATGGGTAAAAAGGAAAGGTCAGATGTAATGAGGTTTAAAGAACCTAAAATGATTGGTGATCTGATGATCCAAAACCAGGATGTTTGTTTGATGATAACCTCAGACATAGTACCGTTTCACGGTGTCCGAGTTGATAAGCTATGAAAATTCATCGCCATCTATTTCCTGCTGATCGAGAGTGCCTCCCCTTCAATACCTCCTTGACAAAAAATGGGCCTTCCCGATTAGAAGCAAATTTTCCTTATATTAATCTTGGTTGTCAACTATCTTCTTTAAAACCAAGTCATGTTGTTTAAACTTGATGAGCTGAATTTTTTCATTGTAGGATCTGGCGATCCTTTCTTTGATATAACCCATGGAAGATAGTCGCGGTTTGCCTTTCGTTTATTAGAGACAATTGGTGATACACTGCCTTGTACCCATTGGTCTTCATCCAATTTGAGCATCTATTAACACTCTAAGGGATTCCATTTCCACCTCTATGGGGAGCACTGCTTCCATCCCATAGATTAATGAGTAGGTGGTTGCCCCAATGGAAGTACGCATTGAAGTTCTGTAGGCTAATAAAGTCATAGGCAACAAGTCGGGCCATCCTCGTGATTGGCAGATGAAAGTCCAATAATAATCTAGAAGGGGGGTTGAATAGATTATTACAGATTTAAAAATTATCTAAGGCCTTTTTGATTTTTGTATAATTAATTTGCAGTGTTAGAAATTAATATGCAAGACAGTAAAAGTTAATCACATAATGCACATAGATTTATTTGGTTCACAACATACACCCCTTGGTATGTTGCTACGTCCAGTCTCAAGTCCCTATTTGGAACTTGAGATCCTATTACTATCAGTAATAAAAACTCCTTCAACAGGTGGAGAAGTCTTTACAAAGTTTTATAGACAAACTTCCAACTGTTCCCAACTAATCTATCTTGGACAGCAAGCTCCCAGCTCCCTCCTCAAGCTTAGTTGTACTTCTTTTGAGTTCAGTTCTATTCTATGATCTGGTATTGAAACAACAGCCTCTTCCTCACCTCACAAGTACACTAGAGACCCAACTTCCTGCTGACCTCTCTAAGACTCTGGTCTTGGTCGAAGAATTACTCGTCTTTCTCACAGGTACATAAAATAATCTAACTGTACACCTTTTTATGGTTACAAGTAAGTTTACAACAGGTTGCTTCTTGAATAAGCTGATACAAGTTGAGTACAAAGTAATGCTTTTTAAATAAGCAGATAGAACTTTTGTTTAGATCCACTTAAGCTTCTGATTAAGCAAGTATGTGATGTTAAAGCACTTTTATAAAGAATTTACAATTCTATAAAATAAAGAGTGTTTTTCTATGGATAATATAGAATTGTCTTAATTAAACTAGACCAAATATTTTTATGAGTTGTATATAAATCAATACTTGTTATGAAATAATAAATCAAATCAAACAATAAGTATTATGTCAGTTAAGCACAATTTGATATAACAAATATTATTTGTTTAACTCAAATAATATATAAGAATATTTTATCTATTATGTGAACTTTTATAGATAATGTCACTTAGTACTATAAGGAATCGTACGGTTCGAATTCCTCTTGATAGAGGTGTATCTCCGTAGCCTTGCGGCGTCTAAGAATGACAAAATTTATAATTTTCACAATTGATATTCATATAAATATTTTTAATAGATCACTACGATTCTCAAATCCGGTTCGGATGACTACTTTTTTGGAGCAGTATCTTAGTGTTGTTTTGAGTTATCAAGTGTCGTATCTATTTTATGATATTTATATAAATAATATCAATAAAAGGTTACTGAAGACTATAAAGAATCGTACGGTTGGATTCCTCTCCGTAGAGGTTTATCTCCGTAGCCTTGCGGCGCCCAAGTATCATTTTATTTGATAAATAGATGAAATATGAATATATAAAATTGTGTAGAACAATAAGTATTTGTATATCTATAGATATAACACAAGTAAGAAATAATTCAACAAAAATTAAACTTATCTCAATACTTGGACTAATTTTTCTCTTCAAAAATAATCAGAGCTTTTGTATGAAGAGATATAAAACTTAGAGAGAATGTAGGCAAGGAGAGTATGATTTTCTTTTAACTAAATTGGTAAAAACCAAATGAATGAAATACTCCCTATTTATAGAATTTAGAATTTTTGAAGTTGGGGCAAAATTGTAATTTCAAAAACTGATTTTTGAATGAACGAATATGATCAATCATTTTTGAATTGAATGGTCCAGATTTAACCGAGCTTTTTCGCGGTAGAAGAGTAAAAATCGCCTAGGCGCCACTTCATCAACATATCATTTATTATGCCTTTTGACCACATGTTTAAATTAATGCTAGCAATCCTTACGTGTTCTTTTAGTTCCAAAATAAAGTCACGGTTTTTATAAAACAAGTGGCTCACGGTAACCAAGTGGTAAATTTATTACATATGTACTTAGTAAATATATTTTTTAGTATACTTGTCAATATATATATATATATATATATATATATATAGTATTGATAGTTTTAAGTATTTTATAAAAATACTTTTGCCCAACTTTAATTTTAGAAAAGAAATAGGTATCCTTGCCTTGAATAATATATGAATTAATTTATTTAACACTTGATATATAGTTTATCAAGGTTAGTAAAAATTAATTCAAGTTTAAAAACAGAAAAATAATAATAAATATTTATTAAAAACATAATTGTTATCATCAAAATATAAAATAAAATAATAACTATCATCGGTGGACATTTTTTGCATGATTTTCTTGATGTTTTATTAGCCGCTTAACAACACCATTCATCTTTGGATGGTAGATGATGGAGTTAAGGTGTTTGATGTGGAATTTCTTGCATAACTCTTCCATCATTTTGTTGTTAAGGTTCTTAGCATTCTCTCGACACAATGACCTCTGGTTGTCCATAACGACAAACGACATTGTTTCTGATGAAAGCAATGATGACTTCTTTAGTAACCCTGGGGAAGGAGGCTGCTTCTACCCACTTGGTGAAGTAATCGATTATGGTGAATATGAACCGATGTCCATTACTGGCTTTGGGCTCAATGGGCCTGATCACGTCTATTCCGCATTGAGAAGGGCCCGGGTGAACTCATATTTTGGAGTTCCCTTGGAGGGGCGTGGATAGCATTCCCATGAATTTGGCATTGATAGCACCTCTTGACGTGATCATCACAGTCAGCTTTGAGGGTAAGCAAGTAATGTCAAGTTTTGAGGATCTTTTTAACAAGTAAGGGTCCGCTCATGTGTGTGCTATATACTCCACCATGGATCTCATTCATGAGCCTCTGAGCTTGGTCCTTGTCCAGACATTTGAGGAGACCTAATCCTGCATCTCTCTTGTAGAGTGCATCTCGCTCAAGTAGAATTTCATAGCCAATCGATGGATCCGCCTTTTTTCAGTCGGGCTCGCCTCAGCGGGTGTAGATCCATCTCGCAGATACTCCTTGATATGCTGATACCAAGGGTGTTGGTTGGGAGGTAGCTCATTCGATACTTCTCCAACATAGTTCCCATAGGCTAGGGCCTTTTATAGGGCTAATGTGATGCTTGGCATGTTTTCCTTATCAGGTATGTGAATCAAGGAGGCCAATGTTGCTAGTGCATCCATAAAATCATTCCTATTACGAAGAATGCGTGAAAAAGGAGATTTTTTCAACTCAAAGCCATCTGTAAAACTTGTCGATGGTAAGGCAGTAAATGTAGTTCCTTGGTTTGATAGATTCCCATGGATTATTTGATTACCAACTCCGAATCCCCAAAGACAGTTAACCACCTTATGCCCATTGAACGGGCAAGTTTTAGCCCCATGATACAGCCTTCATACTCAGTTGTGTTGTTGGTGCTGACAAACTACAATTTGATGGCGACGGGATACTGCTCCCCCGTGACAGACACTAGAACTTCTCTAGCTCTAGAGCCTTCTGTGTTAACAGCTCCATCAAAATACATTTTTCACATACGGCATGTATCGTACTGATGGTGTTGCTGAACTGCCATTACCCCTTCATCGGGAAAGTATGTTTCCAAGGGTTTGAAGTCCCCTGCAGGTGCGGCAGCCAGTTGATCCGTAATTCCTTGACCTTTGATAGACTTTTACGTCACGTAGACGATGTCAAATTACTGTAGGATCAACTGTCATCTGGACAACTGACAATTTAACATGGGTTTATTGAACACGTACTTGAGAGGATCAATGCGGGATATAAGATGGGTTGTGTGACCATAGAGGTAATGCTGTAATCTCATGGAAGCGCAACAAGTTTTCTCACAGAGTGTACTTATGTTCACTGATGTTGAATCTTTTGCTGAGGTAATAGATAGTTCGTTCTTGGCCTCTATCATCTTTCTGTCCCAGCATACAGCCCATGGCATCGTTGTTGATTGAAAGGTACATGAATAGGGGAACACCATCCCTGGGAGGTACTAAAATGGGAGCTTTAACTAGCTGCTCTTTGATTGTAAGGAAGGATTTTTGACACTCATCGTTCCATTTCATGGAGGAGTTCTTCCCTAACAACTTAAAGATGGGTTCACAGGTTGCTGTGAGTTGAGAGATGAACCTGCTAATGAAGTTGATTCTTCCCAAAAATCCCGTATTTTCTTCTCTGTTTGAGGAATGGACAGATCAGTGATGGCCTAGATTTTGTTGGGATCCATCTTAATCCCTTTGTGGCTGACTAGAAATCCTAGTAATTTGCCTGATTTAACACCAAAGGCGCATTTGGCTGGATTCAACTTCAAGTTGTACTTACACAACCTGTTGAAGATCTTTCTGAGATGGTCTAGGTGGTCTTCCTCCCTTCGAAACTTGACAATGATGTCATCCACGTAGATCTCTATCTCCTTATGCATTAAATCATGGAAAAGAGTCATCATAGCTCGCTGATAGGTTGCTCCAGCATTAATGAGGCCGAATGACATCCGTCTATAGCAGAAGGTTCCCCAAGGTATGATGAAAGCATTTTTCTCACGATCCTCCTCAGCGACCATAATTTGATGGTATCCCCTAAAGCAATCAGCGAAGGAGTACATGCCGTATTGAGCAGTATTGTCAATAAGAATGTGGATAAAGGGCACGAGAAAGCTATCTTTAAGGCAAGCTTTATTCAAATCCCGATAATCCATGCAAAATTGCACCTTTCCACCTGGTTTAGCACGGGAACTATGTTGGATATCCATTTAGGATATGTAGACACCATAATAATGCCAACTTGAAATTGTTTCACAATTTCTTCTTTCACCTTTAAACTCCACTCAGGTTTCAATCACCTGAGCTTTTGCCTGACTGGCTTAAATTCCTCTTTAATGGGAAGGTGATGAAGGACAATGTCAGTGGATAGACCCACCATGTCCTCGTGAGACCATGCAAACACATCCTGGAATTGGGTTAATAGCGCAACCATGTCATTCCATTGGTTTGGAGTAAGGTTTGAACCAATCTGGATCAGCCTAGGGCTTTCTAAGGTTCTGAGATTGAAAGAAGTGGTTTGATCAAGGTTGGGTTTAGGTTTGTCTTCGACCCATTCTTTGATCTCCTAAGGTATCTCAACGTCCTCTTGTATTTCCATCAAGTCTGAGTCCAACTTTTTATCAAAGTTACAATCCTTGTGGAGAAAAGGCATCTTATCAGCAAGTACAGGCACATCTAAATTCAGTGTTCTGAAACAAAATATGCTTTCACTTAATATACGAAACTGTTTAATCATACAAAATATGAGCATATACTGATAAAATAACTGCTAATACTATACTGAAAAGTAAGCAGTTAATATTATCTACAGGTAGAGGGATTTTCTGCCCATTTTACCCTTGTCGACCAATGCATGGAATGCTGCTCCAATTGTCAAGGTAAAAGTTATGATGGACCGTAGTGATGTAGGGGCTATCATCGTCCTCCTTCTCCCGAATGATGACCATAACATCTGGGCAATCATCGTCTGGGGTGTATCTGTTGGTATGTTCATCATGGACAATGATGCGTATGCCTGACATCATTAGAGAGATGTCTTGTTTATGTTTCTGTTCCCTCTCTTCCACTTCGGATCGGGAATCAACACTTCTTTTGCTTTAATCGAGACTTGATTTGGGAAATAGCATAGTCATAACATGGGTGACACCTTTACTAGGAGACCGATAGGCTCGGGGAGTTGCAGTGGAGACAATCGTGAGTGTGGCGGAAGCATGAGGAATCTACTTGTGCTTATGAGGATTCCTATGACTAGAATCGCGTAATAGCCTAGTCCGAAATATCCCGGTTTGATTGGACATTTGAATTGGGTGCTTAATACCTGCCGATTTTACCCACCCTTGTCCAGTGATGACCCAATGATATCACTTCTTGTGAAGCTGCCATCACTTAGGCAGAAATCTTGGGTACGGGAAGTGGCGCTCTAATAGGATGGTATTGCGTGTGGTTCACTTCCAAAGTATGAAAATTGGCCGGCTCAACTTCTGAATTGAAGCTTATGAGTGGTATGTCTCCTTGTTTAGGACATTCTGGCTCAGCGTTGATAGTGATTAGGCTATTGTTGACAATGTATTTAAGTTGTTGATGAAGTGTAGAAGGGACGGCTTTAGCCATATGGATCCATGGTCTCCCCAATAGCAGGTTGTATCTTGAATCTATCTTGAGGACGTGAAAAGCTACGCAAAAGGTATGGGGACCAATCTCAATTAGCAGCTCAATCTCTCCGACAGAATTTCGTCGGGATCCATCAAAAGCTTTGATAACCATATGGCTACTTCGGAACCATTTGAGATTGACGTTCATCTTCACCAAAGTGGCATAAGGACAGATATTCAGAGACAAACCTCCGTCTATTAAAACTCCAGCTAATATATACCCGGAGGACAAAACTGCAATGTGCAACGACTTGCAATGACCGGTCCCTTCGGGTGATATGTCGTCATTAGTGAAAGATATCACATTGTTGTTAAAAATATGATCAACCAGATGTTGAAATTTTTTAACATCCACTGATTTTGGCAAGTAGGCTTCTTCCAAAACCTTCAGTAAGATCTTCCTGTGATCCTCGGAAGAGAAAACCAAGTCCAGTATTGAGATTTGATGTGGAGCTTTTCTCAAGCTTAAAACCACCTTGGCTTCATTGTGGCCCATAGTGCGGAGGAATTTTTCAATCTTCTTTATGGGAATCTTCCCCTTTGCTTTTATGGTAGGCTTCATCACCCTTTGAGGAAGATATAGTGGATTTTCCTTCGACACTGTAACAGTAGTATGAGACGTGTATCCTTCAGCTTCTCCATAATTCCATGCGACTTTTTGTAAGCTGATAACAGGATACTGTGGTCTGAATGGTAAACAAATTGGCTCCGATGCAGCCACTTTCAAAGGATTGACACTACCTTTGAGTTGAATTGCTTGTATGGGAAATGGCCCGACAGTCTCATCAGTATCAGAGGATATAACTGCTACTAGCCCCTTCAACTTAGTAGGATAGGTATTCCCACTCTCGAGTAGCACAGTGTCATCGTCTGCCAGTTATAGGACACCACTGTCAGTTAGATTCTGAATAAGATGGCGGAGTGCCCAACATTCTTCTGTGCTGTGACCGCGAGAATGTGAATGATATTGACATACTCCATCAGAGTTGAACCATCTTGAACGGAGATTAATTAGAGGTAGAAGGGAGGTGATTCTTCCTTCATTGATCAATATTTGAAATATCTCCTCCATTGGTTGGCCAAGATATGTAAATTCCTGTTTGTTGGCAAAATCCCGACGGGCATTAGCACTTGCTCTCTTCACAACCTTGTCCTCCAGTGCTTCACTTTTTGAAGGTGATGATGGAGCATTCATAATAAAAGGAAGGAGACATGCATAATCTTGGCTGACTAACTGGTGTATGACTTGATGCTGATGGATCACCAGTTCTGCCAATTGTTCAACTTGCTTACAAAGAGCTTTCATCTTTCGTTCCAACACAAACTGGAACTTTGCATAATCCCATCTATCAACACCGTCTTTGATGGTCTGAGATGATTCATCATTAAAATTGGAACTCTGTCCACTGCTCCAACTAATCATATTGACCTCTTCTTCTTTGTGTTGAGGAAGAGGGTTATCTTGCACATGAGGTTGATCTAGTTTGGTAACCACGATCTCACCGTTGTCTATTAAATCTTAGATCTTGTGTTTTAAGGTCCAACAATCTTGAGTATCATGTCCAAGTGCCCCGGAATGATAAGCACACTTCCGAGTAGCATTGAAACCCTTCCCATTAGAGTTGGCTGATGGAAGAAGTTGTATAATTTTCTACTGAGTAGTCAGAAGAGTAAGAATATTCTTGAGCGAGTCCCCTAAGGGTGTAAACATTCGAGGGCACTTTACTTCTCCACCTTTAGGCAATGGAGGGTTTGAAGACTGTGCTAGAAAAGGGGAATAGTTTCTCCTCAATATAGACATATTTTGATTTTCTTTATGACCTTGTAGTATCAAGGAAACATCATCCTCTTTCTTTTTATGGACCCTCTGGGGGTTGTTTCCATAAGTTCCGGACTGGATGTGATCAGCAACTTCCTTAAGAGTGGCTAAGTCTTGAATCTTTCCGAATTTCAACCCCATCTCAGCCATCTCTCCATGTTTGATCATTTCAGAAAATGGTTTACCAATGCCAGCTAAGACTCTTTCATAGAAAGGAGCTTCTTGTATGTCTATGAAGGTCATGACCATTTCTGACTCCGTCATAGAGGGAATAACTTGAGCAGCAAGGCACCTCCACCTTTGAGCATACTATCTGAAAGACTCATTGGACTATTTCTTGACCTTGGTAATCTGATACCGGTCAGGAGCCATCTGAGAGTGGAAGTTGTACTGAGTAAGGAAGGTGTGAGCTAGCTCTTCCCAGCTATGGATCTTTGAGTTATCTAATTTGGTATACCATGAATGGGCTTCTCTAGTCAGACTCTTCTAAAACAGCTGCAATATGAGCTTCTCGTTTTCTGCATAAGATCCAAGTTCTCCAATGAATACCTTCAAATGTGTGTAAGGATCCCCTAATCCGTCATACTTTTCAAAATCAGGGGTTTTAAATTTCTCTGGATAATGAACACCAGGGAATATGCAAAGGTCAGCATACAAAACACTCCCATGTGCTCCAATCCCCCTGAGAGAACGGATGGTTTCTTCCATTTGAAGGACCTTCTTCCTGATATCACCGGTGTCTGGATCTTCTTTGAGATGGGTGTTTTAGGGTCTTTGTTGGTGAATCCAACTAAGGTTCCGGATTTATTTTATCCAAACCTTGAGTTCCTCCTTGTGCAGAGGATTCTGTATGTGTAGGCATCTTTGGGCCTTGAGTAGGCTGATGCAATTCTTTAAACAAAACAGCCAAATCTGTAATTTATTTACTTAATCCGTTAAATTCTTCTCGAGAAACGGGATTAGACTGGTCAGAAGAAGACATGATTGGATGTAGGCTCGTGGCCTTTTTGGATTTTGAGAGAGGTATGAGCCCAATTGTTTTCGCTACAAAAAACTTATGTAGTTTAGTTTCGTGGAATGTATAAATTCTTACATGCTATGTGATGTATCCGTTTTAGGAATTTTATCCTGCAAAATGGATGTTAGCTGTTTGTAATACAGGATAGCATGCTAATTTTAAATATGCATGTGCACATATTTCTTCATATTTTCCATTACGATGGATTAACATGAAATGATGTTTAAAAGTAAATGCTTTTACAAGTAATCAAAATGGAAAGCATGAAGAGACTTTCCTCATGTATCACCGTGGTGTCCGGATCTTCTTTGACATTGGTGTTTTCGTGAATTTTGTTGGTTGTATCCAACTAAAGTTCCGTAATTGTTTTATCCAAACTTTGGGTTCCTCCTCATGCAGAGGATTACAGTATGTATGTATTCCCAAACCACAGTAGTATTTGTAGTTCTTTAAGAAGAACAACCAAATCTATAATTTGTTTTCATAATCCGTCAAACTCTTCACGAGAGGCAAAGGTGATTAGGCTGGGTCGATGAAGACATAATTAGGCTGTGAGGCTCGTGGCCTTTTGGACTTTGAACAGTATATGAGACCCAATTGTTTCCCTACAAAAACTTATGTAGTTTAGTCTCAGGGAATGTATAAATGTTTACATGCTATCATAATGTGTCCATTTTAGTCATATTATCCTATAAAATGGGTGTCATTTGATAGCATGTCAAGCCTTAATATGCATGTACACATATTCTTCATATTTTCCATTACATAAAGATTGACATGGAATAAAATTACAAGTAATTTTTTTACAAGTAATTGAAAATGGAAAGTATGAAGAGACTTTCCTTCGCGTTTGGTTTATCAGAGGCTGACACCTATCTTAGGTGTACTCTCGCGGATTTTTGGCATGAAGGTTCCTAGATCATCGCAATCTACTTAACGGGAAGTTAATCCGGTCTTTCAACTGGAGTGAATCTGGGTGGTGTCTTTCTTGAGCCTCGTTGGAATTAGTCTCCCTACGAATCTAGTAATTTAACATTGACAGGATAGCCTCCTGATGGAGGAACCACACAACATACATTCATATACAACGTGTCTCACCATTTATGAAAATGATGACATGTGTGAAGCACTAATATCACATATAGATATATTGCAGTGCAGTAAGTAAAATTCATTCATACACATTCATCAAAAAATGTAAATGCAACATCCACACATAAGCATATAACAGCTTTTGAAAAGCTTGTAGTAGCGGCTTAAGCCCTCTTACTAGTGTCCCCAACAGTAGTCGCCACTGTCAACGCTCGGGATTTTTATTTGTCCATTTTCTATTCTTGTTCTTTGGTGTTCTCATATTATGTGAGATTTGTTTGAAAAAATAAGTGAAAAAGGTCCGACATGTATATGTCGATGATTTGACTGTAAGAGTCGCTAGTTGGTGTTTTTAACTGGTTGCACCAATGCAACCGAGAAAAGGTTTGCACATTGACCCGATGATGTGACATCGCTAAATGTGTCTGTGAAAACCGAGATTCATTTGGGTTCGGGGCTTGATTATGTGGAGGAAGGTGTTAGAACCCCCGACATCCGTGTTGCCACGGTGGACCGCCACTTTTCAATAAACTATTATATGAATATGTGTGTGTGTGTGTGTATGGGGCAATGTCTTTGTTTATTTAGAAGTAGTGAGAGGCCTCGTTACACCTATATACAAAGGGTTTGAATTTGTATGAAAAAAATAAGTTTTAGCAAGATATAACAATAAGGTTTTGTAAAAGAGGTTTTTCAAACCCTGTGCTCAATAGTAATTGAGACCTTTTCATACTTCCATTTTATTATTAAATGTTCGGCTTGATTGCTTTTATTTTCAAGATGCGAAGCAACTTCGAGAAAATAATATATAACAATGCCGAACTCCTCATGGGCATGAAAGCCATCTAAGGAAATTTAAACACCGTGAATAATTTACAAGTTGCTTACAGCTGAAAAAATGTCCATCACGGGAACCGAATCTAGATTCAGTGGACTGAATTTGTGATCACATGATTCCTAAGCTCACATGATGCCGCAGTTTATATGAAAAACAGTAAGCAATTATATATATAAAAGCTATAAATATATATATACAGACATGATCAACCACCACGAAGCAACTCCATGGGGGATCAGAAATGTATATATATATATATATAGAGAGAGAGAGAGAAAGACATGATCAACCACCACGAAGCACCTCCATGGGGGATCTGAAATGTAAATAAATCAATAAATGTGATCAACTGCCATGAAGTAAACTCCAGACCCGACTAAATGTAAATAAAGAAGTAAAAACGATCAACCGCCACGAAGTAAACTCCAGGCGGGACGGAATGTAAATAAAGCAGTAAAAAGGCCACGAAGTAAACTCTAGGCCTGACAGAAATGTATATATATACATATATATATATAAGTGGTAAACACATATGATGTTTCTCAATCCCGGCTCGGTTTATCATTTCAGCGATTTGTCGCTATATATATATATATAAAAGCAGTAAACGCACCGGATATAAAACCCAAGCTCATCGAACAGAGTCCGACAACAGTTCATATATATATATATATATATATATAAAAGCAGTAAACGCTCCGGATGTAAAATTCAGGCTCATCGGACATAATTCGACAACAGTTCATATATATATATATATATATATATATATATATATATATAAGCAAGTAAATTCTCCAGACATAAGTCTAGGCTCAATCGAGGCATAACTCGATAATGTTAGTCTATATATATATAAATATATACATATATAAGTATATATATACGAGAAGAAATAAAACCACGGATCAAGTCCGGCATACACACAACACGGCTCTCAATGTGAAGAATAATGTGTGCAAAGATGAAGAAAAGGCTTTATAGTGTGTAAGAAGGCTTACGTTGGGTCGCTAAAGAAGACTTCTATGACTCTAAGTGGATGAATACTAAATCCTCCACCGGTAAAAAAATATAGCTATATGTGAGCTAACAGTGTTTAAAATGAGAAATCACTTAATATGGGGTGTGTACAAAGCAAATTTGTGAGGGCTTCCTCGCTTTTTTTTTTTAAAATGGCCACCCCAAGCTCTATATTTATAGAGTCAGTGGCCATGAGTGTACTGCTGTAGCCATGAGATGCACTTGCGCTGTTGCCCGGTGCCCCGAGCTCATGGTCTCGCCATCTCAAAGTACGTGCACTTTCATGTAATTTGTGATGTCCGCTTCGAACTTGCGAACTTCAATCCGAGCATCCGATTGAGGTGTACAAGACCTTTTTTCGAATCGCCGTTGTCAAGAGTTACGCAATGACATGGGATTAGAGGTTGTCTGAAGTCAAGAAGAGGGATCGTGCCCATGGTCTTCAAGCTTCAAATTCTATCCGGTGTGTTGCCCTGCATAATAGTCACTCGGGATTGGAACTCCTTGGCTCTTGTGGGATATTGTTGAGTGAAAATGTATGTATGAGATGTTGAGACGGCGCAATGTGGGGTTGAGGTGGTAAGATGACGATTTTGCCCCTCACCGGGGTTATCTCTGGTTTGGGCTGATAAAGTAGACGTTGCTCAGGGTTATCTCTGAGATTGGACTACTGCAAGTGTTTGAATTCCTCAGGGTCATCTTTAAGTGTGCCTATGTTCCCGGTGTTATCTCCAGGTCTTTTGAATGAGTGCCTCGACGGGAGTTCCGAGGTTGAAGCTGATTGCATGCATTTGAATTAAGCATTTTCGGGGTTATCATCAGAACTGCAACGGTATCCCTTGGGGTTATCTCCAAGGATGAAACTCGGGGTTATCTCTGAGGTTGGAATTGATACTCCTAGTGTGTATTCCGGTGTTGAGACTGAACTTTCGGTGGTATCCGGAATGGATATGAGCTGTCTTCCAAGGTTATCTCTGAAAGACGAATCTGCCCTCCTGCTATGTTAGTAACAGGTGTGCAGAAAATTTTGAGTGTCTACAGCTTGCGGTTAACTATGTATCAAAATGGGTTGAAGCCGTTGCACTCCCAACTAACGATGCCAAAGTGGTCCTAAAATTCTTGCAAAAGAATATATTTACAAGATTTGGCACGCCAAGAGCAATTATAAGTGATGAAGGTAGTCACTTCTGCAACAGATCATTTACAACTCTCTTGGCGAAGTATGGGGTCAACTATAAGGTGGCGACGACATATCATCCCCAAACAAGTGGGCAAGTTAAAGTTTCAAACAAGGAGGTGAAAAGAATCTTGGAAAAGGTGGTGAACCCGAATAGAAAGGACTTGTCTCTCAGATTAGACGATGCACTATGGGTCTACCGAACTGCATACAAAACACCAATTGGTATGTCACCATATTAATTGGTCTATGGGAAAGCATGTCACCTGCCTGTGGAGTTACAACACAAAGCTTACTGGGCTATTCAGAAATTGAACTTCGATCAAGCAGCTGTGGGTGAAAAGAGACTACTTCAGCTAAATGAGCTCGATGAATTCCGACTTCAACCTTACGAGAACTCAAAGTTATCTGAAAGAAAAGGTCAAGAAATGGCACGACCTAAAAAATTATGCAAAGAACGTTAAGTTGGGGCAATCGATTACTCTTGATCAACTCAAGGTTGAGGTTGTTCTTAGTGAAGCTAAAATCACGATGGTCGGGCCCATTTACCATTAAAAGAGTTTTCTCACATGGAGCCGTTGAACTCTACAGTAGGAATCCATTGGAAACGTTCAAGGTCAATAGTCAAAGGCTGAAGCATTATTGGGGTGGCGAATCCAACATGGATGTCATCGCAATCACATTATCCGACATACCATAAACAGGGAGCAGTCAGGCTGAATGACTTAAAATCAAGCGCTAATTGGGAGGCAACCCAATCATACTTTTATTCTTCATATTTTTATCCGTGCTAGTTAGATTAGAGTTTAGAGTAATAATTAGGATATAAATTAGTTCATTATGTAGTTATTTAGTTGTATTGTTCTAGATAATCAAATATCTCATGCTTAATTTGTGCACGATCTAATGATAATTATGTTTTCATAATGGGCATGTAATGAAGGTGTTAATAGATGAATTAAGGAGCAAAGAGTGGCATTAAGGAAGTAAAAATAAGCAAATCAAAGGCCAATTACAGAATACATGCCCTCCGGGGCGGGCCCTTGCAAGCCTACCATGCCCGCCGAGGCGGGGGTCTTCAACACCAATTAACAGTGAGCATGCCCGCCGGGGTGGGGTCTTTTAAGAACAACACCCGCCAGAGCAGGGGTCCTAATTCTATTAACAGAGGCGTGTCCATCAAGGGCTTAATAAGCATAGTACCCCGTATGGGGTCGTGAAGTCAAGCATCATATTTTTTTTCAGCGATTTGCATCTTATTGCCCACTACTTTTCCTTCCTAACTAAAACTCCCACTCCCACCACACCTACATCTTCATATACCCACGTTTTGGCAAATTACAATATACATCCCACTTCATTAACACACACACCCACTACTTCAACCTATTACTCCAACCCATAATCCTCTCCATCACACCATTCCTATAAATTCCCTCATAACCCAATTTCACTACTCAAACTTCGTAAAGCTACTGAATTAGGGTTCTTTTTGGAGGGAAGTTATACAGCAATTGAGAGTGAGCACTTCTTTTCATGCATGTATAGGTCATAATATCAGGTTAGAAACAACACAGTACAACAGAAGCCAAAATCTGGTTCTAGGGAAAGGCGTAGCTACGTTGCACCCTAGTACAAATTGGGCGCAGCTGTGCCTTTCCTGGACTAAACTAGGAAGGTGCTCTATTCTACAGAGTATCAGCCCAACTTCGATTTCTCCAGTTTAAACATGCTTAAGTTCATTATCAAAGGTTCTATACATGTATAAACACTTTATAAACACTTTGATAACAATTTCCAAATCAAATTTATAAGAATTTCCATGATTTACCAAATTTGGAATTAAGTATTGAAAACAAGAATTTACCTTCTTAGAAGATTAGTTAGCTTAGTTTCTACCTTACTCAGAATTGCTAAACTCCTCCTTAAACAACAAGCAACTCGTACTCTAATTCTTGGAATTCACGAGATAATTCTCAAAGATAAGAAATGAATAGCGAAATTTCTTATTTATAGAGGAGTTGTGGTCTAGTTAAAGGCTTTACACCAAAGGTGGAATCCATGGGGTATAAGAAGAACACAAGGGTTATGGAAGAGTTTTTCAACTAGCATTCCTAGCCATTTGTATAGCAATGATAACCTCCATTGTAGCTTATTGTTCACAGCTTAGCAGATCACATAAAGGAAATATAGGTTACTGTTTAGTAACTGATTTTGGGACAATGGTTTAAGTGCTCAACAACTTGGTTAAATAATGCTTAGTTTGGTTTCTTTGATTTCCAAAATGTGATTTTAATGTGTCAATGCTACTACTGATATGAAAAGTAAAGGATTTAACATATACTTTCATATCATATAATCCATGTACATTGGGTCCACATAATTTAATATTTACAGCAGATAAAATAACGCAGTTATGTATTATTGACCGGGTATTCCCCATAGATATTATTAGTGCACATATATCAATATTATGTCACTATCCAATATTAAATGTCCATTTTAAACATTTAATCCCTTTCCAATTTACGGGATACACAATTAATTAATTAAATCTATATTAAAATGTCACACATGATTTTATTGTATTCTTCGGGTACCTCATACCATTTAAATGTACTCTTATTATATGATTTTAATGGTGTCACATTACAATAATATTCCATTTCATTTATACTTTGAATAACAAACTCTTCAAGCTCACATCGGCTTAGCTTACGCTTAGTTTGTATCAGATTTGAGGAGGCGCAGCGCCAGCCCTAGCAAAGTCAAACCGGTTTAGCTTCATGCCGATTCGATTTCTATCACCATACTAGTTTCACATAACATAAATTAAATTCCAAATTAATAATACTACTAGTTAAAGATCCTATTCATTCCATACATGGAATTGTACAATTACACTTAATTAATTCTCTCCCTTCTTAAGTTATAGCACACTTATTTTCATTATCTTGCCACATAAGGCCATCATCAAGAATCTTACACTAAGCTTTTTATCACTTCCACTGTAATACATAATGGTCGCATACTTAGCTTAGTTTATTAGGAATTACTATATCCTATGCCACAACAATATTGGTATATATTCAAGTAAACACTTGACTTCCATTAATTTATTTATTAATAATATTTGGAAATTCTAAGTATTACATCCTCCCCCCCTTATAAAAATTTCATCCTCAGAATTGGTATAAGGTTACACAAATAAATGGGGATAGTACCTCCTCATCTTATCCTCTAATTCCCACGTGGCCTACTCAGTGTCGTGGTTTCGCCAAAGTATTTTTACAGAAGATATAATTATATTTCTTAATGTCTGTTCTTTTCTATCTAATATATGAATAGGAATCTCTTCATACGCCAGATTCTTCTCCACTCGAATGGGCTCGTAGGAAATCACGTGTTTGTAGTCAGGCTTGTACAGACGCAACACAAAAATGTGAAACACGTTATGGTTGTGTTCCAACTTAAGTGGTAATCCAACTTTGT